>CM055617.1:13330268-13930268 GCA_029379385.1 Quillaja saponaria
ATGAAAAATTTAAAGACATATCCAAGTTCAAAGATAAAAGTGAAGTGTTACTATTGGGAAAAAGCTAGTCACTTTAAGAGAAATTGCAAAATTTTCAAATAAGAGATGAAATATGAAAAACTCATAAAAAGACAGATGATGAGACATCAACGATAGCAGAATCAGGTGATGATTCAATAACATTAGTTTATGTAAATGATGAAAGCAATTAGATAATTGATTTAGTTATCTCTTGCCACTGTATTCCTAAGAGAAAATTCCTCACTGTATAAAGCAAGAGACTTTGGTAGCGTGAAGATAGGTAACACAAAAGTGTTTCCAAAATTATTGAATTGGTAACATTTGTATACAAAGTAGTGTGGGATGCAGTATGACACTGAAAATTGTTTGTCACATTTATGATATGTATTGTAATCTGGTCTCATTAAATATCTTAAATACAGAAAGATATGAGCATCAATTTAAGGATGGAAATTGAAAACTTTCATAAGAAAAAAATTGGTGGTTGATCGGAAAAAATTATATTGTATAATGTGTAAGGAATCAGAAGAAAACATAGAAATCAAATGCGCAACGGAATTTAAAATTTTTTATTCCTTTAACCCGAAATCATCTTATAACTATATGAAAGATCGCAAATCTAGTTTAATAATTAAACAAGAAGTTAAAGAACTGTGTATTTCCGAGACTTTCAATTTTTTCGTCGTATTCTTGATTCGACCTTCACTATTTTGTTGATATATCAAGAGTACAGTAATGACACAAGTGTCTCATCTCTAAATGTATTTATATGAATAAATCCAACTATGGATCTTCATGCTTGATGGTAAGAAAAGTTACCAAGAGATTCCTTATGTGTAGCACAAGTTATCAAATTCGTATTGTAATTTAGGAATTATACTTGGCCTAAAATCATTTTAGAGGTTTTAGACTCTCTGTATTGTACATACAATTATTCTTACTTATATTTTCCTAGCTTGTTAAATCTTATATTTATAAAGACTATCAACACCTTCTTATATTTTGGATAATCCTAATACATCAAGGGTTTTACTAACATTAGGATTTAATCATAATTAAATCTAACGCCTAACAAACTATCATAATTATGTGATTGCATCAAACTCTCCTTAATTAAATATCATCCTATTATGTGTGATCCTATAGGTTTAAATTATTGATAGGGCATGTAACTTTTACATATTTATTATTAGACTCAATCCAATTAAATTAGAACTCATTCTAATTATTTAAATTAAACTTTTTTTAATTCATTCTTTAATTAATATTAATTAATTAATCATATATAAATAATTATTTAATTATCAGTGTTTCCTACAAATCAACTTTGGTGACTAGCAGCACATGATGATTACCCACAATAGTATGAATATGGTTGTAAACCTTTTTAACTTTTTCATTGACAATTACTATGCAATTCAATCCCTTATCAAAGAATGTTCTGATTAAATCTATTTGGGTATTGACATAATGTCAAACCCTAAATTTAATCATGTGTATGTATCTTAAGATTATAACTTTATTGGAGAAATTAGAAACTCATTTTCTAATATCTACTTTGCTATGGTCATAGATTTTAAGTTTTTTATTTTTTTTATTTTTTTTTATAGACCACATAAAATATTATCTCTTTTCTACGTACTAAGAGTGATAGATCGTTTATTGCGCATTCATGTACCTCCATACAAGTGATTATTCTCAATTACAACTTCTTATGTGACTCACTAATAGAATCAGAAATAACATCAATGTATAATGATGTATATACAAGATAACTATGATGTCTCAAGTTGAATGATTATTTACACAACTGTAATATGAGAACCACCTATTAGCATGTACAAAAACTCCATATAAGTGTTATCAGTTGAGTAAGTTCAATGAACTCATTCTTTAATGAGTATCTACATATCTATATTAGTGTCTCATACACAAGTGACTATGAGATCAGTCACTCTCAACTTTTTGAGTCAATTAGATATGTAATAAGCTATTCAAATTCACTAATGCTTTACTTAGTGTTCATATGATTAGGAAAATTTAAGACTTAACTTAAGCTTAAAGGAAATACATCACATTAGCATGATCTCATAACAAAACTTTTTTCTATTGTTTTAATTTTTTAGGTTAATGATCGTTAATTAATAACTCTTATATGTGATATTGCTTGCCACATATTCAATTAAATGAACACTTATTTAATTAATATTTATTAATAATAATATGAGTAAGATTGTATATAAAATAATATACATCACATGTCATTGGCTTTAAGGCATATTACTAACAATCTTCCACTTGAACAAAAGACAATCAATCATGTATCTAATACTTATTTTCTTAAGATGTCGATTGAGCTACTATCTTTGCTTTAGTTAATGAATCTGTTGACCTAATTTTTCCAAAATCATATAAATTCCTTTTATATATGATTTTTTTATATATAATATTGGAATCATAATTCCAAATGTTTAAACACACTGAATTTCTAAGGCTTGAGCTATCTCCCTATTGTCAGCATAGTTACATGCTATTAGATATTTTAACGGTAGGAACTTCTCAAGTTCATTAACGAAGTTGGTTACCCAAACATTAAGAATTAGTATTGGAATTTACAATAGCATCTTCTATATTATAATTCCAATTAATCATTTCAATAGTAAACGCACATATAAAATTCAGGCATTTTATTATACATATTAGATTCCAAATCTAATAGTTAACTATTATCAAAACAACTTCTTAATTGGTTTTATATTCATACAACATTTTTAATGTACAACATTTTATTATTATATTTCAGCTAAACTATTTATAATACTCCCACTAGCCTTGTTATACAATTTTGATTATCCACATTCTTATATATATCAAACTCTTTCATATCTATAATAAATTGGGTGAACCAACTTTGAAAAACTTGTTTAATTCATAAAGTGAAATATTGAAGTTTACACAATATGTGGTCATTACCATTTGATGTAAAACCTTTTGGTTACTATTTAGTTATAATATTCCTTAGTGGAATCTCATGTCTCAAAGCTTTAATATGTCACCCTTATAAGTAAAATCTTATAGACTATGAACAAAACAATATATCAAAGTTAACGATTGTCTTTGCTTATAGTTGTGCACTACTAACAGTACTAAAAAATAATTCTTCACCTTTGTTCTTTACACTATAGACCCTTCTTTTTGTAACCATTAAATATAATACTTTTAGTAAGACCAACCAATGTATAATACATTTTGTTTGATTAAATAAAGTCCATTAAGATTTATGTCACACAACCAATTTTTAAATAATGACAAACATTAACTTTTTTTAGTTTAAATTTTTTTTATAATCTATAACTTTTGTCTTAAGGTCATTAACTATGGAATTTTCATTTTTCCAAAGTCCACCTTATATATCTTACTTATATGTTTTTTAGTTTGATTTATAGATTGTGACTCTTGAACCTTTTTTAAGAGTTTTACTCACGCTACTAATTCTACATAAATTTATATTTGTCAAGAAAAATAGTATGTTTCAAAACAAACAATTATGTTTTGGTGTGAGATAAAATTAATATCCTAAACCATTTTAGGATATTCACAAAACAATATCTCAAAGTTTTCTACTCTAAGGACTAGTTTGATTTAGTATTTGAAAATCTATGTTTTGGATAATTTATTTTGCCTGTTGAGATTATGGAAGAATTGATTTTAGAATAATTTGTTTTATGTTTGGTTAGTTATTCAAAAAGTGATTTTGAATCATACGAATATTAAAAAAAAAAAGAGGATATTTTTGTCAAAAAATAATATAAAAGTGTCTTGTATCTTGTTATAGGTGAGGTTTGGAAAAGCTACACATGAGTAGCTTCTGAAAAATGGACTAAAATGATGTTGGCATTTTACTAAAAGTGATTTTCATTTTTAACCAAACATATTATTATATAAGTTGAAAGTGATTTTTAGGCACTAAATGCAAAACATGTGTTTCAAACACAAAAAAATAAAAAATAAAAAATTATAGGGCATTCAACATCCAAAAAATAGTTATCATGTACAAATAGCATATGATATCATCATTTACAAAGTTGATCAAAGAATTTTAACATTTATAAAAGTATAATTTTTTTTTTATAGGAAAAGAAGTATTATTAAAGAAAAACAAAGAGAGTACATAGAAGAGGAAAATAATCCTCTTTAAATAGAAGAATAAGGGAAAGAGAAGAAAAATAAACAAAAGAAAATTTTCAATCTCAGCTCAACAACTAAGAAGATCTGAGCGTTTTAAAACCAATGGCACTAAAGATAGGCATGAACAAACATATCATGATAGAGTCTTTCATTTCTTTCCCTTTCAAAACCATTAACATAGTATCAAGTAGACCCTTTAATGTGTAACCAAATCAATAGTGTAAAAAATAAAAATAAAAAGAAGAAGAAGAAAGAAGCACCAAACAGAAGATAGATAACATTTATTTTGGACAATTTCACATGCAATCCTTCATTTAAAAAAACAAAAAATAAAAACCCAAAGTGAAAAGAAACTTTTGATAAAACCCTGTCCATAATATTTGAAGAGAACAAGAAGAGTCACTTTCAATGAAAAGATGGAGAAAAAAAAAAAAAAAAAAGATAGTGACTAGATCTCCTAGAATATTGAATAAACTAATGAGATATAGTCTGAGGCTCTAAAGCAATGCAGAGGTGATCGCAACAATCTAGAAAGCTGACAATGGCCAACTCATGTAAATTTAAAAAAATGTTAAGGACAATTTTATCCTAAATATTATAAAAAATGTGTCCCTTATCCTTACAAAAGTGTGTTTTGGAGAAGTTATCTATTTGTAACTTCTTTAAAATGGGTTAAAACTATGTTGTGTTGGACAAAATTATTTTTAATTTTTAACCAAACAGACAATTAACCAAGTCAAAATTACTTTTTAGTTCCCACACACCAAACACAAAACCAAACTAGGCTTAAGTTAGAAGTTATGTTATATCTTT
Organism: Quillaja saponaria; assembly: GCA_029379385.1. Lineage (NCBI taxonomy): Eukaryota > Viridiplantae > Streptophyta > Magnoliopsida > Fabales > Quillajaceae > Quillaja > Quillaja saponaria. Next base: position 13,335,291 of record CM055617.1, read on the forward strand.
TTGTAATTTTGTTTAAACCCAAAGGATTCATTTGTAAAGGTCACTGAATAAATTCAAATCCATATATGCAATTTATTTTTATTGGCTTCTTGGCCTTTATTTTTTTGCACTTTACTTATATGTTTTAGAAATAGTATAATAATAAATTCTCTACCAATTTTATCTCTGTTAAAGCACCTTCCATAATCTCATTTTATCGATAGCCTCAAATTATTTGTCTACCATAAATACTGAACCGATAGTACTTATGATAGGAAATGATATTACAATCGTATCTGAGTTTGTTAGTATAGGTTATTATATCTTTTATTATGTAAAACTAAAATTTAGGAATTTATTTATTAGTATTTATTTTTAAATTTTTAGATTTTATGTCATTTACATTTTTATCCTAGGCTTTTATATAAGTTTATATAAAAACTTAATATGCACTTGTTTAAGGATTTTTTGACAAATTAAAAATTGAATATTGATTGTACGTTTGTAAGCTTCCTAAACCCAAATCTCATCTAGATCGTCCTCTCTTTCTTGTTATCCTATCGATTCTAACTCTTTCTCCCTCCCTTTCTGTCAATTGTCTGATAATTTCTCTGTTTTCCATATTGCCTGGCATCAAATTTGGTATGAAAGCTAATTTTCTGATTTCCTATACCGAAAAACACCCGAGGTGCTAGAAAATAAGAAAACACCTACCACTGCGAGAACTACTGTGAACCTCCACAAACTGCCACTGTATGTCCACCGTGTTGGGGTATTTGCCAGGTGACTTAGAAAAGGATAGGTAACTCGCGTCTAATAATTAGTTCCACTATAAAAGCAACCTAAAACGTAGCAAAGCAATCTCATCACCGCCACTGATAAAACCCAAAATCACCACCTTCAATGTCCCAAAACCTCTAAAAGTTATCACCATCAAGATTGAAAATGCCCAATCTACAATTAAGAGGAAAACTGCCCTAAACGGACACCATGGTAGCCCACACACACCCCACGCGACGTTAATGGTATGACACGTGATGGCTCTGCAAATCCACGTGCTCCACGTGCCATAGGCAAGTATGTCCACGTCAGCAAGCAAATCAGCCCTAACGTTCATGCATCAGTAAGCTCCTGGGAGCCATATCATCTGCCATTTCAATAAGACACATCAACATGCCACGCCGGCAAATAGTCAGTTGCCACATCTGCCAGAGTGCCTTATCACCTTTTTTGACCAAATAGATTCAAACTTTGATCATCTAGTTTGGCTAATTTATGATCAGTTATTAAAAAAGTTAGATAGACACCTTAGGTTTTTGGGCCTCTTTTTTTTTTTTTTTTTTTTTTAATTTTTTTTTTATGTCTATTTTTTGAAATTCTGCCTTAAAATGTTAAAATTAGTACTACTTTCTTACTTTCACTTTTTATTTCTTTATTTTATTATGCTTTTTGAATTTTACTAGCTTTTTATGTTGTTGTATTACATTTTAGTTTTTTTTTTTTAAAAAAAAAAAAGGAAAATATACAAAAAGAGAGAGAAAAAGAAAGGAAAAAGAAATCATGGGATAGCATTATGAATTATTTTATTGTGTCTATTCACATAAATCTAAACATATTATTGTAGGACATGTGGAGGATCTTTTGCGAAATTTTTTATATTATTTGTGAATTTCCTACAATTCAATTTAGTGATGGTACTCAATCTAGAATTGATGAAATATTAGGAAACAACTTATGCACTCTTCTTAGTATACGTTTAGAGTCACTATTTTCTTAGAGTTGCATATGTCCTATCTTGATTTTGGACCCCATGTCTTCATTGATTCTATAGGGTTTGGTTTGTATCCTTTATTTGAAATGTTAGGAGAATGAGTATTTTTTTAGTTAAGCTTATCAATACTTTGGCTCATTATCTTAGTTATGGCTAGCCAAACTATACACTTCAATACACCCAACCTCATCAAATCTCAGTGTTATCCTAACCATCTACTCCTAGATCTATAGAAACTTAAATAAAAAACACTAATAAAAAACTTGATGTGCTTAGTGCAATATTAGGTGAGGTGCTTGTAATCTTAGGTCAAGACCCCAATGAACCTGAATCAGTTATAGTTGAGATTGATAATCAAATACAGGAAGACTTTTAGGAATTTAATGACTCTAAAACTAAGTCTACATCTCCAGCACCACATAATGATACGCATGTCTTTAAAGTTGGATATATTCTTGAGCTGCTTTCATTAAAGGATGAGAGTTTTAGGATCATGAAGTTAATGATGTTTTTGACCCACACGTGATGGATGATGAGGTTTCATTTGAAGATATGATTGAGCATGTCAACATTCCAAAGCATGATGGTGAGATTATAATCTCAGACATGATTGAGCTATTCCATATTTTCTGAGGCTATTGATGGAGTTTCATAGTTTCTAGATGACGTTTCTAAGCATATTGTCAAGCCTACCGATCTCCTAGAGGTCAAGCATATTGATTTTTTTATCCCATTGCAGTTTTAGATGTTTGTGATCCCTGACAGAGTTCTCATTGCAGTTTCTTTGTTGTTGTCCTCGACCATACTACAAGATTTTGTTTCTGAGATCCTTATCTTCCCTCATTACAAAATTCGAGGTCGAGTTCTTTTCAACAAGGGGAGAATGGTGGGGAATGATATTATAATCATATAAGGTTTTATTAGTATAGGTCATTATATGTTTTATTATGTAAAACTATAATTTAGGAATTTATTTAATAGTATTTATTATTATGTTTATAGCTTTTATGTCATTTATGTTTCTATCCTATGGTTTTATTTAAAGTTTTATATATAAAGGCTTAGTATGCACTTGTTTAAGGATCTTTTAACAAATTGAAAATTGAATATTGATTGCAAGTTTGCAAGTTTCCTAAACTCTAATCTCATCTAAGTCTTCCTCCCTTTTTTGCTCTTCGACCGAATCTTGATCCTCTTTCTCCCTCGACTTCTATCAATTGTCTCATAATTTCTCAGTTTTTCCCTATTGTCTAGCATCAACTTAATGTTGGTATTGTGAATCAATAGCCATTCTAGACTATTCATAATCATGGGATTTGAATCTTGGAATAGCTTCCTAGCAGCAATCTCTATATTTTTTCTATTAAGAATTATATTTGTTTGGTGTGATTTTTTTATTTTATTAGATTGAAGAAAAACAAGTAATCTAATCTTATGGACTTCGTTTTTTTTTTTTTTATAGGGTATGAGTTAATTAAAACCCAATCAAGCAAATGAATCATGTAAGATCTAAACAGAGAATGAGCCAATCTCGTTTCTCATTATTCTCGAGCCAAAATTCTGCTCTTGAGAGATAACCTTCTCTATTACCCTTGTCCTAGGAACAATAAGAGAGTTGCCCGGATTCAATGATGACTAAAAATTACCTGAAACTACTGAGATCATGCATGTATCGTTGAATAGGGGAACTTTCACTATACTGAGAGATCCAAGCTTTCAACTTACTTGGCCTGAGGTCAAACTAGAGCTAGAAAGGGAGAAATGAGGTTGATTTTTTGGTAATCAATGGGCCAGAGGCCAAGACAAACAAAAAAAGCTAGCTAGAAATACTTCGAGGCAAGCCTACGCCTACCAAATCTCCCAACAGGTGCAACTCTAAATCATCAGGAGGATGAACTAGGTGATTGGACTCCAGAATACCATCAGCAGCTTTGGTAGCCAAATAGTCCGCACAAATATTACATTCGCGATACACATGAGATATTTTCACAATCCAGTTCTGATCAAGCATTTAATGGATTTTGGTGAGCAAAGTCCTGTACATGTTCTTGCCAATAGTCTTCTCAAGCAGGAAGGAAACCACTATCTTCGAATCAACTTCAAGCATCACTTTCTTATGGCCCAAATCCCACGCTAAACGCAAACCATGGTAAACAGCCCAAAGCTCTGCCTTGACAGCAGTACAAACGCCTATAGCAGTAGCAAAACCAGCAAGCCAGTTACCCGTTGAGTCTCTAATTAGACCTCCAACCCCACTGTGTCCCGGATTTCCTCTACTTGCACCATCTGTGTTCAAAGTAACCCACCCTTCAGGAGGTCGTGACCAACTCAGATACACACACATCTTTCTCTTCCCATATAAAAGGTCATTATCTGAAATATGCACTTGAGTGATGTCCCAAACCATGTTCAAAATAGTGTCCATCGGGTTGTGCGGAACAGTGAAGTTTTGCTCAAAAATGCATTAGTTCCTCCATTTCCATAGGTACCACGTGGTCACCCCAAAGACAATCTTCCAATCAAACTCATACTTACCAATTTCTTTATTCATATTTAGGCTTAACCAATCGATGAAGCTAGTTCCAAATAAAAGGCTAAAGGACTTACCTTTGACAAGCTTCAGCCGTATGCCTTGTGAAACTGGGCAATCACGAAGGCAATGTAAAATAGTTTCAACTGGAGCAGTACACCTCCCACACTCTGCGTTTGGAGCACCCTTCCTACAAAATCTCTTTTTGTTCGTCAAAAGTCTATTATTTTCCATTAGCCAAAGAAACGTCTTGATTCTCTGTGGACCACTCCAACTCCAAATTTGCTTCCATAGATTGGACATGGAGTTTGAGCTTTTAGTACCCTCTAAATTCATGTACGCTGTCCGGATGACAAATTTTCCATATGGGTTTAAGCCCCACACTGTTACATCTCCTCCACTGTCCCCACTAGGTGCTGGAACACTTTTGATCTTGTTACAAATTATAAAAGGCAACTTATTGTTAATGATGCTCCAATTCCAGTCCCCATTTTCACAATAAGCAGCCACTGAGTTTGTGATATCGGTCTCTGGTATATGACTGCAAGCATAGAAAATTAAAGGTTGATCAATGTCCAACCAAAACTGAGTCTTTTGACCATCACCAATGCTCCACGTAACACTTTTCATCAAATTATCCCAATTACTGACAAGAGCTTTCCAAAGATGAGAGTCAGTCCTCCTTTTCTGAATGGGTTATTCTATTCCACGTGGAGCAATGTACTTGTGAAATAGGATATCCATCCATAATCCTCTTTCCTTTGATACAATACCCCAACCAATTTTCATTAAATATGCATTGTTCATCAAGTTAAGGTGTCTTAAACCAAGACCCCCCCTCCACCTTAGGCCGACATAAAGAATTCCAATTGATAAGGTGAACTTGTTTTTTGGTGGTTGTATCACCCCAAATAAAATCTCTGCAAAGCTTCTCAATAGCATTATAAGTGTCTTGAGGAAGTTTGTTGGTTTGCATAACATAAGTTGGCATTGCCATGATGACAGACTTAGCCAACGTAATGCATCCAGCCAATGATAAATGCTCTGCTATCCACCCAGAAAGTCTATTTCTCACTCGATCCACAACATATTCAAAAGTCTTGTATGTCACCCTTTCATGATGGATTGGTATACCCAGATAATTCCCCAAATTTCAAGTTACATCAAAGCCACATTTAAATGCAATATCATTCCTCAACTGTTGGTTCACATTTTTGGAGAAGAAAACATGAGTTTTGGATGCGTTAACTTTTTGTCCCGAAGCTCCACAAAACATATCTAAGGTGTTTTTAATCACCATTATTTGATCCACCGAGGCTTCAGCAAAGAGTATAATATCGTCTGTAAACATGAGATGTGATAAAGGAGGGCCATTTCTACTAATTCTAATCGGTCGCCATTCTCAGTTATCCATACAGTCTTGAATAAGGTGAGTTAAACGCTCCAAGCATAATACAAAAAGATACGGGGAAATTGGATCTCCTTGTCGAACTCCTCTTGAAGGTTTAAAAGTATTTAGCTTAGTCCCATTCCATAGTATTTGCATAGAAAGGGAAGATAAATAATCTAGGATAACCTTGAACATTGTTCGGGGAATTCCAAGAAAAATCAAAGTATCTTCAACAAAATCCCAATCTAGGCGATCATAGGCCTTTTCAAGGTCAATCTTAATTGCCATGAATTCTTTTTTTCCTTTCATGCAACGCATTGAATGAATTATTTCTTGAGCCACAATAATATTATCTTGAATATGTCTTCCTGACATAAAACTTGTCTGATTAGGGGACACTACCTAAGGGAGAATTGGCTTGAGCTGATTAACAACAACCTTTGTGACCAATTTATAAACAACATTGCAAAGACTTATTGGTCGAAAATGGAGAGGCTTCTCAGGATAGTCAACTTTAGGTATGAGTACTAAAAGGGTTTGATTAACTTCATCTATGCTTTTTTTCACCATTAAACACTTGATGAACTAGTTGAAACACTGATTGATTCACAAGATGCCACTGGGATTGGAAGAAGAGAACTTGGAATCCATCCAATCCAGGCACTTTGAAAGGTCCCATTTGGAAAAGAGCCTCTCTAATTTCTTCCATATTCATCGGATTATTCATTCTATCAACCTTCCGAGAATCAATGCTAGGAAATGTTACACAAGATTGTAGCTGAGTTGCATTCTTTTCCTTAGTATATAGATCCTGGAAAAAGGCTTGCACCATTTAATGGAGAGTATTTTGATCATGAACCCAATTACCAAGACTGTCTTTTAACATCAACACTTTATTTCTTTTTCTACGAATGATGATTTTAGTATGGAAATATTTGGAGTTTTTGTCTCTAAATTTGATCCAATTACACCTCGACTTTTGGAACCAAATCAACTCCTCCTGATTTAAAATTTCATAATAATTCTTCACTAGGTTATTCTCAAGTCTATCAAGGAAAATGTTTGGACAGACATCCCTCGCTTTTTGAATCCCTCCCAACCTTGCCAGGATTGTTTTTTTCTTTTTAAACACATTGCCAAACACTGAAGCATTCCACCATCTGATCTTCGTAGTAAAGCTTGACAGATTAGAAGCCATGCCACCTGAATCATCCCAATTATTCTTCATAAATTCCTGCCATAAAGGATGAGTTAGCCATGCCGCCATGAAACGAAAAGGTCTTGTTCCTCCCGTATTGGTACTTTCACTCATGCGGATAAGGAGTGGATGATGGTCTGAAGCAACATGAGGAAGAACTTGCACTATTGCCTCTGGATAAAATGTCCTCCAATCTGAGTCACAAAAAGCCCTATCAAGCCTTTTCATAACCCGATTCTGCCTAAATCTCTTAGGACCCCACCAAGTATACTTTTGTCCCACTGCTCCCATATCTATAAATCGGCATCTTTCATAACGGTCTTTAAATCTTGCATATTTATTGAGCTCAACTGGGCCTCCCCCAGTTTTTTCTGAGCTATGGGCAATATCATTAAAGTCACCTGCAACGAGCCAGTTTCTTTGTCTCTGTGAGATGGTATCTAAATCATCCCAAAGTTAAGATCTTGTATTTTCATTTGGGCTACCATAAACTGCCGTAAACCACTATTCACTATTATTTTCCATGATACGAAGATTAATAAACTGAGAAGTAGAGCTCTCCACAATGACATTACTCAGAGAGTTCTTCCATAAAACCCAAATGCCTCCCAAGAAGCCTCTTGCATCTACTCGAGTATTACAATCAAACCCAAGTTTCCTAATTGTCCCTTCTGCCTTTTTGTCACTAACCCTTGTTTCTACTAATACAAGCATGTCCACATTATGAAGTTTAACTAGATCAATGGCCGTATTTACAGTGCGCATATTGCCAGCACCACGGCAGTTCCATACAATTGTATTAATCATAAATAAGAATTTTAAACAACGTACTAGCACAAGAGACTACTTGGAGATACTATCCAATCCTTCATCTACTGTCATATCTCCACCATCCAGCTGCCTACCGTCCTTATCTACTTCATCCACATCCATTCCGTGGTTTAGAGTTTTAGCATCCTTGCAAACATTTGGCATATCAGGAGGTCGAGGAGAATGCTGGCAGGTTTCCAATTGCCTTAAGGACGTCCCGTTATCCTTACAGGCCTCTAAATGCATGTTTGATTCATCTGGAGGATACGTAGCACTAACATGAGTGAAACTGATGTCATGTGAAGCTTCTTCTTTTGCAGTATTTTGTTCCTTCATTTGGGCTATGGTGCTCAAATTATTATTCCACTCTTCTTTCTTTGCTTCACGGGCCTCTTTAAGCCCATTTTCCAACTTATTTCCTTTAGTGCCTTTTATTAACCCTTTCCATAGGTCCATTATAGTATCCTTTTGGGCCCAACTTATCATTGTCCAGGTCTTTCTTTGTATCAAGGTCTCCAGCTAGGATATAATTTGTCTCCGTTTCAATCATAACTTGAACCTTTTTCCCTTTTCTTTGTGAAGCATGTGCATTAATTACATAGTTTTCCATACCTTCCTTATTTTCTTGGAATTCCTTAATTTTTGCCCCTTTTTCTGTGCCATCAATATTCTCTCCTAGTAATTCGTATTGAGTCCCATGATGATTTCCTTCTAGTTAACCTCCTAAAGCAATTTCTTTTCCGTTTTGCCTTTGATTATCCATCTGGGGCATATTATACGCTTTATTATTCCTCCCGAAATTACCTTTTGCATTAATAGAGCGTTGACCTTTCTTCACCAGCATCCAGTCACCATACTTTCCAGTGTTATCTGCCGGTGGATCTTTTGTCTGTGCCGCCCACCGATGATCAACTTCTTCCATAATCACTTGTGTCTCATACTCTTCTTCCTGGACTTCTTGAGAATTTTTCTTACCTTGGGGACAAAGCTTCGTAACATGGCCATAGGTTCCACACTTAAAGCAAACAAGGTGCAAACCTTCATACTCAAACCTCCGAATTTGCTTACTCAGCCTATACTTGGATTTTAAAGGCTTTGAGAGATCTATTTCTACACATATCCTTGCAAAGTTTTCAAGATCCGCCTTACTTGTTGTACTGTCACATTTGATTGGATCACCCAGCCTTGAAACCATCCTCATTAGAAAACATTCATCATGGTATTCAATTGGAATACCGGGCAGTCATACCCAAACTGCAACTTTATTCATATTTGCCACCATCGGATCAAAATTAGGCTCCTATCTTCTAATCATGAGGTAGTGATCAAGAATCAACCACGGTCCCCCATTCAAAATAAAGTCCAAATTTGTTTCTGTGTAAACCTGACTAGGAAGAAATCATTCCCAAGGTCAATCACCTTCAATACTCCTTTTGGCTTCCAGATTTGATACAGCTTTTTGCACAAAAAATTGTAGCCAATTTTTTTGCCTAATAACTTGATGATCACCGATTCACGCCATGGTTGCCGAATTCTTTTCTTCTCTTCCTTTGTGAGAAAGATGATAGGGCAATCATCATTCTCTCCTTGATCTAGGTCTTTCATGTCATCATCACTCTCCACATTCATATCTTCATCTTTAGATTTTTCCATATCTTCCTCACACTCCATCCTTTCCTCCATTGTGTTCGCTCCCACCACTGACTCTTTGTATGAGAGCTTCTTGCCAAGTCCATCACCCAGAGGAGGGTAGTTCTCTTGAGTTATTGCATTCCTCCCATTCCCCATCTTGACTTTTTTATTGCTCTGGTGGAGTTGGTCTTCCTCCTCCAGCGACCGGTCTCTCTCTCCTCTCTCTATTCTTTCCATTTTTTTACTATTTTTGTTAACAGAATTCTTGTACTTTGACCGAAATGAGGTTGATTTGATTTGAAGTAATGTGTTTATTTATTTATTTTTTTAATTTATTAAATTTAGTTCTCTTTTCTTTTTCTTTATTTCTTTTTTTAAATATAGCATTTGTAATTTTTTTTCCTTTTACTGTAAATCAAATTTTGATTTATTTAAAGAAAATTTGTTTGCATGAAAATAATTAGTCTAATTTCAATTAAAAATCAAATCTTAATTATTAATTACTTTAAATTAAATTTAAAATCAAAATTGATTAATTATTACTTTAATTTATATTAAAAATAAAAACTAATCAACCATTAATTTAATTTAAATTAAAAATAAAAATTAATTAATTATTACTTAAATTTAAATATAAAATCAAAACCGAGTTAAAAATCAAAATTTATTAATCTAAATCTGTTTAATTTGTTTAATTTTTAATACATCAAACTATAACATCCTTTTGGTAATTTGTACGTAAAACATGTCTCTCATCATAATTTTTGAACCATCTAAACAATCACCAAGTTGAAACAGAGGTGTTTTACCATAGTTTCTCCCTATTGCTAATCCTAATGCTCCCTCAGTATTTTGAACTGATAGCCAATAGCTCTGTACTTTTGCCATAAACAATTATATTTATTTTCATTTGATTTTTTATTTTATTAAATTAAAGTAAAACTAGTCAACTAATTTTGTGGACTTCTTTTTTTTATTCACAGGGTATGGCTTGATTAAAACCAATCAATCAAATGAGTCATGTAGGATCTAATTAGAAAATGAAAAAAAAAATTAAAAAATCAAATCTTTAAGAATTATGTAAGATAAAATATTTTTAAAAGGTAAAAATAATAATCAAACATTTTAATTTATATTTCTTCTTGGAAATAAAAATTAGTTACTAGTCACGAGTCATGACAAAAACAGTCACCGACTCCCTAATCCTTTTATATTCTCCCTCGCTCTAGTCCCTCTCTCACTTAGTGTGTCTTCTGAAGCAAGAAAATCTCTCTAACTTTCAAATTGTTCATGGGTTCTCTCCAGAACTACCTTCAATTCCTTCTTCTCCTCCTCTCAAAATGTTAGATCTCTTCGGTAAGTTCTTCCTTTCTGTACCCGGATTGTGATTGTTAGATTCCATTTCTCAGTTCTGCATTCAAGAAAGAAAGCGAAGGTAGATTGATAATGGAATTCGTGGTAGGGTTCCAAAACTGAAAGATTTTATCAAAAAGTTTGAATCTTTTCCATTGAAAGTAGCTAGAGAGGAAGAGTAAATCGAGAAATTCAGCAAACAAGTAGAAATCATGAAGTGGGTCGCTGAGAAAATCTTATCCTTGTGCTCGTCTCATGGTCCTGAAGAGGGTGTTTCTGAAGTAGAAGTGGAGACGATTACTGAAGGAGTTGAAGCAGAATTGGGTGCTTCAAGCACTGGGCCTAATCAAAGTGAAGCAATAAATGAAAGGTTCAACAAAGAAGAATTGAAAGAAGATGAAGGTCATGGAAAAAATGGAAGACTTCAAGATTATGATGCAGAGAGGAAGATTCTCATGAATGGGTTAAGGGTTAGAGCTGTCAAGATTGGTATTGAGCTCTCTCACAAATTTGCTGATTCCCTGATTCTTGTGTCATGGAAAAAACAAAAAATTCAAGAACTAAAATCTTCACTGAAATCAGCAACGGGATATGAGAGGTCCATGGTTCTTGGAAAATTTGTGGCCGTACTGGAAATGGTAGACAACAAATTGGGAGAGATGATCAAGAATGAAGCTTTGAAAGGAAAGATGCTTAATATAGAAGGCATAGAAGGTGATGAGAAACCAATATATGAGATTCTCAAGAAACTCTATGAAGTTATTGTGGATTTGGATACAAGTATGAGTGATCATCCGGGTCTTTCTGGATCTCTGGCATTAACTGATGGACAAGTATCTAAACTCGAACGTCAGCTGAAGATATGTGAGAATGGATTGGAAGAATTAAGTTTGATGGCTAATGAACTGAAAGAGGCATTTCCATTCACTTCCGAACTCGATAATCTGAAAAATGAGAAACTCTGGAAGAACTCGGTGCCATTGATGATAAATAATATGTGGAAAGATATCAAGTTTGAAGATGAATCAGAGAGTGAAGATTCTGGAACTGCATCATCAAGCTCTTGAACTGTTAAAGCTGCTCTTGCTGACTGAAAAATTAGTAAGCACTTGTTGTCCTGTTTGCTGATTCAATTGTAAAGAGTTCCCTCTATTTCTTTTTGTTTTGGTTTTCCACTTTCCATTTCATTCTTTCTCTAAGAAAATATTGGCAGCTAAATCCTGCAATTAGTAGTTTCATTTTGAGACTTAGAAACACAGTGTTGAGTGTAGAAAGAGGATTACATTGTCTCTTTTGACACAAAATGTGTATCATTCTTTCGTCCATGGTAATAAATGTAATGATGATGGATTTGAAGCCTTACATTCTTCTGCACTACTTTCATTATATTACGTCAGTACCATCATGCTCTTTAGAACCTAAATTTGCTGAAAATAAGAATACTTGTACTGAATGGGAAAAAAAATTAGTTTTATTTTGCAAGAGATTCTAAAACTCGAAAGTCCTTAGTTGAAGGACAAGAGCAGCTCAGTTGGCAGTTCCATTTATTAGACTTCAAAGATGTACATTCTTGACTGTTGCCAATCTCCTGTTCATAATGCAAAATAAAGGATGTACATTTTTAGACTGGATAAATTTTATATCACTTCTGCAGTACCAAATTTCTAATAAGTGAAGCATTTTTAATTTCATAAATTCATACGAAATTAAATATTAAGGTAGAAAAACTATAAGTTATCATAACTCATAGCATCTCCATTCTGTTAAGTTTATTAATCACGAATAAAGATCAAATTTTCAACATAGAGTATATTTAGGAGTTTCAGTATCACCTATAGACGGGCAGGAATCTTTAGGCAGTAGACTAATCAATGATTTTACAACCACAGAAAATCTTCCAGGTTTTGACATGGAAATTCTTCCAGCCATATCAGAAATCCTTGTCTAGTCGTTTATATAGGAGTAACTGAGGAGATCCAAGGTAAATGTGAATATGTGATATCTTCAGCTGATGGATCATCAACAGACTTCCAGGATTGCAAATTTGCCTAAACATGTCTTGAAATTCCACCAAAGCTTCATCCCAGCCAACAATGTGTTACATGGATAATCAAACTTCTACCATAAATAATCTTTTGAATCATGGCCATCAACATTTCTCAAAATAAGATTACCTAGAATCTGCAATACAGCACTCCTAGCTGGCCTTCTGGGGTTGATATTCCAGATTAAGCACATTATTTTCTATCATAAGTTCTCCTTCCTTGGGTTACTGATAGCTTTCCTCTATTATCTATATGATAGGCTTCTTTGGATACCACCCATATCACTGTGACAGGAAGTTCCTTTTACCAAATTCCTGTGATTAGAATTTTCTGTGCTGAAAATTCCAAATTCAAATCACTGGTCTTAGGACACAAAGGTCTGACCTACAGATAAGGTGTCTTTTGTTGTTCCGGAAATGATGGTAAGTGATATTGTGGACAAAGAAACGTAACATGAATAATAGCAACCCCAGACTCATTATTCTGACTTTATCTGGTACTTTATCCTGAACTCTCAATTACCAGTTCAAGAGCCACCAAAACTACCCCATTTGGTTCTGTTTCTGTGAGTGTTCAGAATAGAATCCTTTACCAGTCGGATAGCAGAACAAGGAGTCTGCCTCAGTTGCTATCAGTCTGTTACTTCTTCTTGTCTACAATATCATCTACCACCATTGCCAGCATAACAGAAGACCCCTTGTCTGTAGCTCACTCTACAAGATGTTCAAACCGTGTTGTTCTCAGACCAGCGATTTGAGTTTGGATATTTTAGTCAAGGCAATTCGAGCCACAGGTATTTGGTATAAAGAATTTCCTGTCAGTGATATGGCTGTATGGGTGACCAATCAAAACAATACTATCATAGATTATATAGGAAAGCTACCAGTAACATTTTGCTAGAAAATAAATGAGGCAGAATTTTTTTATTGTGTTTAGTGTCTTGATTTGTAAATACACTAAATGAAGGCAGACAGATCAGCTAAGCAGTTTGCACTTTATGGTATTAAGTTATCTCTTTTGAATCAAAGCAGTCCCCTTTTGCTTAGAAATAATCCTGTGAGAATGACAAAGATTGTCAGGTTTTGTCACTCAGGAAGAAGATGGTAACTGTTACTGAAATTATAAAAAATAAAAATCATGGGAGAGAAAAAGAAAAGAAAAGGAAAAATGTTACGTAAAAATTAATGACCATCAAATCTACTTTGCTCTTACTAATTCGTGTGAATGTAATGCGAACCTCAACTTCAAATTTCTCAGTCCTTTCTGTGGAAGTATCAGACTGACTAAGACAGCCAAGTGAAAGCCTACCATTGTTGGCTTTTTACATGTTTTTCCATATGCTCATTCTTACAAATGTCACTTGACAATACAGAAAGTTCCTTAATGGCTTTGATATTTATGAATTGGTAAGAACATGCATGGCAGGGTCAATGATGGTCATTATTTACGTTATAACCTTTTTCCACTGTTTTCTTTATAATTTCAGTACCAACTACCATCTTTATTTTTTCATGTGGCAGAAATCTACGATTTATTTATTATTATTATTATTTTTTTTTTTTGAGATATACTGATATACAACCTTGGACATTCTCACAGCCAATTCATATCATCTATATCTTTGCCCCTTTTTAACTTTGCTAAGCTATTTGCTGCAGATAAAAGAAAAGTTCTTCATTCCTAAAGTGATATAAAAATGTGTATCCAGTAATTTTGCATCATGAGCTACTGAAATGGAATTTTTGCGAGATCTATGCATGCAATAAACAGATTGGCAATAGTCAAATGTAGACCTCTAAGTTGTTTGCAAAAATTGGTGCTTGAAGTTATCTCTCAAGTAGAGCTAGCAAGATTTATTGACATACAATATCTGTGAAGTATAACATAAATGAAACTTCTAACTGATCTGCTTCTGTCCTTAAGGGTCAGAAGAAGCAGAAAATGACATATTATATTACATTATAGGAACAGAGACAGAGGCCAATGACTGTTATGGATTGTTAAGGTTACATTAACTGCTTTTTTTTAATGATGTTCATCTGATTCTGGGATTTGTATGCAGTTAATGATGTTCTGAACATAAAAACAATGACATAATGTGCTAAAATAACAAAGCAGTAAAGAAGAATGTAAATCCTGAAATTCATGATCAATTACATTTACCTACCATGGCTGAAAAGAATGATGCATTTATTGTATTAAAACAGACAACATAATCCAATTTTGACAACAATACTATGTTTCCAAGTCCCAAATGAAACAACTAATCACTTGTTGCCAATTAGTTTTTACTGAAAGAATGAAATAGAAGGAGGAAAACAGAAAAAGAAACTCATTACAGGAAAATCAGACAAGAGAACAAAAGTTTACTAATTCATCAGCAGTAGACTCTCACAGGCTTTTATCTTTCAACTTTATATCTGTACAAATATCCTCAATATCCAGCAATGTGGTCTTCCAAAGTTTATTATTTTCAAGTCTTATGAAGTTAGAATTTGTCTCTTTCAAATCATTAACTTTCAAATTTATCCCTTCCAATTCATCATCACATTGCTGCAGTCCATCTTCAGGAAGACTGCCATGATTACTCATAATACTCTCCAAATGCAGAATAACATAAAAGAATTGCTTCAGAATATCATCAGTTTGGCGCTCATCGTCAGTTGGGCTCTCATCCTCATCAGTTAGGCTCTCATCCTCTAAGCCTTCATTCTGATTACTGCTGGCATCAGATTCTGTCCCAGCCTCAACTTCAATAGATTCAATCTGCAGCTCTACCAAGTTGTCGTCTACCGTTTCCAGTACATGCACAGTTTTCCTAATTACCCAAGACTTCTTATATCCATCAACGGATTTGAGCCTAGATATAAATTCATCAAACTTGTCTGCTTGCCATGACAAAGTAACCAAGAAATCAGCTAGCTTCTGAGAGAGCTTAGTAAAAATCTTGACTATTTCATTCCATATCCCATTCAGAAACTCCCAATCAGCATCAGATTTAATACAATCTTGAATCAATTTAATCAAACTCTTGTTTCCAAGACCTTCACCTTCACTCAATTCTTCCATTCTTTTTAGCATCTTCTCTTCAAATTCTTCAATATTAGTTACATCACATTCTTCTTTCTTGAAACCTTCAATTTCATCAGACCCAGTGCTTGACGTGTCCTGTTCATTAACTACTCCTTCAATCTCCGTTTCCATTGCTTCAATATCCGCAGAATCAGAGATATCTGATGAAGATACAGAAACTTCAGACCCTTCTTTATCTTTCAACTTTATATCTTTACAAATATCCTCAATAGCCAACAATGTCGTCTTCCAAAGTTCAATAGTTTCAGGTCTTATGAAGTTAGAATTTGTCTCTTTCAAGTCATTAAGTTTCAAATTTATCCTTTCCAATTCATCCTCACATTGCTGCAGTCCATCTTCCAGTTGTGATAGTTCTCCACCCGTTAATTCCACCAATTTAGGAATACCATGATGACTCATAACACTCTCCAAATGCAGAACGACATCAAAGAATTGATTAAGAATATTATTAGCTGGGCTCCCATCCTCTAAGCCTTCATTCTGGTTACTGCTGGCATCAGATACTGTTTCCTCCATAAACCTAATGTCGTCTTTCATCGATTCAACCTGCAGTTCTACCAAGTTGTCCTCTACCATTTGCAATACATAGACAGTTTTCCTAATTACCCAAGACTTCTTATATCCATCAACTGATTTGAGCCTAGATATAAATTCATCAAACTTGTCTTCTTCCCCTGACAAAGAAACTATGAAATCAGCTAGCTTCTGAGAGAGCTTAGTAAAAAGCTTGACTGTTCTATTGCATATCCCATTCAAAAACTCCCAATCAGCATCAGATTTTTCACAATCTTGACTCTTGTTTCCAAGACATTCACCTTCACTCAATTCTTCCATTCTTTCTTGCATCTTCTCTTCTAATTCTTCAATATTAGTTACATCACATTCTTCATTTTCGAAACCTTCAATTTCATCAGGCTCAGTTCTTGACAATTCCACTTCCTTCAGTACTCCTCCATGTTCAATATTAGATAGATCACATTCTTCTTTCTCGAAATCTTCCATTATTTCTTGCAGCTTCTCGTCCATATCTAGTTTCATTGCATGAATCTTCTCTCCCACTTTTTCAATATCATTCTTCAGTGGCTCAATTTCATCAGGCCCAGTGCTTGACAATTCCAGTTCTTTAATATTAGTTATATCACATTCTTCTTTCTCAAAACCTTCAATTTCATCAGGCCCAGTTCTTGACGTGTCCAGTTCCTTCACTACTCCTCCATGTTCAGTATTAGATAGATCACATTCTTCTTTCTCGAAATCTTCCATTATTTCTTGCAGCTTCTCGTCCATATCTAGTTTCATTGCATGAATCTTCTCTCCCACTTTTTCAATATCATTCTTCAGTGGCTCAATTTCATCAGGCCCAGTGCTTGACAATTCCAGTTCTTTAATATTAGTTATATCACATTCTTCTTTCTCAAAACCTTCAATTTCATCAGGCCCAGTTCTTGACGTGTCCAGTTCCTTCACTACTCCTCCATGTTCAGTATTAGATAGATCACATTCTTCTTTCTCGAAATCTTCCATTATTTCTTGCAGCTTCTCGTCCATATCTAGTTTCATTGCATGAATCTTCTCTCCCACTTTTTCAATATCATTCTTCAGTGGCTCAATTTCATCAGGCCCAGTGCTTGACAATTCCAGTTCTTTAATATTAGTTATATCACATTCTTCTTTCTCAAAACCTTCAATTTCATCAGGCCCAGTTCTTGACGTGTCCAGTTCCTTCACTACTCCTCCATGTTCAGTATTAGTTACATCACATTCTTCTTTCTCGAAATCTTCCATTATTTCTTGCAGCTTCTCGTCCATGTCTAGCATCAGTGCATGAATCTTCTCTTCCAATTCTTCAATATTAGTTACATCACATTCTTCTTTTTCAAAACCTTCAATTTCATCAGGCCCAGTTCTTGACGTGTCCAGTTCTTTAATCACTCCTTCATGTTCAATATTAGTTACATCACATTCTTCTTTCTCGAAATCTTCCATTATTTCTTGCAGCTTCTCGTCCATGTCTAGCATCAGTGCATAAATCTTCTCTTCCAATTCTTCAATATTACTTACATCACATTCTTCTTCTTTTTCGAAACCTTCAATTTCATCAGGCCTAGTGCTTGACGATTCCAGTTCTTTAACTACTCCTTCATGTTCAATATTAGTTAGATCACATTCTTCTTTCTCGAAATCTTCCATTATTTCTTGCAGCTTCTCATCCATATCTAGCATCAGTGCATGGATCTTCTCTCCCACTTCTTCAACATCATTCTTCAGTGCCTCCGGGTCATAAATTTCCATTCCAGAATAACCAGACGGAGAAAACGCAGCCATGATTTTCTCAGAGACCACTTCTTCACAAGCTATACTTTCAGGCAAAAAGATTCAAACTTTTAGACAGGATCTGTCGGGAACTATATGTCTTCGCAGCCTTTCTTTACCATTGTTGAACCTTTGATGTAGAACAGAGAAACAGAAGCTGACTATCAGAATATTGAAGCAAAAACGCAGAAAAACAGAACCCAAAGAAAGGATTTTTCAACTAAGGAGGGAAAAGGAAACAAATTGAAGGAGGTTTTGGAGAGAATCCATGTACCTTTGGAAAGTTGTGGAGCTTTTCTTGCTTCACAAAACATTCAAATAGAGAGGCAAGGAATATATATAAATCCAAGGAAGTAGAGTTTAAGACAAAATTGTTTTTTTTTTTTTTTTTTCTCTTTTTCACATAAACAGAAAAGATTAAGAAAATTACTTTGTGGGGAAAGATGGATTTGAGACCAGAAAAGGATCTAATGAGGACTATTCAAGTTTATAAATCATTTTTATGTTTTATATAAAGAAATTTTTCACTACAAGTATGATAGTAGGGGTAAAGGATTATATGTAAAGTGATTATCAATTGATGTGATTATCATTATCAAGTTATTAATTACTTGACATTCCAGGTGATGCTGCCATTGCTTTCCTCTCTGCAAAATCATTTGGCTTCGAAGTACTAATTCACCTTTCGCTTCTTTCTCCTAGACATGATCACATCTCTGTTGAATGATCTGACTCTTGTCTCTAAATCCCTCAATAAAAAAATATATCATAAATATCATACAAATCTTCTGTTTTATCAGATATTACTTAGAATTTTATAGACATTTAATTTTCTATATTTTATTATTTTGCCTTGGTGATCAAGAAGTGTTGACTTCACGAATTTGAATTTCTTGAAAAAAGTCATATACCGGTTTTCCTTTAAATGAATTAGAGAGGTGAATTAGTCGAGGAATACAGCCGGCTTTCCTTTAATCAAATTAGAGAGGTGAAATAGTCGAGATATACACAAGCTACATGCATAAATAAAAAATATTTAATTTTTTATATTAATTTAAAATATAAAGAAAATTGAAGTTAGTTTAGTGCTGTATTACTTAAATATTTAGGAAAACTAAAGTAATCACAACTCATAGCATCTTCATTCTGTTAAGCTTAGTCCTTATGAATAAAGATCAAATTTTCAATATAAATATATTTAGGAGTTTCTAAGTTATGGTTTGAATAACAGATAAGATCAGTATCACCTATAGTGGAGCAGGAAGCTATAGGCAGTACACTAATCAATTATTTTACGACCATATGCAATATTTTTAGCTTTTGACATGAAAATTGATTTACAAATTTGGGTTCGTCCTCTGGTCAGCACAGCTATATTAGAAATCCATGTCTATGTAGGATTGATCATCAACAGAATTCCAGGATTGCAAATTCCACCCTAAACCTGTCTTGAAATTCCACCAAAGGTTCATCCCAGCCAATAATGTATTACATGGATAAATCAAATTTCTACCGCAGGTAACCTTTTGAATCTGCAATACAGCACTCTTAACTGGCCTTCTGGGGTTGATAGTCCAGATTAAGCAGATATTATTTTCTAGCATAAGGTCTCCTTCCTTGGGTTACTGATAGCTTTCCTCTATAATCTATGATAGGATTTTTTCGGTACCACCCATATCACAGTGACAGGAGGTTCCTTTCACCAAATACCGGTGACTCAAATTTTCTGGGCTGAAAATTCCAAATTCAAATCACTGGTCTGAGGACACCAGGGTCTGACCATCTTGTAGAGACAGACCTACAGACAATATGTCTTCTGTTGTTCCGGAAATTATGGTAAGTGACATTGTAGACAAAACAAATGTAACAGGATGATAGCTTCAAAAGGAGACTCATTATTCTGCTATCTGATTGGTAAGTCATGTTAATCCAATCACTTCCACAGAAACAGAGCAGAATGAGATAGCAGAACAATGAATCTCCCTCAGTTTATAGCAGTCCGTTACATCTTCTAGTCTACAATATCACCTAATATCATTGCCAGCACAACAGAAGACACCTTGTCAGTAGGTCACTCTACAAGATGGTCAGACCTTGGTATCCCTTGATCAGCTATTTGAATTTGGATTTTTCAGCCCATAAAATTATAGTCACAGGTATTTGGTATAAGGAACTTCCTGTCACAGTGATATGACTGCATGGTGACCAACTGAAACAGTATTATATAGGAAGCTATCAGTAAACTTTTGCTAGAAAATAAATGAAGGCAGTATTTTTATTTTATTTTACTATGTGTATAGTATCTTGATTTGTAAATGCTATAAATGAAGGCACACAGATCAGCTAAGCAGTTTTCTTTGTATGTTAGTAAGTTATCTGACAAATAGCATCCTGGGTTTGTCCTACAGGAAGACAAAGATGGTAATTGGTACTGGAGTTAGGAGAAGCAGAAAATGACATATTAGCATAGATCTGAAACACACTAAGGACTTTAGCAGTTTTAAACTCATTGCCTAAGCAAGGGAAACAATCTGCATTTATAAAAAAGTGAGAGTTATTTGACCTTCTGGTAGCATTTATAAACAAAAAATAAAAAATCTTGGAGGAATGATGATTTTTCTCATCATTTTTAACAAGAAGGTTGAGAATTACAGAATGGGAATATGTTACATCTGCATTTCCCTATGAATTTTCCAAACTTACCAAGTATAGCAGATGTAAAATACAAATCTAAATAATGCCTCTGTATATATAGGTCCTGAAAAGCATCCATCTATTTCCGGGATGTGAATGCAAGCTAATGATGTTTTAAACATAAGTACCATGAACATAATGTATTGAAATCATGAAAGCAGTAAAGAAAAATGTAAGTCTTGAAATTCATGATCAATTACATTTATCTACCATGGCTGAAAAGAATGATGCATAACATGTATCAAGCAAACAACATAATCCTCTTTCGTTTGGGACCCTAAGTTTCTAAGTAAACAACTAATCAAATGTTGCCAATTAGTTCCTATTGAAAGAATGAAACGGAAGGGGGGAGGGAAACAGAAAAGGAAACTCTTTACATGTAATCAGACAATATAGAACAAACGCTTACTAATTCTTCAGCACTTGACCTCTAACATGTTCTTCACCTTGGAATAGCAATTAAAAAAAAAAAAAAAAAACACAGGAACAAGAGAAGCTAGAGCACTTTAAGAGCTTTCAGAATCTTGAGACTCTTCTTCAAACTCCATATCATTACACATATCCTCTATGATTGACAATGTCGTCTTCCAAAGTTCATTATTTTCAAGTCTTAGAAAGTATGAAAATGTCACCTTCATATCATTAACTTTCAAACTTATCACTTCCAAATCTTCCTCACATTGCTTCAGTCCATCTTCCAGTTGTGATAGTTCTCCACCCGTTAATTCCTCTGATTTATGAAGACCTGGATGACTTATAATACTCTCCAAATGCAGAATAACATCAAAGAATCGGTTCAGAATATCATCAGTTGGGCTCTCATCCTCTAAGTCTTCAATCTGCGTAAAGATGGAATATAATTCTTCCCCCATACTTCGTAAAGATTCAATCTTCAGCTCTTCCAAGTTGTCTTCCACCATTTGCAGTACATGCACAACTTTCCTAATTACCAAAGACTTCTTATATTCATCAAATGATCTTAGCCTAGATATAAATTGTTGAAACTTGTCTTCTTTCCTTGACAAAGAAACCATGAAATCAGTGAGTTTCTGAGAGAGCTCAGTGACAATCTTGATTAATCTAACCATCAACTCATTTGGACCCTCCGATTCTGAATCAGATTGAACACAACTTTGAACACACTTTGTCAATTTCTTGACTCCATCACGAAGCATTTTGGAGAGCTCGGTACAAATCATTACTGCGGCATTCCATATCCCATTCAGAACCTCCCAATTAGCATCAGATTTATCACAATCTCGAATCAATTCTCCAATATTAATTGCATCACATTCTTCTTTCTTGGACCCTTCATTTACAGCTTCAATTTCATCTGGCCCAGTGCTTGATGCGGCCAGATCTTCACCTACTCCTTCAGTCTTCGTTTCCATTTCTTCAATATCCTCAAAATCAGAGATTTCCATTCCAGAATAAACAGGCAGATTTTTTTCTTAGAGACCCCTTTTTGAATTTCTTGGTTTCCTCTTCTTCACTAGCTACTTTCAGGCAAAAGATTCAAACTTTTTGATGGGATCTTTCAATTCCTGAACTCTATGGCTTAGCAGCTTTTCTTTGCCATTGTTGAATGTAGAACAGAGAAACAGAAGCTAACTATCAGAATTCTAAAGCAGAATGCAGAAAACCAGAAGCCAAAGATAGTATTTTTCAACTGAGGAGGGAAACGGAGAAAAAGTTGTAGAGCTTTTCTTGCTTCACAAGACAATAAGGGCGAGGAATATAAAGGATTTGAGAGACGGTTACAGGGTTAAATAGACTTTTTTTTTTTTTTTTTAAATTACATTTTTCTTAATTTTTTTCTATTTTAATTAAAATAGGATTGTAATTATTTTAAAATTGTAGATTTTTTTTTATTAAATCTTCTTAATATTAATAAATTTATAATTATTTTATAATCATATGTTAATATAATTAAGATTGTATTTCTGATTTTTTTTTAATAAGTCCCTAATAATCTTAAATTTTTTTAATTTTTCTCAAATTTATGAATTAAAATATATATTAAAAGTTTTTCAAGATTATAATATTATTTTTTAATTTTTAATTCAATTTTGTTTTCTATAATTAATGTCAATATTAGTTAATATTGAATTTCGTAATTTTTTTTAATAAATTCCTAATAATTATGATAATTTTTAAATTTTCTCAAACTTATGATTTTTTTTAATATTATAAATTAAAAAATATTTCCATGACCATATATTGTTGTTTTAACTTTTAGAACAAAAATTTTATTTTCTTAAATACCTTATGAGTTTTTGCTATTATATAAATACTTTGTTATTGCTATTTTACTTCAAATATTCTATTGATTTATTTTTACTTCTTTCATAACGCTTTTCTATTTTAATATTAATAACATCGCTCTCGTGCTCTCGCACATGCTTATAAGTTTTTTCTATTTCTTTTATTGATAGTGTATAAAGTATTATGATTATACTAACATTCTTACAGGTACCCTCATGAGTGCTCCAATACTTTTTATTTTTTAGGGAAAATATGTAAAATTCTTTACAAGTCATATTCTCTTTTAGCGTGTCAAGTTTTTCTCAAGGCATACTTTCAAGGGCAGACCGACAAGAGGCAAGCCGAGGCCTGAGCTAGATTTTTCTAATAAAAGAATTTACTACTAGTAGTGGTATAATAATGTAATTGGGAGCTAAATACAATTATAAATGTTATTTGGCACAGTGGATGAGTTCAGTTCTTTTCGCCATTGCGATTGGTAGAGAAATTATATTAAAAGATTATGATGCAAAAATTTAATAATAATTTTGATAACAAAACTATCAAGAAATCCTATACACATTTTAAAAAGAATTGTTGTAATTTTAACGAGGTATTTAAAAATCAATGCAAGGCTACTTATTAGAAATAATGTTATTAATTTTCATAAAAGTAATGTACACCATAATTATATGACCTAAATTTGACAATTTTTGTAAATAAATTTAATTATACTTCTTTTATTTGTTTTATATAAAAAGAATATATCAAAATGCCCATGAGCCCCAACTACAATGTAATTGATCGATGTAAATACTATCTATGTCAACAACAAAAGAAGAATAAATCAAAATTATCTATGATTATATGCATGTTAACATATTTTCACATTAATTAATTTAATTAATTATTGAGATATCTATATATCTATATATCTATATATATATATATATAGATATATATATTATATTATATGATCCCCATTTCATCACCATTGTTTTTCTTAATTGTTTTTTAATTTTTTAATAATTAATTTTTTTGTCTTGATCTCCACCACTAAAATAAAAAGGCATAAATTGTTTATTTTTATTACTTTTAAATTTTTAATGATGAAAATCATAATTTTTTATTTTATTTTTATACCATCATTTGGATCACAAATTTCATGTTGACGAATGTCATAAATACTAAAATGATTTCAATTTTGAATGAAGATATTAGGGTAAGTTCGAGCACATATAATACTAAATTGTAAAATGGCTTATAGTTAAGTTTAGATTTAAAAGTTTGAAAATAATAGTCATGGCTAAGTGAGATCAAAAAGATAAAAAAATGATGGATTTAGTGAATTTTTTATTAATTTTATCTTGTGTGCATATATATATATAAATTTTTTTCAACATTAAAATTTATTTATTTTTAAAATAAATTATACAGATATAAAAAATTTAATTAAAATATTAATATAAGCTCGGCCTGAGCTATTAAAAAATCATGAGTCTGCCATGCATACTTCTCTAAAAATTAAATGTGTAAAGTTGTTTTTGATTAGGTTTTTTCTTTTAATAGCGTGTACAATTTTAGGGACGAAAAACTCTTAATGCAACAAACACTATTGTACATAAAAATAAATTAAGAGTTTGTCGGCATTAAGAGCTTGTCGTCTCTAAAATTGTACATGCTAATAGAAGAGAAAGTCTAAAAAAATAATTTTATGTTTTTAGAAGAGTATGGTTTGAGAAGAACTTGACACGCTGATAGTCAATACAACCTGAAAAGAATTTTACATATTTTTCTTACAAAATAAAAAGCTTTCGAGCACGTATAAGAGTGCATGCGAGAATGTTGGTATAATCATAATACTTTACACACTATCGATAAAAGAAATAGGATAAGTATTTAAGTATGCGCGAGAGTACGTGCAAAAATGCTAATAAAAATGAAATGAAAATGGGTCACAAGAAATTTGATTTTTTCTTTTTAAGGTACCAAATGAATATAAAAGATTATCCTATTCACAACAATTGTCTTAATATATTCATAATAAGACGTGATTACTATGACACTATTATCTTTTATTTTATTTGCAGTCTATAGTTTATATTGTGTATAACAAATTTTGATAGTCGTCTTTGTTTTTTATTTGTAGGCGCCTTTGTTTTTATTTGTACATGCACCTATAAAAGCTCAAAACATGTAAGCAAAAATTGTTAGTTTTTATAATTAGTCGAACTTAGTTGTATTATCATGCGATGGGAATAAATTTCTTTAAATCTCACAAAGCTACTCATATTTTGTTTTACTATATTTATGGGGGAAAAAAAAATTAAAAGTTCTATCTAGAAAAATAAAAAAAATAAAAAAAAAACTAAAGATGAAATTCAAAAGAGAAAACAATTCCTCCAAATTAGGAATCTGGAAATAATACTACATAGTTGTTCTGCTGCTGAGTTAAAAACTAATCTCAATATAAAAGACATAACCTCACAGATATTGAAAAACAACAATAAAAAAATGAAAACTGATATTAGATTTATTTGTAACATTGCATGTACCCCAATATATTGACGAAAGAAATTATATTAATAATTCTTCAAAACAAATGGAATTTTAAAGAAATAAATATAATTGAATTCTTTCAAATGCATAACATTCTTCCAATCAATTCCAGCACTTCTAATCAACAAATTTATAAAATCAAACATATAAACAAATCGTTGCCCCCTTTATTTTTATTTTTCTGACCACCTTCAAAGGATGCTAGCTTGGTGCCATCAAAATATCAAATCCACCTAGAAAACAAAATAAAGTTTTTACATTTACCAAACCAAGTATGATTAATTGTCAAGATATTTGATAGGGATAATAATTATCATACTAATAGGCTCAAAAAATGAAAGTATCTAAGTAATCCAAATTATTCACTAAATGTTATGATCTATAGTCTTTAAAATTCAAACAGTATAACATATGAAGAGAAATAGAATAACTTGATAACTTAAGTACCAAAGCAAATTTCAATGAACATAACCTATATAGCCTTGGAGCTATTGTGCATTTTTTGTTATGGAAGAAAGTTTAACTTGATATACCAATCAAAGAACTCTAAATGGGAATTCAATATATAAAGAAAGAAACGTTTAGGTCGATAAGATTCACTGCATAACACATTAAAAATAATAATAATAATAAATTAGGAAGAGGAAAGGGTTTTGACATTGTTAATGAACCTCAACCTGAATTATATCCAAAGAGAACAAATTAACGAATGGTTGCAGAGTACAGTTGAATAAGATTCTCATACAACAGATACCTTTCGGTAATCTAACCCCTGCCTTCCAACAAATAAGTAAATAAAGAAAGATACGTTTTCTTACTTACATTTCACATCTTAATTTTGTATAGACCAAAATTTCTAACCTGTTAAAAAAAAAAGAGTAAGCAACTACTGTAAGATGCCAAACTATATTCTTGTCAACTTAACTATTCCAGTGTAATAAAGAAGAAGAAAAAGAAACAAAGAATTGTCAACTTTGCAACAACTATCATGCAAAAAAAATAAAATTTCCAAACATTCCGAGAAGAGAACTCTGGGAATTTAATATATAAAGTGTTAATGTTGGATTTGTCCGAGCTGGAGAGCTGGTCTCCTCTATGTGTCCTAGCTGGAGACCTGTAAGGGTGGTCCTGGAGACCTGTCAGCACTCCGAAGCTTAAGTCAGACTCTTAAATAGATAAAGGGAGAGCTCAAGTGTAGAGAGTGTTAACCTTTTTTCATAGTGTGAAAGCTTGTATTTGTAGGGCCTTTGGTGGGCCTGGGCTTATTGGGCTGTGTTAATGTTTGTATTAACACAAGTCTCCCCAAAAACAAGTTCGAGAAATGAAGTGACTCGGACTTGAAGTCAACTAAGGGCAAAACCAGTGCTAATTGAGCTTTTTCTTAGCAGATGAGCTTTTGACTCTAAGCCTTGCAACGTTGGGGTAAGCTCGCAGCTCTAACTTTCTTTATCTTGGGTTGTGAAATTTTCCCACAACTACGGTTAAACAGTTGATCTCAAAAGAAAATTTGTTAGGCACATATAAGAGTAAAACAAAATGCTTTATGATTAAAAGGTCGTGCAGTACTAGAGTCCACCTCTGGAGAGTTAAATATCTGAGTACGGACCTTTTGCTGGCTAACTCGGCGGAGGCTTGGACCGCTGGGGTCTCGTGTGCCTGGACCGCGAGCACCGGGGAGGTTGAGTTCCCTGTCAGGGCTGTTGGATAGACCAGGTGAATCTCAAACGTTTCCGACCCGGGTTTTGGAGATCTTGGGGACTCGGCGGAGGCTTGGACCGTGGGTGAAAACCTGGTGGCCTCGCTTGCCTGACCGTGACGAGCACCGGGGAGGTTGAGTTCCCTATCAAGGCCGTTGGATAGACCAGGTGAATCTCAAACGTTTCCGACCCGGATTTTGGAGATCTTGGGGACTCGACGGAGGCTAGGACCGCAGGTGAAAACCTGGCGGCCTCGCGTGCCTGACCGCGAGCACCGAGCTGTCGAGTTCCCTGTCAGGGTCGTTGAATCGACCAGGTGAACCTCAACCGCACCCGCGTTTGGAGATCTTAGGGACTCGGTGAAGGCTCGGACCGCGGGTGAAAACCTGGTGGCCTCACGTGCCTGACCGCGAGCATCGGGCTGTCGACTTCCCTGTCAGGGTCGTTGAATCTACCAGGTGAACCTCAACCGCACCCTGGTTTATAGATCTTCTTTTTGATTGGTTTTGGGGGGCTATGCCTCTCCCTTTCAACTTCACCTGCAGAAATTTCTTGCAACTGTGGCCAAACGACCGATCTCAACAGAAAAATTCATTAGCCACATATGATGGTGAACATGTAATAATATGCTTTCTGAATGTACAATAATATGTCAAAGACATAGTTGCATTGTAATTATCATTTTTATCCTGCTACAAAGTGCAAGATGTAGGTGAGGAGAATTATTGGTCCACTATACCTTAAGACTCCCATTATTTTGTCAAGTGAGTGACCGGGTCATTTTTGTGATGGCCTTATAATTATGGTGTTTTTAGGCTACCCGGCCTTATAATATTTTCAAGACTTGGAATATTTTTGTTGTTGATGAACATGTAATCCAACAATTAAGCAGACATAAATTAAGCTGAGCATTCAATTCTAGCAGATTTGCATGAAGATATAAAATTGACAAGAATTTCTATAAGAACATAGAAGTTTGCAAGCAATTTGTGTAAAATTTATAAATTTTTTAGGCCATTTAAAGAATTTTAGGGCCTATATGTAATTTTCTAGAATTACTTTGGTCAATTATATGATAATATAAAAGCCTGTGGACTATTGTGCAATTAGTTCGAATCATTTAGGCAAATAATATAAATGATAGGGGCACATTTGATAAGTATGAAAAGATATATGGTAATTATATGAATTTGTAAAAATTTGGGCCATTTATGTAATTAAAAATATATGTGGCCCAAATGTGAAATATAGTTAAATTAACGAGTCAAAATTATAATTATTTAAAATTTTAAGCCAATTATGTAAATATGTAAACTATATAGGTCATTACCATAATATTTATGAAGTGTAGAGATCGAATAGCAAAATAGATAACCTGGGCTTTGTTTGGATTTGGACCGACATGGTGGGCTTTGTTTGTCAGACCGAGTTGGAGATCTGCACTTTTATTGGGCTGGGCTCTTGGTGGGCTGAGTTGGGAGAGGCATGTGCCATTCACAAAGTTGGCAACCTGGCGAAGTGCCACCGCTTGTAGCAGCGCGTAGAGGCGCGTTCATGATCCTGTGAGCTTCCGGTTTGGACTGGACTATCTGTGAGGTTGGCAGCTTCAATTTGGGTGGTCGCCCAAGTTCTCAGGTAACCAGAATTGGCCTGAAAATAGACCTGAACAGCAGATCGCCATGCACCAAAATCTGGCAACCTGGCGGAGTTCTGCCACTTGAGGCCGTGCGTGGGAAAGCGTATAGACTCCGGCAAGCTGGAGATTTGGACGGGACGACCCGTGAGGTCGGCAGCTTCAATTTGAGCGATTGCCCGAGTTCTCAGGTTGCCAGAATTGGCCTGAAAATGGACTGGAACGGTAGCTCGCCATGCACCAAAAACTGGCGATCTGGTGGAGTGTCGCCTCTTAATGCTGCGCGTGGGGGCGCGTGCAGACTCCGGCGAGCTGGAGGTTTGGACGGGACGACCCGTGAGGTCGGCAGCTTCAATTTGAGTGGTCAGCCGAGTTCTCAGGTCGCCGGAATTGGCCTGAAAATTGATTGGTAGAGCAGTTCGCCCATGCACCCAATCTGGCGATCAGGAAACTTGTTATATTGATTTGGCGAGATGGAGACCTGGAAAGCTGCGTGGAGGTTAGGAAATTCAAATCCTATGAATTTCCCACATACGGCGCCAATGTTAATGTTGGATTTGTCTGAGCTGGAGAGCTGGAGAGCTGGTCTCCTCCATGTGTCCGAGCTGGAGACCTGCAGGGGTGGTCTTGGAGACCTGTCAGCACTCCAAAGCTCAAGTCAGACTCTTAGATAGATAAAGAGAGAGCTCAAGTGTAGAGAGTGTTAACCTTTTTTCATAGTGTAAGAGCTTGTATTTGTAGGGTCTTTGGTGGACTTTTGGTGGGCCTGAGCTTATTGGGCTTTGTTAATGTTTGTATTAACATAAAGAAATGAAGGATAAATACAACTAACTGAACATTGCATTAAGCACCACAAAAACTGATTATAATTATTTGACTTACACGAGAGCAGTTACCTCAAACTTGGTTTTCAGAATTTTCAATCCAGTTTTTGATAGTCGAAAACCCAAACTCTTGTTCTTGATATCACTTGAAATCGCATTGACTCTCAAATCACATTACTTCTTGGTTTCCCGGGTTCCTATTGAACAGAAAGAGGAAAAACTTTAAATGTCATAATTTTATGCAGTCCTACAAATGAATTAGGAGGAGAACTGTAACTTAATTTGGAGTAGGAAACTGCCTCTACGTGATTTAGATTATGTCAGAAAGAAGGTCATATTAAACTGTGTTTTTCCATAGAAATAAAGATAAAGCAAACCATGGGTTCATATGAAAGCCATACAAAGGAAAGCAGGAAGCTTTAGGTTGACCTCGAGTTTCCATATAATAATGTTATTTCCTATCATTCTCCCCTTGTTAGAAGAAAACTTGACCTCGAGTTTTGTAATGGGGGGATATGAGAACCTCAAGAATAAAATCCTGCAACAAAGTCAGGAGTAGCAGTACAAAATCAGAAATAAGAACTCTATCAAGGATCACAATCATCTGAAACTGCAATGGGATGAAAAAATCAATGTGTTCAATCTCCGGAAGATAAGTTGGCTCGTCAATCTTCTATGTAACATCATTTACATGCTTTAGAACTCTATCAACAGGCTCATAAATGTTAGATAGCTCAATCATGTCTGATATTGTAATCCCATAATCTTGCTCTGAAATGCTAGTGTGTTCAATCATATTAGTAACTGAAACCTCATCGCCCATCGCGAGTGGCAAAAGAACACCATTAACTTCATGACCTTGACTCTCTTCCTTTGGTGAAAGCGGCTCAAGAACATCTTCGATCACAAAGTCAAATGTATCACTGTTTGGTGCTGGTGATGTAAACTCAGTTGTGAGTTCATGAAATTCTAGCAAGCCTCTTATAATTGATTGTCTGTCTAAACCATAACTGACTCAAGTTCATCAAGGTCGAGACCAAATATGGCAAGCACCTTACCAAGTGTAGCACTAAGCTCATCAAGTTTTTTGTTAGTGTTTCTCATATAAATCTCTATAAGTTCAGGTGTAGGAGGTTGGCATAACACTGAGGTTTGGTTGTGTGTAGTTTGGCTGGTCATTACTAAGATAATGAATCAATTCAGAAACAAGTTCGACTAAGGAATAGACAAAGAACATGAGGGTCACATGTAAGGGTCTCGACAAGAAAAATACATAGGATCCACAAATACATAAGGTCGACACTTGAGATAAGACTTAGGTAACTCACTGACAATCAAAATCCTAGAGATGTATTCAAGAAATGTAATAGGGAAATCTTCATGAATCTCAATTTGTTTAATTACAGCCTCATCCTTATGTTTTTTGGACTTTAGGAAACTCAAGTCTCCAAGTCGAGATTCTATACAAAATTTATGCTCTCTAAGAGCTAGTTTGATACGCAAGAATGAATTTTGTTGAATTTGAATGAGAAAAAGAATGAGAATAGATCATTCAATTCTATTGTTTGGTTATATCGGTGACAAATAATCATTCTATTCTATTTATTTATATTCTATTAAGTTTTTAAATATGAAATAATATAGAAATTGTGCTAAAATGACAAAAATATCCATCAATTGATAAAGTAATAAAAATATATCATAATTTATGAAATATATATATTTCTTAATTTTTTATTAATTTTTTTAAAAAATTATATATTAATTAATTAATTATTATTACCACTATTACTTATATTTATTTATTATTCCTTATTTTTATGTCTATTATTTATTAATATTAATATTTTAGTTTAAAATTACTAAACTATTTGTTTCATTTAACGTTAATTAATTATTTATAATTATATTATTTACTATGATATGAAGGGTATTTTTGTTATTTGGCTAAAATGAATTGATTTATTTTTATTTTATATAAAATTTGTATGTTATTTTATATAATTTTATATTATTTAATATGATATGAATAGAATTTTTGTCATTTGACTCAATTAATTAATAAACATATTTAATTTATTTATTTATAATGTTATTATTTTATTAATATTCAACTATTATTTTATGTGATAAATTTATTATTATTATTTTTTTTTTGGTCATTTAACTGAACTAAACGGATTCCATAGAAGTGAAAATGAGTAATCCCACCCCCTAGTGGATTGTTCATTTCATAGAATCATGCATAGAATGGAATAGTCATTTATGCGTACCAAAGTAGTCCTAATGATATATCTAAAAAATGATGAATAAAAGCATGAATTTAATATATGATGCCAAGAAATTCTACATCTAGAAACTATAATCTTTTTTTTTTTTGGCACTTTTTTCCCTTTTTTAACTAAAATTTTAAATAGCAACCTAAAACCCTAATAAAATTTAAAAAGTATAATAAAATAAAGAAATAACTAGTGAAAGTAAGAAAGTAGTACCAAGCATTTTGATGTTGAATTTTAGAAAATGAATCTCAAAATTAGAATAATTAGAAGGCCCAAAAACCTTAGGAGCCGATCCAACTTTGTCAAAAAAAAAATCTAAAACGAGCCTAATCGGTTTGGTCAAAGTTGCTTGACCAGGTGGTCAACAGAGCTGACGTGACACGATGACGTGTCAATACAAACTTGATTCGCTGACATGGCAAGTGACATGTGATACATGGCTGGGTAATGTAGCGAATGACATTGCTTCTTGATGAATAGGCTGTTATCACGTGGAATTAGGCTATGTCTTACTAACGTGGACAGATGACGTGGCATCGAGAGGACTGGGCTTCTTGGGTATAAAACGTGTAGCTGTGCAGATCCTTCATATGTCGTCCCAATGATGGTGCGAGCGGCGCATGAAGGCTACTCTGGTGGTATTTTTTGGCGTTCTTCCTGTGGTTTTGTAGATCCTGGGATTCTGATCTTGATGGTGGTAAATTTCAGATGTTTTGGAATGTTTATGGGGTGATTTTGGGTGGTGAGTTTTCTTTCTGTGTTTTATGGAGCTTTCCGGTCGGTGGTACTGGGATCGAGAGGACTGGGCGAATTGATTGGTGATCTTATTATGTGTCAGAAAGGATCAAGTTTGGTAGTAGTGCACGGTGGTTCATGGTGGTTCTCGGAGGTGGTAGGTGTTTTTCTTGTATTCTGGTAGCTGGGGTGTTTTTAATTAGGAATTTTTGGCTCTGATACCAAAATCTGATGTAGGATAGTAGATGTTTTTAGAGAAATTATGAGCATTAGGAAGAAAAGGGGGAGATAGAAGAAATTGGTGGGAAAGCAATAAAGGGAGGGGGAGTTAGATGAAACTAGAATTTGGAAAAGCTTGCAATCAATACTCTATATAATTTGACAACAAATTCTGAAACAAGTGCATATACTAAGCCTTTATATAGGCTTTACATAAAATCCTATGATAGAAACATAAACAACATCAAATCTAAAAACATAATAATGAATAATAATAAATAAATCTAAAGTCTAGTTTTACATAATAAAATATATAATAACATGTAATAATAAATTTTCATATGATAATATTGTTCCCCTTAGTTATGGGATTCACATTCTGAATTGGCATCTTATGCTTGAGTCATATGACATTTCCAGGTATTCACCAAAGTCAGAAATAACTAGAAATTTTTCTATACCTATTTAAAGATACTGTATGCCCAACAACATCTTAGGAGTTTTGAGGGAATTTTTTTTTTTTTTTTTTTTCAACCTTAACAACATTTCCTAGAAGAAAACACGAATAATTGTATTTAAGGTTTTATCTATGTCTTAGCAGCCTTTCTTTGCCATTTTTGAATGTAGAAAAGAGAAACAGAAGCTAACCATCAGAATTTTAATGCAGAACGCAGAAAATCAGAAGCCAAAGATAGGATTTTTCAACTGAGGAGGGAAAGGGAAAAAATAATCATACTCTTATAACATCTGATTTAAGGGTAATATATAGGAAACCCAATTGACAATAAAAAGAGAAAATCCTAATGAAACTTTGTTTTATTTTTTTCTTTAAATAGTTACATACAAGAAATGCTTACAATTTAATGTATTAATTTAAAAAAAAAAATCCAAAAAATTTCATTATTTTAGGAATCATGATAAATTGTGAAATCTATAACATAATTGGTGGTAAATTTATTTAAATAGAAAAAAAAAGTTCAATCTTTTTCTCTTATTTCAATCAATATTGTTGCATTATTTGATTCTATTAGAATTATGTGGGAGGCTAAGACTGGAATAGAGTTAAGCTGAGTATTGAGGTATTTGAACTCGACTCGAAATCAAGTCCCATTTAACTCAATCTCGATGGTAAACTGTAGAAATAGAGAAAAAGAAAAAATCTCAATCTTTTCCTCCTACTACCATCATAATTGTATTATTTGATTCTGCTACCGTCTTGTGGGCGACAACTAGAATCAAACCAAGCCAGAGATACTTGTACTCTGAATTGAACAAAAAAAACTCGAACTTAAGTATAATTTCTATCTCAAAATCAAGATTGATTTTTTAATGAAATAGAGAAAGGAAAGAAAGTACCCAGAGAGCTAAGCAAGTAGACAAGGTTGTTTCTTTAACAATTCAAGTCAAGGCAGGTAATATATATAGGAAACCCAATTAACAAGAAAAAGAAGAAATCCTAATGAAACCGTGCTGTTCTCAGACCAGCAATTTGAGTTAGGATTTTTAAGTCTAGGCAATTCGAGCCAATTCGAGCCACAGGTATTTGGTACAAGGAACTTCCTCTTACAATGGTATGGTCGTGTGGGCGACCAACACTATTAGAAAAATTCATTTTTGTGATGGGCATAATCTGTCCCAAATACATCAAAAACCTGTCGCAAATTCAATTTGTGACGGATTATGTCCATTGGAAATCTCTCGTCGCAATTAATTCAGATGTATATCCGTCGCAAATGTAAAGTGACGGTAATATTCGATTGCTATCCCATCTCAAATCATTCACAAAAAAATTCATGAAACCATAGTTAAATTGCGATCACAAATCCTTCACAAAATTTGTCTCAAAGTTCACAATTAAGGACTTTTAATTCCGTCACAATCCATCTCAAATTAAGGCCATAATTTGGTCACAAATCCGTGACAAAATTCAGCATTGAGAACTTTTAATTCCATTGTAAATCCATCTCAAATCTGTAGCAATTCTAAGAATTAAGAAATTTTTAATTCGTCACAAAATTAAAGATTTAATTTCATTGCAAATCTGTCTCAAATCTATGGCAAAGTTAAGAATTAAGAAATTTTGATTCCATCGCCAATTCGTCATAAATTCGTCTCAAAGCTAATGCTAATTTGAAAAGGCAATATGTATATTTTGTGGTGAAGCCAACACTAATTGTATTAGTTTTTAATATATTTGCATTTTAATTCATTTTTCAATAATTTTTACACTTGTTTTGATCATGTAACATCAAGAAATTCAGAAACTAAAATATAATTAACACGTTTCATTAACAAAAGAAAAATACATCAATTCAACAAACTTTCAACACATATTCAACTAACTTTAAACACATTTAACAATTAACATATCCAAATATGTAATAAATGTAAACTTAAAAGATAATAAAACATTATCCAAAAACTAAGCAAGAAACTACATCTTACTCATTGTCACCAAGATCCTCATCCGATTCATCGTCATCATCTTCATCTTCAACATTATCATCCTAATATGTAAAACATAGTGAATTTATATAAGTAAATTTGTATAATTTAGTTAGTTTATATTTTTCATAATTGAAACAAAATTTACAGATTATCATCTATATTTTCCTTTTGCTTTCCCTTTCTGATGCCTACGCGCTCGAGACGATCGAGAAAAAGAATTTATCATTTGTTTAACCATATCTACAATACCTTTTAGCGCATTATCAACATAACTACATATCTCTTGGTTTTGCATCTGAATCTCAATGTGCAGCTCAGTGCGCATCTCTGTACGCATCTCCGTATGCATGATACTTAAGAAATGTTATTATGAGAGTGGCGCACTGGATGATGACCTAGCTAGTTGTGAGCTAACGTTAGCCAAAGACGAGGAAAGTGAATGGGTCAAGAGTACAACCAAAACCATAAACTCTACCTTTCTTCAACTGACTAGTTGAACACAACCATGCGTCCGTATCTATAACCAGTTCAGTAGACGAGGAACTTCCCCCCTCTCCATATTTTTTAATAAATATTGAAATACCCTTCTTATAAATCAAAAAAATTCAACTTGTATAAATTTAGCTGAATATATAAAAAATTATCATTTCTTTTAAAGGTTAACACTAACATTGATATTCTATGAATGCTAAGAAACAAACTCTCATGTCTTTCTCTTATCATCTGATTAAACAACTCTTTGTATCGAACGAGTCGTTTAAACTCTTTTTCCTACAAAATAAACATAAATTATACTAATATTAAAAAGTTATGAGTTGATAAATTAAATGATTCATTTTTTTTACTATAATCTCCTTATGACGAATGAATGTGCGCGAACCTCCTTATGATAAATTAAATGATTCATTTTTTTTACCACTCATTTGTATTCCATGTTGTTTCACACAACTCAATAAAATATCTAGATCAAATATATGCTGGACCGAATCCTCTCCAATCCAATGGATTTTGTGATCTACTTTTTATCCTAGCCATATTTCTCTCATTATGAATTAGTTGGTTGAATTGTTCTTGTGAGTCTTTTCCCACACAATGCAAGCCATAGACCTATCATACTCAGATGCAAAATAAAATCTCATCTGAAAAGTAAAATATGTAAGAATTAATAAATAAAATTCAATCATGTGCAAAATTTAATTATATATAAATCTTAACATAATTGAGACAGAGTGAATCCTTAACATCCTGAGGATAAGATTTACAATTTGCTATCAGGCTAGGCATATGAGAAATAATTTCACTACCTATTTCATGAGTGATGGTCGATGGATGGAACCTCTGACTATATGCACATATAAGATTTAGATAATAAGAAAAATGAAATCAAATATTAATATATATAAACAACAAATAAGTGTATAACTTAAGAATTTATTCATGGCTCTTTAATAATAATAGGGCGTGAATCTGCACTGTCAATATTATGTGAGGCTAATAATAGACTCTCAACTAGAGTAATCAGTGATGGAGAAATAGTGTGTGAGGTGGATGGTGAAGGAAGTGTAGGCTCTCTCTTAGACTATGATTCTGGTATGTCACTCCCTGACTCTCTAGTAGGCATTGCAGGTTTATGGCTCCGTGGTGGCATATTTCAAAATACAAATAGTATACACATAATAACATATATTTGTATAACATATATTTGTAATAGCATACAATGAAATTTAACTATTAACACAAGACAAATATTAAATTAAATGACATATTAATAACATACACATTACCATAAGACTCTTTTAAATGTTATCTGTATCATCACTTTTTGATTGCGATTTTGCCTCATCCTCCTCATCTTTCTCGTTATTTATATCATTATTATCATCTCCCACATCAACATTTTCTTAAGGTTCATTCCTAGTTTTTTTTTTCTTTTCATACGAAGTGTTAACTCATTCAAATTCACTTTTTCCACGATGGTTCCATCAACCAAGACAACTGGTTCATCAATTTCATCAAACAAGAATCTAAATGACGAATAGGTAGCTCCTACATCATTTTGATAGCAATTATGATTTTCTTCTTCCATACACACCTCAAAAGTATGTACCTTAATTTTAACTTTGCATGCAACTCACCAATCAACCCTATCTTTATTTTTGAAGCTGGATATTTCATGTAGTACACTTGTTTAGCTTGTTCAACGAATATAAATTGCTCAAATTACCGAAATTTGGACTTGTGATTGATTTTCATAATTCCATACTTTTTTATCATTTCTAACCCCATTAATTGGGTCAAGCCACTTACATCTAAATAGAACCACCTTGTTATTGTCACATAAGTAAGTGAATTCTAAAATTTCCTCGACTATCTCATAGTAATCTAATGAATCATTACTATAGTTATTGTCTAAAACACAAACAGCACTGTTCACTGTTGCATTATTTTTCCTTAAGTGAAAGGCATGACATTATTTAGTGCATAACAGAGTAGGATCTTCACAGAGGACATTTATTATAATTCCAGTAGTATTAATAAGCACTGGTTCACAAGGAACAACCAAGCATAAAACTCTAGAGATAAGTTACATGTCCGTGCATATATATGTTCACCTTTTCACAATCTCATATCCATAGATGGATAGACATAATAGATTGCAGTATTTGCTTAAATAAATTTGAACCATGTTCCTTTGTGAATTTCACAATAAATTCCAAATCTCTTGAAGAAAATGAGAACATATCTAACAGCTCAGTAGGTATGGCTTTTGCATTAGAAACTTGCATATCTTCAAGTGTAGATTGTGATTGAGTTCATTATGGAAACTGCTATTAGGTACAAATAGTAGAATCCCTGATTTTTGTTTTTTGAATTTCATGATTACACAGTAACCCAGATAGATAGAAAAATTAGTTCGAGAAATCCTAATAGTTATACAAAATTGAATTAAATATGTAGCACTATGGATAGGAAATGAACTTTTAAACCTGAAATTGAATTGTCAAATGACACAAAACAGATCACATTATATATTTAACAAAGGTACTTCTCAAGAAAATTTCCATGGCATAAATGACAATTGTACTTCTATCAAACACATCAAACTAGCTATCCAGATTATGACAATTGACAAATAATCAGCAATTACATTTGCCACCAAAGTGATTCTCCAAACGAATAAAAACTTCAAGACAATCCTAATAAAAGCATTTAAGATACACACACCACTTTATGCTATAACATTGATTATTAGAGATCAACCAAACATAATAAATTATACACTATACTGACCAACTGACATATTAAAATGGTGGGTAATACCATTCCACAGTGTTAATCTTCGGACTAATTAACTAGCTTGGATTTGGATCTCTAGAAAAAATTCCTTAAGGATTCTACCAAATAAAATTCTCTTAATTTAAAAACAACATTTGTTAAAATAAAATTATCATTAAAATTATAGTTATGATATATAGAATTATAGTTAGGATTAGGCTTAGTGTTAAAGTTAGAGTTTAAGCTTAGACTTTAGAGTTAGCTTAAGGTTGCAATTTAAAGTAAAATTAGGGATTTAATATAATTTTTAATTTATTAATTAAATAAAATAATAAAAATTAAAAATTAAATTATTTTGATGGTTTAGAATAAAAAAAATAGTGGGAATGGCTAAGATAAAAAAAAAATTATATTTGACAAAATTCCTAATAAATTCTAAAGGAGTCAGATCCACCAGTTAGTTTGTTACAATCACTTACTAACTACTAAAAATTGGTCATTAAATTGAACATTATATTACCAACTAACTCAGGTAGGTCGGTAACATGAAAATAAATTTACTGACTAGCAAATGTTGATCAGTAAACTTTTCATAGTCGGCTGATGAAGAGAGTTTCTAAACTTTTTAAAAATTAGTCGGTGAATTGGTTGGTATTGATGGTAATTATCAATTAACTTATATTGGTCAGTAAAAGTTAGTTGGTAATAATCGAATTTCTTGTAGTGTGAGTAAAGTATCAATATCGATTAGCTTCGGCATGTACTTGTATCATAGAAATTCTAATTTGGATATTTCATTAATTGGAGTCAGTATAATTTATAATTTTTTTCCTCTTATGTTAACCAAAATGGTTTTTTTAATAGATAATTAAAACTAAGGCAGTATATTTTTTGGTTTTCTCAATGTAATAAAGTGTAAAATCATTTTTTTTAGCAACAAACTTCAATCTGTCGCTATTCTGTGGAAAATGCAGCATTTTTATTAGTGACGGATTTCCATCAACAATCCCATCACAAAATTATTATTTTTTAGAGATGGAAAATTTTGTCACAAATGAAAAAGTTTTAAATTAGTAACTAAAAATTTCGTCGTAAATCTATTACAAATGCACAAGTTTTAAATTAGTGATGGAAAAATTTCCATCACAACTCCGTCACAAGTTTAAATAAACAATATGTAATAAAATATGATATATAGCAACAGAAATTCTGTCGCGACGGATTGGTGACAAAAAATCTGTCACTAATATAGCACAATATCTATGCGCCACTAATTTTTGTGCCAAAATAGTATTTTCCTACCAACTTAGCTACAGAATTTTAATCCTTCACAATTCCTTCGTTACATAACGATAGATTGTATTTGTCACAAATCCATTGCTACATAACAATAGAATTGCGATAGAATTAATTTGTTGCTAAAATCCGTTAAGCTACTGAATTGTGACAGAATTAATCTGTTGCTAAACTGCTTTTTTCTGGTAATGCAACAAAGACAATCCTATCATAGATTATATTGGAAAGGTATCAGACAAATCAGCTAAGCAGTTTGCACTGTATGGAATAAGTTATCTCTTTTGAATGAAAGCAGTTCCCTTTTTGCTTAGAAATAACCAAGAGAGACTCCTGTGAGAATGTTAAAGATTGTATATGCTTTTATCAATTTATGAGAATTTATAAAATAAAAAAAAATAAAAAAAATGGCACCAAACTAGCTAAGCTCTTACCAGTTCATGAGAATTTAATGTGAATCTCAGCTTCAAATAAATATCACTGTTGGCTTTCACATGTTTTTCCAAATGTTCTTTCTTAAAAATATCACTAAACAATATCAAAGTCTATCATTGTTAGCTCAATGCAGAAAGTTCTAAATGGCTTTGGTATTGTTATGAATTTTTGCATCATGAGCTGCTGATGTGGAATTGAAAGAGTCAACAAAATAGACCTCTAAGTTGCCTACAAAAATCGATGCTTGAAGTTATCTTTCAAATAGCTAGCAAGATTTACTGACATTCACTATTTGTGAATTGAGTATAACATAAATAACTCTTCCAACTGATCTGCTCCTGTCTCTAGGTTAGAAGAAGCAGAAAATGATATATAGTAATAATTTATAGGAACAGAAAGTTGAGAATTTGGAGCCCAATATTCCTTGTGGATTGTTAAGATTACATCAACTGCCCTTTTTTTCTGAAATGAATCTGGAGGCTTCGAATCTTGAATTTGCATATAAAAACAGTATTAGGAATAAATATATTCCTGTTACCATCTGAAATTAGAACTTCTGGTAGAATATATCATATTTAAAAGGAAATTTCAAGAATTACAGAAACGGAATATGTCACATCTGCGTTCCCAAATGAATTTACCATGTTATCATTATGTGCTGGAGCAAGGGGTTACCAAACTTACCATGCATACAAAATATCAATAGAACTAAATATTTCTTTTACATTTTCCCATGGAATACAACCACAGTAAATTTAGGTACTAGAGCATTCATCCGATTCTGGGATTTGTATGCAAGTTAATGATGTTCTGAACACACCAACCGTGGACATAATGTACTGAAATAACAAAAGCAGAAAAGAAGAATGTAGGTCCTGAAATTCATGATCAATTACATTTACCTACCATGTCTGAAAAGAATGAGGCATATCTTCTATTAAAACAGACAATATAATCCAATTTTCACAACAACACTATGTTTCCAAGTCCCAAATGAAACGACTAACCACTTGTTGCCAATTAGTTCTTATTGAAAGAATGAAATAGGAGGAAAACAATGTCGTCTTCAGACCCTTCTTTATCTTGTAACTTTATATCTTTACAAATATCCTCTATAGCCAACAATGTCGTCTTCCAAAGTTCATTATTTTCAAGTCTTATGAAGTTTGAAACTGTCGCTTTCAAAACATTAACTTTCAAATTCATCCTTTCCAATTCATCCTCACATTGCTTCAGTCCATCTTCCGGTTGTGATAGTTCTCCACCCGTTAATTCCACCAATTCAGGAAGATCATGATTACTCATAATACTCTCCAAGTGCAGAATAACATCAAAGAATTGCTTCAGAATATCATCAGTTGGTCTCTCATCCTCTAAGCCTTCATTCTGATTACTGCTGGTATCATATTCTTCCATAGATTCAACCTGCAGCTCTACCAAGTTGTCGTCTATCATTTGCAGTACATGCACAGTTTTCCTACTTACCCAAGACTTCTTATATCCATCAACTGATTTGAGCCTATATATAAATTCATCAAACTTGT
This sequence comes from Quillaja saponaria, assembly GCA_029379385.1. Taxonomy (NCBI): domain Eukaryota; kingdom Viridiplantae; phylum Streptophyta; class Magnoliopsida; order Fabales; family Quillajaceae; genus Quillaja; species Quillaja saponaria. Next base: position 13,377,285 of record CM055617.1, read on the forward strand.
CTACTTTCCCTGACAAAGTAACCAAGAAATCAGCTAGTTTCTGAGAGATCTTAGTAAAAATCTTCACTGTTTTATTCCATATCCCATTCAGAAACTCCCACTCAGCATCAGATTTATTACAATCTTGAATCAATTTAATCAAACTCTTGTTTCCAAGACCTTCACCCTCACTCAATTGTTCCATTCTTTCTAGCTTCTTCTCTTTCAATTTTTCAATATTAGTTACATCACATTCTTCTTTCTTGAAACCTTCAATTTCATCCGGCTCAGTGCTTGACGTGTCCAGTTCTTTAACTACTTCTCCAATCTTCGTTTCCATTGCTTCAATATCCTCAGAATCAGAGATTTCCTTTCCCGCCATGATACCCACTTCTTCACTTCAACTCCTTTGCTGAATTTCTTGATTTCCTCTTCTTCACTAGCTACTTTCAAGCAAAAAGATTCGAACTTTTCCACGGGATTTGTCAGTTCTGGAACTCTAGCACGAAAGTCAGGAACTGTATATCTTCGCAGCCTTTTTTGCCATTGTTTGAACCTTTGATGTAGAACAGAGAAACAGAAGCTGACAATCAGAAATTTAATGCAGAAGGTAGAAAAACAGAACCCAAAGAAGGATTTTTCAACTGAGGAGGAAAAAGAAAACAAGTTGAAGGAGGTTTTGAACAGAACCCATGTATGTACCTTTGGAAAGTTTGAGAGCTTTCCTTGAAGGGAGAGGAGCAAGAAATAACATAAGGATTTGTGAGTCTGTATATATATATATATATATACAGATGAAATGATTGTTTTTTTTTTCTTGGAATGAATAAAATTTATATAATGTTTTTTTGGCAGAATCTTGGTAATAGACCTCTAGTTCTTCTTGCTATTGTGTTTTTTCATTCTTTTTACAATTTATTTTTTATATTATATAGTTTCCTTTGTTTTCCTTAGAAGATGTTACGGGCCAATTCTGTTGTTGAGCCCTGGATATAAGAAAAGAAGTTGGGCTGCAGAGATCCAAATGGTTTACAAGTTAAAACGATGCGTCTAGTTTATAATGGTTGTTAGAAGTGTTAGTAACAATTTATTATCTGAGTTAGGCTATTTGTTAGGAAAGTTGGTCTAACAGTCATCCCAATTCCTTCATTCTAGGTTTTGTATTAAGGTGATTCTATGTAACTCTTAGGGTACGTTTTTTATAATCATAAAACTGGCTTTGCCAACCCTCCTCTCAATATCTCTTTTCTCTCTCAAACCTTCTGTTATTCTTGGTATCAGAGCAACTTTTTTGGCACTGTGGGAACAAGATGGTGAATTTTAATGCAGCTACCATGGAACAAAGATTCTCTGCCCTTGAATCGAGAATTGACACCATGGATGCGAAGTTTGCTGGTCTTGATGCTTCTTTAATGGAGTTGAAGGAGAGTTCAGACTTGAAGTATTCTGGCATCGATGCTTCTCTGCTGATTCTGAAGGAAAACCATATAGAGCTTTGGAACAGTTTGATGTAGGCTATAGCTTCATTAAGAATGTTTCCTGTAGAAGGTAGTAGACAACCTTCACTTATGAGAGTCTCGGACGGTGTGCTACCAACATCACCACCTATAACTCCTCTGAATCAGAACTATGGTACTCATCCAGCAACAGTAGGAGTTGATCATAGACAAGGAGACTATCACCTGATGAAGAGAGCAGCACAGGTTGAATTTCCAAGGTTCGATAGTGATAATCTAAGAACCTGGATCTTCAAGTGTCAAGAATCAAGGAGAGACCAGCAGCACTAGTGGAAGTGTTTTCTTTCAAACTGGGAGTAGTAAAGAATCAAGGAGAGATGTTAAGGTTATTGGAAGAGTTTGTAGATGTTTTTACAGTTCCCACTACCTTACCTCCTATGAGATCCTATGATCATCAGATCACCTTATAGGAAGAAGCTGAACCCGTCAATTAGAGACCATATAGGTATGATCCTATCCAAAAAGATGTGATTGAAGAAATGGTGACGGAGATGTTAAGTTACTAAATAATCAGACCCAACAGTAGTTATTTTGCTTCTCCTGTGGTCTTGGTTAAAAAGAAAGATGATACTTGGAGATTTTGTGTGGACTATGGGAAATTGAACAGTCTCACTTTGAAGAACAAGCTTCCCATATCACTTTTGAGGAGTTGCTGGATGAATTAGTAGGAGCTCAATATTTCTCTAAGCTAGATTTGAGGAATGGTTATCATCAAATTAGAATGGTTGCCTGTCACACCCCTCAAGGAGGTGTGACTGGCCGGATGAATGATAACCAAACCTCCGTAACCCTGACTCCAAAACAAAGAAAACAACTATGACTCTTGACCAACCAATAAATAAAATTAAAAATTGATAACACCAAAGTTAATGGTAAGAGTTTGTTGACTAAAACAAATCTAACTTACTTAAAATTTCGGCATAGATTCTCTGCAAAATGGAACATGTCTTAAATGCAAACCTATAACCTCATGTTCTTACATGATAATAACACAAAGACAACAAGGAGTTCCGTTCCATCCACATCATAAACAAGGCAAATACTAGATTATTACATCATACAAAATTAGACATCCCATAGTTTGAATGTGATTGCAAACTTTCATCCTTGACTTCAAGTATGAGATTCTAAAGATTACATTGTCGTCAAATCCTCAGCAAACCTCTGTCTTAGAGGTTAACTTCTATAAGGTTCTGTTACTAAAAAAATATCCACAAAAAGGGTGAGTCCTACAAACTCCGTGAGTGGAAAAATGTACCCAAAGGGTACTAGCATCACTTAAAGCACATATGTCATCATTTAATTTCAAGTAACAATATTCATATCTAAATTAATAGTGCATTCACGTAATTGTAAGTCTCATAAAGCCAAGATTCACATGTTTCACAATATATATATATATCGAGCCATATATCCAAAATTCACAATTCTAAGTAGCATAATCAAAACATACAAGCAAATAATGGGCCAATGAGTAACCCAGCCCTGCACGACAGTATCACCCCCCCACCGGGCATTTACGCTCTCGCACAACAGATTAATCTCCTTACATAATCCATCCCACTGGGGCTAAGCACTCAAACTTTTAAACACATTTATCAAAATCAGAATATCTCAGAATTTCAAATCGACATATCCTAGGTGCACTTGGATTTCAATTTTGAAGATAAAAATCATTTCTCAGAAAAATCTCACTTTGTTGGCCCTTGTCAACCACAACCAATATCAAATAAACATAATTCAAAAAAAACACTAAAATATTGTACTTGTTTATTTTCCATATATCACATCTATTCAATTACACATATAATTGCACATAATAATCTAGCCCCCAAAGGTAATAGTTAACCACTCATCTTTAACCGATCTCATTCGTCACTTATGATTGCGTTCACACGCATTGTTAATTTAACCACACTTTCCGAAGCTACAATTACATTTTCCAATTGATAAAATCAACATTTGGTAAAGATAGGTTTGTTTATAAAAATTTTCTATTAAGTCATTACATGTCAGGTAGTATGAATTGTACTTTATATGGCAAGATTGATAATGAAGGGACAATTTAGATGTCTTGACATGCATAGGGTAGAAGGAAACAATTGGAAAAGATAGAAAACACTAGTGTGTTAAAGATTTTTGAAATTGTCTAAAATTGGGGTTTGGACTAGTGTTCACTTTAACAGTCATATCTTCCTATAAGAAATTCCAAATCCAGTTTCCTATAGCTTTATAATGGTATATCATTTGTAATTTTTGGATTTGTATATCAATATATTTTATTTTTTGAAGTTGTATCAAATTTTGTAAAACGCAGAATTTTGGTAACTTTGACCTTACCTTAGTTTAGTTATTTGAACATAACTTTCTCTAGGAAAAAGGAAATCAAATTCTGTTTATTGAATTTATTAATAGACAAGTATATCTTTCTAGATAGGTATCATATGTATTATTTGGATGTGTATGTTAGTACAATTAATTATTTAGAGTTTACTCCTTTTTGGTATTTCACAATCACCTTGGACCCATGTTTATTTTCACTTACATACTTAATCAAATTTTAATAAAACCAAGTTTAAAAATTATCTTTAGGACATCAGCTATCTTTCTTATTTAGAAACTTTTCCTAAAATCTGCTTGAACTTACTTAATTCCTCACATGAACACAAACAAAGCATTTGTACAATTCCTGGTTACTAACATCAGATTCCAAGGCTTATAGAACTCTCATACTTAGGAATTAAATTACAAGATCTCCAGTCAAGTGTTTCAAGATGTTAGGAATAACTTTCATTCAGAGGTCCTAAGTTAATTCTATCCACAAGTCCCGAAAAAGTCTTCTGAATTGACTGAGGATTCGCTAAAAATCTTGCATGACCTAGCTGCAATCTAACAACTATACCAACAAATATACTTGGAACCAGGCTATGAACTTTTGCAGGTATCATCTTAAGACCCTAAGCTACATTTTCTCTTTAGAACCAGTAGTTTAATTCTACCTCGAAAGCACTCGAAACACAATATTTCTCTCACCAATGAAATCTGCTCTGCATTCTTTGAAAACCTTTTAACTCTCATTTTCCATTACTCTACCTACAACTAATCATCCTTTGTTCATACCTTTCACCCATTTTCATTAAATCATTAACTCACAACATTAACCAACAATGCTTTACTCTTTGTTCTCAGGCTTTTTATTCAAATTCGATTAATCCCTATCCATAAAGATTTAAAAGTTCCAAGTTTTACTCTTTATATTATAATTAGTTTCTTGTAGACATGTTATCAAAAATCTGGAATGCATGATTTCTTTCTATTAATGTATGTGTGCATATATATATATATAATACACCAAGAATTCCAATTCCCATCTTATTCAGATTCTAAGTATTGTTTTCAAATCAATTAATTACCTAAAGTTCATTACAAACCTGAGTTATCCACTCCCCACACAAGCACAACCACTTTCCACATATAATTTTTAACCCATTACTTCTGACTTATTTATTTCATATCCCTAATTAAGTTTAAAGGGATTACCACTTATTCACTTAACTAATTCTTTAACTTTCATCTAAACATGATTTATATACTCCTAACATAAACATGCATATTTTACTCCCAAAACCTCCTCCTTAATCAAACTATTTTACCACCTACAATCTTTAATGTACATCATTCTAACCATCAATTTCACTTTTCTGGCTAAATTCAAAGGTGCAACTATTTTTATTCATATAGAACTATTGTCTAACATTAATTCAACTCTCCAATAAAGCTCACAGTAAAGGAGGAAATTCATGCATTTTTCCTCCTTGCTATAACACATTCCAAAGGCTTAAATCACCCTTCAACATACCTCTTAAAATTAGCCATGAAGGAGCAAGAAAATGACTAAACTATTGCCCCAAAACAAGGGGACGACAGTTTGGTACAAAATTACTAAGAAGCTTCCTTTTACTCACACAAACACGTACAAAACACACCATGGAGACAACCACAACAAGCAAAGATAAAGGCTGTACTTATATAACTATTTTGGGAAGCTTTACGATCATACAACAGACCCTCCTACAGCCAATGTTAAGGCTGTTCTATCCAGCCTTTAGCTTCCTTTTCTCAACTGAAATTAAGTCTTGGATACACCAACAAAATAGAAGCAAGGCAATTGGTCTCCTTCTGTTAACAAGAGGAAAAAGGAAATTCTAGAAAGCCAAGGGAAGCTAGAAGAAAAAAAGAGCAGGGGATATAATACACTAGCAGCTGAAAATGAACAAAGAAATAAAAAATAAAAAAAAGACCAAGACAAGGTCGGTTAAAGGAGGGCAAAGAAAAAAACAACCAAATAATAATATATTAATATAAATTTATGGCTCAAATTAACTTTTAAGATATATGGTAATAAATTATTCTAAGATTTTATATATATATATATATTACAACCATTGAGCTCTAATAAGTTATATATATACATACATATATATATATGTGTGTGTGTGTGTGTGTATGTGTATGTATGTATATATATACTAATTTCAATTATAATGCAATTCTTGTGAAAAAGAAAATTTAAATCTAAGTAAATCAATAAAGTGAACTTTAAATTACTTATATATAAATATATATATATATATATATATATATATATATATATATATATCCAATTATTTTCTTATTTTAATTTGTTTCATGGAAATTTATTATTCATGTGCAATATCCTAAAATATACGCTAGACTATCAGGTTACAACACTGCCAAAGACATTCATAAGACTGGCTTCAAGGCTCATGAAGGACTCTATGAATTTATTGTTATGCCTTTTGGCTTAACAAATGCTCCAACCACTTTCCAAGGTTTGATGACCCATATTTTCAAGCCATTATTGAGGAAACATGTCTTGGTCTTTTTTGATGATATATTAGTATATAGTAGGGCATGGTCTGATCACTTAACTCATTTAAGATCAGTGATGCAGATACTCAGAAGTAATGTGTTGTATGCCAAGAAGACTAACTACGCATTTGGTAGTAAACAAATAAACTACTTGGGGCATATCATTACTCTAGAAGGAGTAGTTGCTGACCCAAACAAAATAATTGCTATGATTCAATGGCCAGTTCCTAAGTCAGTTAAGGAACTAAGAGGGTGTTTGGATTTAACAAGATACTATAGAAAGTTCATCAAGGATTGTGGCAAGTTCAATAAAAGTTTGACTGAATTGCTTAAGAAGAACAACTTTGAATGGAATATGGAAGCAGATAAAGCTTTCAATCATCTGAAGCAGTTGATGACTGAGGCACCAGTATTGGCTCTGCCAGATTATAGTGTGCCTTTTACCTTAGAAATTGATGCTTTTGGACTTGGAATAGGAGTAGTGTTACCTTAGAAAGGACATCCAGTAGCCTTTCTAAGCAAAACTCTTAGTCCAAGGCATTTGATCCTATCTACGTATAAGAAAGAATTGATTTCCATAGTATATTGTCACGTCCTGCTAACTCATTGCCTATATGGCGCCACTTAGGCAACGATTGGAAGGGTTGGTGTGGCACACTCATACAAGTTCGTGTAGCATTCTAGAAGAATCCAGGAGATTCCAGAAAGTTCCAAAATATTCTAGAAGGGTCCGAATGGTTCTAGAACATAGAGAATTCTAGAAGGTTCCAGAAGGTTCCAGAAAGTTCTAGAAGATTTAAGAAGGTTCTGGAAGGGTTCAGAAGGTTGTGGAAGACTCTAGAATACTCTTGAAGGATCTACAAGATTGTAGAACTTCCTAGAAGATCCTAGAAGGTGCAAGAATGTGTGAAATGCTCTAGAACAATGTACATAGTTCTAGTGGGTCTAGATATTTCTTGAAATATATAAAATATCTAAGATATTTTGTAAGAGAATTCTAGATGGGTAATATGAGCCATTAGATGAAATTAATCTTCATTGCTGGTTGAGGAGGTGGAGTAATATAAATAGGAATAGGGAGTTATTTGTAAGCAATCAAGCAATCTAAGCATTGTAAGAGCTTTAACAGTTCAATAAAGATTTCCTTTGTTCAAGTTCTCTTGTGTACTTTCCTTCTCGCTTTCCTTCTCTTGAGTTTGAGTGAAGGTTAGGCTGACTTAGCATCCTAGTACGGGGCTTGAGTATCTAAGTGTAGCATGAGAGTGTTGGAATTTTCCAAGACCGTGACAATATGCTATGACAAAATGGAAACAGTATTTGACTAGGAAGCACTTTGTGATAAAAACTAATCACCAAGCCCTAAAGCACTTGTTAGAGTAGAAAGAATGGAATGAGATAATGCAAAAGTGGTTAGCAAAGCTCATGGGCTTAGATTATGAAATTCAATACAAAAAGGGCAAAGAAAAGACTGTGGTAGATGCCTTATTAAGAAGGACGCACAATCAACAAGAAACTGAAGGTTGTTAGGCCATATCTGTGGTGACCACAGATTTACTGGAGAGGATAGTGGCCAGTTACCAACAAGATGACAAGTTAGTCAAGCTGTTGAAGGAAGTCAAGCTTGGTAAAGATGATCATAGTAATTATGTTATCAATAATAATTAGATAAGAAGAAAAGGAAAGTTAGTATTCAGCAACAATACAGCCATATGACAAGAGCTGGTGGAGCTTTTTCATGCCAGTTTCCATGGGGGTCACTCAGGAGTGCACACAACCTTGAAAAGGTTGAACAATTATTTTCATTGGAAATGTATGTAGAGGGATAACAGGAACTTCATTAGATGCTACCAAACATGCCAAAGATTTAAAGGTGAGACTGTTACATATCCAGGATTGCTGCAACCCCTACCCATACCTAATAAAGTATAGAAATCCATCTCAATGGACTTCATATAAGGTATTCTTAAATCTAAAAGGAGATCAATAATTTGGGTTGTTATGGATAGGTTATCAAAGTTTGGTCATTTCATAGCCCTGCAGCATCCTTATTTTGTATTTACTGTAGCTCAGGCATACATGGAGCAAATTTACAAATTCCATGGTTGGCCAAAAAAAATTATCTCAGATAGGGATCCTGTCTTATTATCTAACTTCTAGAAGGAATTGTTTAAAATGCTACATGTGCAGTTGAAGCCCTCCTTTGTCTATCACCCATAAATTGTCAAGCAAACTGAAGTGGTTAAAAGATTTCTTGAAACATATTTAAAATGTTTCACTGGGGGTTCTCCAAGATAATGGATAAGATGGTTACCCCTGGCTCAATACTGGTACAATACTTCATATTATTTAGCAATCAAAATGTCTCCTTATAAAGCTATGTTATGTCAAGACCCTCTAGCACATGTGGTTTAGACTAAAGGAGATTATAGTAGTAACCATGTTGCTAAATCTATGGTAACTAGAGAATTAATCATCAATATGTTGAAGCATCATCTAGAACAAGATCAGACCAGGATAAGATTGCAAGCAAACAAACACAAGACTGAGAAGGAGTTCTAAGTGGGTGACTAGGTTTACCTTAAACTCAGACCCTAGAAGGAGAATTGTATGTAGAATGCTTCTTTTTCTAAAATTATCTGCCAAATTCTATGGTTCTTACAAGGTGACTGCTAAGATAGGGTTGGTTGCTTATGCTTTGGATTTGCCAATGGATTCTAAAATTCACAATATTTTCCATCTATCCAGGTTAAAGAAGCACCATGGTCAAGTTCTAAGCCAACTGTAGCTACCAGTATTTGATGACTCTGGACCACTACTTTTAGAACCTATGGTTGTGATTTATAGAAGGACAATGAAGAGGGGCAACAAAGTTGTGGTCTAGATTTTGGTGCAATAGACCAACAGTAGCCGTGAGGACTGTACTTGGGAAGACTTTCACACTTTGAAGTCCAAATTTCCTCAATTCTATCCTTGAGGACAAGGATTTTCTTAAGAGTAGGGAAGTTGTTACGGGTATGTTGTTGGGCCTAGGTTATAAGAAAAGAAGTTAGGCTGCAGATATCTAAATTGTTTATAAGTCAAAACCCTGCGTCTAGTTTATAATGGCTATTAGAAATGTTAGTTACAAGTTGTTATCTGAGTTGACAATTTGTTAAGAAATCTATCAGAATTAGATAATTTATTTTCCCTTTCTTCTAGGTCTAATGGTCACCCCCAATTCCTTCATTCTAGTTTTGTATTAAGGCGATTATAGGTAATTATTAGGGTATGTGTTTGATAATCAGAAAATTGGCAAATCTCAATCTCTCTTATATCTTTCAAACCCTCTGTTATTCTTGAATCTCATTTCTAGTTTGAGTTTCTGGAATTGATCTTATCAGTAGATCATTGTTGGGTTGATAACTCTAAGTTGAAATCTGCATTGGTTTATTATCACTACATTTTAGACTTTTAATCAGCATATGCATGTAGTTGTAATTACACATCTAATTAGTTGGAGTTTTATCATCTGGGTATATGTCATTTAGTTGTATACTGTATTAAAACATCTTCCTTTCTTATATAAAACATGAAACTCTCCCTTATTAGAAAAGTTTTGCTAGTCATGGATTTTTTTAAGAAAGCAGAATGCAAATTAGTTCTCAATGCAGGCAAGCCAATGAATTTGTAGCTTGCAATATAAAAATATTTTCCTACTTAATATGGATGAAAGAGTTGACATTATATGTTTTTCTTTTTCACATTGATACAAATGATTAAGAAAAGGAGGATTACGTACTCAACTCATTCGTGGGGTTTTAAATACCTAAGTTATCGTGGCAAAATTGTGTCCATCGATTATCACTTCAAATGATTTAAGGAGTTAAAATATTTTAACCTATTACATGCTAAAAACATGTTTATAGAAATTATATTTTAACCCCAAGAAAAGTTCTAAAATTTGTATTAAACACTGCAAAATAGAAGAGTTTGAGATCTTTCAAAGGGAGTCCACAGTCAAAGACCCATTTTCCTCTTTATCCTATTCTCATCTCTAAACTGCAACTGTCCATTGCTTTGTTTAATAAGGACCCATTTTCCTCTTTCTGGCCAATTAACTCAGATGACAACACTATGGAGTCTCCACCACCCAAACTCCTAACTTGAGTATCTAATTTTAAAGCAAAAAGAGGTGAACCCAGAAACCAGTAACTAATGCCAGGGCTTCAACAAGTAATATGATCAAGATATTAGATCTTTCTCTAAAATCACCTCTTAAGAAACAAACACCAATGGCAAGAACTAATACTTCAGAGAGAAAAGCCTTAAAAAATAAAAAAATTAATAGTTCCCTAAACAACTATGACAGCTTCTAAGTCGCAACTAAGTCTAGACTAAGTTCTTTCATTTCCTTTTCAATCTTCTTCCTCTCATCCTAGTCTTTTGCCCTTGCCAAATGAGTACACCAGACTATCATTTGCAATTCTGCATAAGATACTTAATGAGGTGAAATTTTTGAAACTGGAGGTAAACTAACAGCTTGGTTCCAACTTTAACAATTTTACTTAGTCTACTGGATGACTCTAATAAGGAGTGTAAAATATATTTTTCGATTGAGAGTGATGCAAACTATAAATATAGGTTCTTATTAGCAGGTTTGTTGAAAGGTAAACAATAACAAAGCAACCACATATTTAGTTGGTCACATCATTGACTTTGATGTGTATTAAAAACGCCACTTCTCTAATGGGGTATTATATAGTCCACCTTAAGATAATTAAGGCTTCTTTGATGAGTGAAGAATAAGTAACTATTATATTTTGTAGAAGCTATGTTTTAGCCAAAAAAATGATAAATGTTAACTAACAAACTTTGTTAACAAAATCAGGAACATAAGTTTTTTCAAAAAGATAAGTTTCAGCAGAATTGATATAGTTTGAGTTTTGAAGATATGAACTTGTCTACAATTTCATTGCAAATTAAGTCTCACAAAACAACAATAGTTAATTAAAAACAAAAATCTCATCAGTCATCAATTACTTGACGTTCCTATGCTAATGGATGAATGCATTACTGAATAAGTTTGGCTTCTAATTCTACTGCCAATTCACTTTGTGCTTTTTCCACCTAGGAATTAACGACACGAGATCAATCAGCAGGCAAACAAAGTTTGTTTCAAGTTGTTCTAACCATTCCTTCATCTTTTTTATAGCCTAAAAAATCTCTTGACTTTGATCAGGCCCTTTCTTCACATCTTTGTTGATTATCTACATTAAAGCCTCAAGCTTCTCAGTCTTTCTCTAACATTCTTGTTAGAATATTTTTATATTGTTATGTAGTCTCACATTGGTTGTATGTGTTACTCTCCATATTATTGTCTATCATAAATAAAGCCTATATGTATAATATTTGATTATTTAAGCTACAACCCTTTTCTCTTATATCTACTTTGCATGGTATCAGAGCAATTCAATTGAAATCCCTAACCCTCATATAAAACTATCACACCCATAATTTTTCGACAATCGAAAAACTGGGTAGCCACTACATAAGCCACTACCCAGTCTAAAAGTTAGTTTTCCAATCACTTTTTTGGCCAACCACCACCTCAAGGAGGCTCATAAACCTCCAATCCGAGAGCATCAAGAAGGGAGCTAAGAATAGTCATCCCACGGGTCCCTACATGTGGCCAAAGTGGGTGGTGAATAAAGCCCAAGCGCAGAAGCTCATCCAACACGTGTCACACGTGAAGGCCACATGCAAAAGATAATCAGGGGCATGGTGTAACATTCCCTAAATTAATACCTAATTTAAATATAGGATAAGAAATTATCTTAAGAGCTAAATAGGATTTAAAATTTAGTATCAAGATCATACATATTATTTCATGTATAGAAATAATACATGTGCGTATAAAATATATATAAAAATACGTGTAAGATACATATTAGTATATAAATAGTATATACATATAAAATATATATATAAATACATGTACACACATGTATATACATATAGGAAAAAAATACATGTGCATGAATAGAAAAATATAGACAAGTGTAGGCGTTGAAACAAAAATAGAAAAATGCTACATCGTGGTGTTAGAAAAAGAAGAGAAAATGATAAAATATAGGTTACATGCTAGAAAAGAAAATGTGGTGAATTAGGTGTAAAAAGAAGATTAAATGTGGCAATTTGTAATAAATGAAGGGGTCTATATATAAGGAAGAGAATAAGTGTGTCATTTTACAATTAATGAAGGGACTTAGGTGTAAGAAGAAGAATAAGTGTGGCAATTTACAATTAATGATGAGACTTAGGTGTAAGAAGGAGAATAAGTGTGGAAACTTGCAATTAATGAAGGGGCTTAGTTGTAAGAGGGAAGAAAATGGGTGGAAATGTTATAATAATTAAGGGGACATGTGGAAGGAAGTTAGGACATAAGGTGGCAAGTAATAATTAACATGGAAAGGTGGCTAGACAAGTGAAAGACAAGGAGAACATTAAGTGTCCATGGAATGATTAAGTAGGGCATGTGTAGAGAATTAAGGAAGCAATGTGTCCATAGAATGATTAAATATGGCATTTGTAGAGAATTAAGGTAACAAGGTGTATATGAAATGATTATGGTGGATATGTGTAGAGAATTAAGGTAATAAGATGTACATGGAATGATTAACAAGAATTGTGTAGAGATTTAAGATAACTAGATGGTTTACTAATAATAAAAGAATCTAAACTAGGAAATAAGAGGAAGACAAGTGTTAGGAAGAAAATGTACATATTAATTTAGAGAATGACAAAATGGAATGTTGTAATTTTAGAGAGCTAAAAAGGTAAAGTAGAAAACGAAAAATTTCTCCTAAATCCAAGCCTTGGCCATGCACTATAAATAAAAGAATGGTGGTGACCGAAAATGAATATTCAAGGTAAAGTGTGCACTAAAGTGAGAGAAAATGAAAGTGAGAAAGCAAAGAAAGTGAGAGAAAAGTGAGAAATTAAAGGAGGACCGTGAAATAGGAGGAAATAAAAGGAAAACCGTGAGCTAGGAAAAAGGGGAAGGAAAACTGAGAAGGAGAGAAAAATGAGGAAGAGACGTAAAAAGGAAAACATGAAAAGAAAACCAAAACTAATTTCACTAGGCAAGTATTCATGTATTCTTTGTTCATTTCATCTTTGCTTTGCAAATTACTTTTTTGTTACTCTTATATTCTTCACACTACTGTTATATCCTTCATGCATATGAAATGGAAAAAGAGGAAAATGATTCCCTTTGGGAAATTTAAAGGAAATGAGAAAGATAAATGATTCTAGTAACTTGTCTTAAGTTCATGTTGGCCGAAATTCACCAAGTATTTATAATATTGTTCAAACCATAGTATGGATCCTACTATTGAGAGGCAGTGTCATGTATGCAAGAGGTTGGTATTCATTGTACATTGAAGTCTTTGTAAGGCAGACTCAAGTTTGCATGAACCGTTCAAGAATGGTTACTAAGAAGTGGAAAAGAGGAAAATACTAATTTGCATTGCATATTCTTATATTTCTAAAACTGCCATCAAGAATCCTTCGTTGTTATGTATGAATGGTTGTTGAGGTTCGACTCACGTTTCTTCATCTTGATGTGTAGATTGATTAGTGCCATGAATGTGTATTGTTTTCCTTGGAGAAAGGAATAGTCTATGTAATGAGAAAAGATGAAAAATGGATCTTGTTTGGAAAACATAGTAGTATTTGTGCTAAAATGCGATTATGTAGTACAGGGTTGCTTTTGTATAAAGTTGTAATGTGTTATTAACAATTTTACTTAGTAATGGTAGAAATTTTGGAATAAATCCTAGTATTACTTAAATATGCCCTTGTATAAAAAACTTAGTGTAATGAAAAGTAGTTTGTAAATTATGTCTCTAAGAATATTAATCCACTACTCACAAGTTACATTTCTTAAATAAATCTTGGTTAATTGAAGATTAAATAAATAGAGTAATATGGACTTAAAGCCAATTAAAGAAAAAGATAAAATTTAGAGCGAGGAATACAAGATCACTAATCATAGCTGTATGGTATAAAGTGAAATAAGAAGAATGTCTAAGAAAAATTATATAAGAATCACTATAGAAAGAAAATAAAGATGTTAGAAAATACAAGTAACAAAAGTATTACCAATTAAATTGGATTAAAAGTTTATTAAAAAATTAAGTAAGGGATTAAGAAAAGAAGGTGTTACACATGACATGTGATTTTTCGGGTATTTCAATTCTGTTTTGATTTCCAACAGTCCCGTATCAACTTCAGCTTCCATTTAGTATGTTTTTACTATGTTTTTGGGAGATTCTTAGCTAGCTCCTTCTCGTACGCAATTTTGGTTGATATGTTCTAGCTGATTATGGGTTGTGATATTTGACTTTGACTCTTTTATCTAGATTTCATATCTCAATAGTTATTTATTGTGGGTTGAATAATAATAATTGTTTTGCAATATTCTAGAGCTGTTGAGATATATTTGATTAGTCAAGGGTATAAAGACCATCTTACATCTAATCCTCCTCAAGAAGGTGCTGAAAAAGTTAAGGCTTGGAGGAAGGTTGATAACCAAATTATTTCTCTTTTATGGAATTCAATGGAATCTCAGATTGCATATGTGTTCACATAGTACTGTCAAAGAAATATGGGATTTTGTGAAAACAATATACTCTAGTAATTTGACTTATTTATATGATGTTTCTCATGATCTCTTCAAGCCAAACAACTTGGGCCTCTATCTGACTTTTTTGGTTCTATACAACTAGTTGATGAAGAAATATTGTTCAAACTCTCTCGCCCTATATAGCAAAGCAAAAGGAACAACTTGCAATTCTTAGTTTTTTGGTTAATTTTCATTCTGATTATAAGCCTGTTAAGGCACAAATTCTTGCGTGAGCTTCTCTTCCCTCTCTTGCTGAAGTTTATAGTCGAGTATCTCAGTACTCACCTAGTACTGATATTAGCCATGATAAATCTGCTCCTGCTATTCAATCTTCTCAATTAGATGATAAGACTTGGTTTGGTAGTACTAGAGATTACTGTGGTGGTAGAGGAGGCCGAGGAGGCAGTAAAGGCCGTAAATGCACTTATTGTGGTCAAGATAACCACACTCGCGAATATTGTTAGAAGTTGAATGATGAGCCTCCTAAAGTTGTAAATAATGTATATGCTTCCTCAAAACTCAAGTCTTTTGGCTGCATTTCTATCTAGTATTATAAGTTAATTCAGTTATATTCTATATAGTAAGCATCTCTTCCCACTACAACTCTTGCTCAGTTAGGTAATTCTACATTTGCTTTTCTAGTTCTTCACCCTCAAAGCTTTGGATTCTTGATTCTGGGTTCACTAATCACATGACAGGTACATCTAGTCTTTTTACTAACTAGCAAGATTCACAATCATCATCTCCTGTTACTTTAACAAGTGGTTCTACTACTATAGTAAGTGGAATAGGTACTGTTAAACCTAGTCCAGGCCATATCATTTGTCTTTTATATTCCCATTTTTGTCTTTTAACGTTATATCTATCAATAAACTCAATAAAAAATTATTTCTTCGTCTTTTTTATTCTAATTTTGTTGTTACTCAAGATTTGAAGACGATTGGAAGAGGAAATGAACATGTGAGACTCTACTAATTTAATCCAATACCATTTCTTACAACTTGTTATATCGCATTTACATCATTCCAGATCCATTATTGCCTTAGTCATCCCTTTTTAGAAAAGCTCAAGAAGCTAGCTCCTAATTTAAGTCATTTGTCTTTTTTAGAACATGAGTCGTTTTAGTTAGGTAACCAACTTTGTGTTCCATTTGCTTCCTTAATTATTAAAATAGTTGAAAGTTCACATATGTTAGTTCATTTAAATGTGTGAGGTCCAAGTCATGTCACTTCAAAGTTAGAATTACAGTTATTTTGTTAGATTTGTAGTCGATTTTCCAAGAATGACATGACTTTATTTAATGAAAGAACATTCTGAAATGTTTTCTATTTTCAGTGCTTTTGAAATTAAAACTTAGTTTAATGTTCCTATTCGCATACTTTGTAATGATAATGCTAAAGAATATTTTACTAATCCATTTAACACATTTATGTTTGTTTCAAGAATAATTCATCAATCTTGTTGCTCTTACACTTCACAACAAATGGGGTGGTCAAGAGAAAAAATCTTCATCTTATAGACATTACTCGTACTCTATTATGTAAGATGAATGTTCCGAAAATATTTTGGAGTGATACAGTTCTTACAGCTTGTTATCTCATAAATAGAATTCCATCATTAGTTTTTCATGAGATAATTTCCTTTTCTGTGCTTTTTCCACAGGTTCTTATGTTTTCTGTAGCCTTTCATATTTTTCGATGTGTATTATTTGTGCATCAACTCTCTCAGGGCATTGATAAATTAGATCCTTGTTCTATTAAATGTGCTTTCTTATGATACACTTGTACACAGAAAGGGCATAGATACTATAGTCCTTCTTTAAATTGTTTCTTTGTTTGTGCAAATGTTACCTTTTTTGAATCTAGTCCATCTTATACTACTCACACATCGCTACAGACATCAAAACACTTCTTATATTACCTGTACCTCTTCCATTGTCTATTGACCGTCCTTTTAGTCATCTAGTTGTCTATCTCATCCTAATTTACAAGTTTACACTCGACACTAGGTAGACAAGTCTATTCCAATAGATTCAGGTGCTCTGCTAGTTGATTCTTTATCTTTAATCCAAATCCTACCTACTCCGATACTCCCATTTCCATTTAGAAAAGTAAACGTACATGTCCTTTTGTTTACGCTTGTCCTAGTATTGCCTATCCCATTTCAAATTTTGTTTTTTATGATCATCTGTCTCCTTCGTGTTTTTCTTTTGTTTCTTCGTTATCTGGTGTTTCTATTCCTAACTATGTTTCTGATACTTTAACACATTTTGGGTGAGGAAATGCTATGAATGAAGAGATGCGAGCTCTAAACGACAATGATACTTACGAACTTGTGAAACTTTCTTGGATAAGTTTGTTATTGGTGATCGTTAGATATTTACTGTGAAGGTTCATCTGATGGCTCTGTTGATTGGCTGAAAACTCGTTTAGTGGCTAAAGATTACACTCTGATCTATGGTGTAGATTACTCTAAGACTTTTCCTCCTATTTCTAAGATTACTTTAGCTAAATATTTTATCTCTCTTGCAGCCATCTTTGACTGGCAACTACACCAATTACATATCAAAAATGTCTTTCTACGTGGTGACCTTGATGAAGAGATTTTTATAGAGTAAAGTTCAAGGTATGTAGATTCAAAAAAAATTTGTATAGTTTGAAATAATCTCTTAGAGGTTTGGTTTGGTAAGGTCAGTGAAGTTCTACTTAGTTTTGGTCTTCAGAGGTGTATAGTTGACTATCTTTTCTACCGTCATACATCTAGTGGTAGAATATTATTAAATGTGCATGTTGATGACATTGTGATCATGTGTATGTTGATGACATTTTGATCACATTGATGATAGTCAAGAAATTCAACATTTGAAATCTTTCTTATAGTTTAAATTTCAAATTAAGGATTTGGGTAGTTAAAATACTTCTTGGGTATTGAGATTGCCATATCATAGTTGGGTATTTATTTTCTCAAATAAAATATTATCTTGATTGTTGAGTGATACAGGTATGTTTTGGTCAAAGCCTATTGATCTCAGCACTAAAATTATACCAGATGAGGGTGAGTTATTAGCATATCCTAAATAATATAGGCATCTAGTGGGAAAATTGAATTTTCTGACAATAACCTGACCTGCTATCTCTTTGGCAGCTAGTGTTGTTAGTCAATTTATGGCTCAACCTTGAACTCCTCATTGGAATACAATTATTCGTATTCTAAGGTATCTCAAAACTGCACTTCGTAAGGTTAATATATAAGAATCATGGTCATACTCTGATTCGTGGACATGGTCATAGTCATGCTTTAGTTCAAGACCAAGATTTTACTTCCATTCAAGGATATAGTGATGCAAATTAGGCTAGTTGTCTATTTGTCAGGAGATCCACTATAGAGTATTGTGTCTTTTTAGGAGAAAATCTTTCTTCATGGAAAAGTAAGAAACAAATTACTCTTGCAAGGTTCAGTGTTGGGTTTAAATATAAAGCTATGACTCAAACTACTACTGAATTAGTTTAGTTGAAAAACTTGTTGGAAGAGCTTAGATTCAAGCATTCACAACCTATAAAGCTCATTTGTGATAACCAAGCTACATTGCATACAGCTTATAATCTCGTCTTTCATGAGTGAACAAAGCATATAGAAGTCAATTGTCACTTTGTTCATGAGAAACTTCTTGACAATACAATTAAAACTACATATGTGAAGTCCAAAAATCAGTTGGCAGATTTGTTTAACAAGTCTTTGTGAGGGTGCTCGTCTTCGTTATATTTGTAACAAGATTTGAACATATAATATATATGCTCCAGCTTGAGGAGGCGTGTTAGAATATTTTATATTGTTATGTAGTCCCATATTGGTTGTATACGGTACTCTCTTTATTATTGTCTATTATAAATAAAGCCTATGGGTGTAATATTTGATTATTCAAGCTACAACACTTTTCTCTTATATCTACTTTACAATTCTGATTTTCCATCTCCCAAATCTCTTCTGCCATCCCCACAACATCAAGCATCTATATACCCAAAAACCTCAATAATTATCTTACTCAAACTCTATTTCTCATCATAATTTCCCTTCTTCGACCCTTAATTAATACCACAAAGATCATGAGTTACAATCATCCACCTTTTCTTCATTTTTACAATTTTTTGAAGCTCAACCATCAATTCATCCAATCTTGAATGTTCAATTCCTTCATTGTTGAACCCATTCAGAAAATCATCTTCTTCCTTAAGCCTCAAGTCACTTCTCCTACATTTCCCACACACCAATTTATCCACCTTAATGTTGGTTATATCTTCTAGAAGGTCATCATTCTTCATATGCTTTTGGTTTCCTCCTATACCTTTGATTCTGTTTTGATCAACATAAGCCATTGTTGAATAGAACTTTGCCATTAGAAATGGGAAAAGATTAATTTTTAGTGAGATAGAAAGAGAAAAGAAAGTAGGCAAGGTTGTTGTTTTACAAGGCAGGTAATATATATGGGAAAGGGACATGCTACAAAGGGATTATAATAGAGTGAATGAGAATCGAGCTATCATCCATGCAATTCGAAGGCTGCTCAAGAATAATTGGGTAGTCAAGGTACAACATCTAGTATATAATAAAATTGATACTTGCAAATTAAAGGAATCTAATGCTAACACGTAGAATTATAATATTATGCAACGTTAGCTTTTGAAAAAATAAAATGCTGGTGACATCTGTGTTTCTCTCCCCTACCCTTAATAGTTTTAGACCACATAAAATTTTGCCACGTCACTTTTTGAAATTAACACTTTACATATTTTCTTTTTCTTTTGTACACCCTATTATTTCAAAATATCAGTTATCTAAAAAAATAATTAATAGCTAAATTCTTTCCTTATTCTTCTCACTTTCTTTTTTTTCTCTATATCATATTATTTCAAAATATCAGTTATCTAAAAAATAATTAAAGCTAAATTCTTTCCTTATTCTTCTCTCTTCATTTTTCTTCTCTACAACATAATATTTCAATACATCAGTTTTACAAAAAATAATTAAAGTTGAATTATTTCCTAATTCTTCTCCTACAACCTATTAAACATCAGTTACCAATACAAACTCTCTCTTCACATTTTTCTTCCCCCCCCCCCCCCCCCAACTCTCATTAATTTTACACATCAAAAATTGAATTCTTTTTTTTTTTCTCTCCACCTTATTATTTAAAGCATCAATTACTAAAAAAATAATTAAAAAATAACTCATTCATTAAATTTACATATCAATTAGCACAATTAAAATGTCTCACACATTTCTCAATTCTTCTCCCCCACCGTAATATTTTAAAACATTAGTTATGCCTACACCCTATTCAACATCAGTTACCAATACAAACCCCATCTTTATCTTTTCTTCTCCCCCGTCTCACATTAATTTTACACATTAAAAATTGAATTCTTTCCTTTTTTTTTTTTTTTTTTTCTCTCCCTATTATTTAAAGCATTAATTACTCAAAATATAAATGAAAAAATAACTCATTCATTAAATTTACATATCAATTAGCACAATTAAAACGTCTCACTCCTTCTCTAATTCTTCTCCCCCTAATATTTTAAACATCAGTTATCCAACACAAATACAAACCCACCATTACCTCTTCATTTCACCTCACCTCACCTCATATTTTTACACTTGAATGGTTTTGTTTGAATTTGCAATTTCCTTCACACTATGTCTATGCAATCTAAACTGTTTTAGCAACTTGCTAACAGTGATGGTGATCTAACATTGAACGTAAGGGTCACAGGCCAATGGGATTTATGCAATACAAAAACTAATCATGAATAAATCAGCTTAGACATGGTACTATTGTACGTAGATGTATTATTCATTTCAATGTTATTCTAATAGATTTCAAAAAATATACTTTATCAACAATATACTTATTGACTGGTGTCAAGTGATTTATGTAAGTAATTCCAACAATACATTTATGCAGGGGACCATATTATTGCAATCATAAAAAAAAATGCTTTGTAGATAAATACCGTCATATGTTACGTGAAGGTTCTATTTATTTATTTGGAAATTTTAGTATCAAGAATGCACGTCCAAAATTCAGACCTATCCTAGGTGATAAGCACATAGAATTCTCTCCATATACAATTGTAAAACCTATTTCACATTAAGACAAAACAATGTATAAGTTTGAAATTTGTGAAGTTTAAAGAAATATCTAGAAGACGTGACCAATTAACTAATCTCACAGGTGCTTGCGTTGTTATTATTTTTTTTAACTTTTAATATGTTAATGGTTAGAAAAATTTCTAATTCTTGTAAAATGACATACTTTCTCAAACTTGTAGATGTTATATTTAGAAAATAAACTTCTACAATCCCTGTTAGTTTTTCAATTTTTCATTGGATATTGCTCTTATGTTAAATATGGAATTAGATAATAATAATAATAGAAACAATTTATGATTGCCTTTCCTTCAATGTATTCCTTTTGATTCTCATAATAAAATGGGAAAATGATACATAATGTTGTCGATGTATTTTTCTTTTCTTTTTTCTTTTTTTCAAGAATTTAATTTTTTTAATAAAATTATAAAATATAAAAAGAAAATTAAAACAATTAATAAACTCCAAAATAATAAAAATAGACCGTACATCGCACGGGCAAATTCATCTAGTACATATAGAGAAGCTAACAAAGGAGCTGACTGGCTTGCGAATAGAATGATAGGTGAAGTTTATTTTGAATGTTAGTGGGAGACTCCTCCTATGGAGCTGTCCTCTATTTTGAGTAATGATGCTAGAGGTGTGGCTTTGCCTCGTAGCATTCCTATTGTTTTTGTTTAGTTGTTGTTTTCTTTTCCCTTATTACCAAAAAAAAAAAAAAAAAGAATTGAACTCATTAAAAACCACATAAAGGGACAAAATTTTGGTTTAGTATCAAATAATAAAAGTAAATGAAATGAGCGAATCTACTTTTCTTATAATTCAAACTAAGTACTAATTCAATTTTATGCATATTATAATTTATATATCTTCAAACTAGCCATGTGAACGTGCTTATACACATGCTAAATAATTATTTTTTTAAAAGTATAAAGTGGTAATTTTAAGTTTTTGAGTCCTATTTAAAAGATAAAATGAGTTAATTAGTGTGTGAGTGGGTAGTTATTTTGAGAAATTAATATTTTTAATTTTTTAATTAATAAAAATATTTAATTTATGTGAGTGGGTAGGATAATATGAGTTATTAAGAAAAAAAAACTAAATTTTATATATTTTAATTAGTTTAAATGAATTAATCTATACTTGCTCTACATTATGAGAATATGAAGGTGTCGTCTTTTAGAATAACTAAGCACATGCCAAATAATATTTTTTTTAAAGTTCAAAGTGATTATTTTAAGTTTCTGAGTCTATTTAAAAGATAAAACATGATTTAGTACATGAATAAGAATAAAGTTATTTAATTATGTGAGTGGATAGAATAATGGATAGTTATTAAAAGAAAAAATTAATTATATATATTTTTAATTACTTTAAATGAATTAATCTATATCTTCTTTTTTTTAGAATATATCTATTATAAAATAGAAGATCATAAGAATCTTATAGCTTTTAGAATAGTATAAATATAAATAGATAGATAATGTTTCTGGTATAACATTATTATTTTAATATCAAAAAATCGATCATTATTAAGTTAGTCAGTTATTTTCAAAAATACAATGGACCACACTCAAGTAAACTGAAGTCACTTATTTCGTAATTGCACTATTTGATTCTATTACAATCCTGTGGACGGCCTAAAATTGGAATCAAACTGAGTCAAGTATTATGTATGGAAATTGAACTTCGCTAGAAATTGAGTATTGTTTTCAACTCAACCCCTTAAAATTTTTAAATAATACATATATAAATCTTTTTTCTCTTATTACGGACATAATTGCACTATTTGATAATGTTACAGTTCAGTGGGCAATCACTGAAATGTAACTATGCCGAATATTAAGGTTTGGTTTGATAATGTTTTTTTGGAGGGTGCTTATGATTAGAAAGAACATAAATCAATTTTGTTTTTAGGTTTGGTAAAAAAAAAAAAAAGTAAAGTATTCTTCTTCTGTGCTTTTAAAAGTTGACTTATGCTCTCAAAAGTTAAAAATACTAATATAACTTTAACTTTTAATGAAAATCTGTATTTATTTTTTTATTAATTAATACAGTAGGTTAATTATCTCTCTTTTTATAATTAATATCTATTATAATCAATTTAAATCTTTGGAGCAGATTTACAATAAATTTATCAAACACTAATTTGTGGCTTCTACTTATTGAAATCAGTTTTTGCATTATCGCATTATTTTATCAAACACTATTACTGTAATTTTTTTAAAGCAATTCTAAGAGAGCCATAAGAACACAATACCTTATCAAAAAATCACAGCATTACTAAACCAAGCCTAATATACTTTAACTTGGGTCCAATTACAAAACTGAAACACAAGTTGGACTTAACCTCATATAACTCGAGTACTCGAGAAAATTATATACATTGAATATATTTTTTGTAAAAGTAATTAATAGATTTTTAAAATAACCAAAACAATCATAACTTAAATATTTAGGAAAGCTAAAATTAATCACAACTCATGGCATCTTCATTCTGTAAAGCTTATTCATCATGAATAAAGATCAAATTTTCAATATAGAATATATTTAGGAATTTCAAAGTTATGGTTTGAATAACGGATAAAATCAGTATCACCTATAGAGGAGCAGGAAGCTTTAATCTATTATTTTACAACATTATGAAATATTTTTAGCTTTTGACATGAAAATTGATTTACAAATTTGGGTTCATCCTCTGATCAGCACTTCTATATCAGAAATCCTTGTCTAGTAGGACAAATTGAGGACATCCAAGGAATATGGGATATCTTCAGCTGATGGATCATCAACAGAATTCCAGGATTTCAATTTCCAGCCTAAACCTGTCTTGAAATTCCACCAGCCAAAATCTGCAATACAGCACTCCTAGCTGCCCTTCTGGGGTTGATAGTCCAGATTAAGCACATATTATTTTCTAGCATAAGGTCTCCTTCCTTGGGTTACTGATAACTTTCCTCTATAATCTATGATGGGATTCTTTCGGTACCACCCTTACCACTGTGACAGGAAGTTCCTTATACCAAGTACCTGTGACTATAATTTTCTGGGCTGAAAATCCAAATTCAAATTGCTGATCAATGGACACGAAGGTCTGACCATCTTGTAGAGACTGACCTACAGACAAGGTGTCTTCTGTTGTTCCGGAAATGATGGTAAGTGACATTGTAGACAAAGAAAATGTAACAGGACATTAGCAACAAAGGGAGACTCATTATTCTGCTATCTGATCGGTAAGTCATGTTATTCCAATCACTTCCACAGAAACAGAACAGGATGAGATAGCAGAACAATAATTCTCCCTCAGTTTCTATCAGTCCGTTACATCTTCTTGTCTACAATATCACCTACCATCATTGCCACCAAAACAGAGGACACCTTGTCTGTAGGTGTCACTCTACAAGATGGTCAGACCTTGGTGTCCATTGATCGGCTATTTGAATTAGGATTTTTCAGCCCAAAAATTCGAGTCACATGTATCTGGTATAAGGAACTTCCTATCACAATGACACGGATGTATGGGTGACCAACCAAAACAGTACTATCATAGGTTTTATAGGAAAACTATCAGTAACCTTTTGCTAGAAAAAAAATGAAGGCAGATTTTTTTATTAAGGGTTTAGTATCTTGATTTGTAAATACTATAAATGAAGGCACACCAATCAGCTAAGCAGTTTTCTCTGTATGGTAATAAGCTATCTCTTTTAAATGAAAGCAGTCCCCTTTTGCTTAGATATGACCAGGAGAGAATCCTGTGAGAATGTCCAAGGTTGTAAATCTCACAAATAGCATCCTGGCTTTGTCCCACAGGAAGATAAAGATGGTAATTTGTACTGGAGTTACAAAAAAAACACACAAAAAAAAAAAATCACAGGAAAGGAGAAAAAAAAAGAAATGGAAAAAGGTTATGAAAAAAATTCATGACAGTTTAATGCGAATCTCAGCTTCAAACTTCTGAGTTCCATTCTGTGGAAGTATCAGACAGACTATACATGACAACCAATTGAGAGCCTATTATTGTTGGCTTTTACATATTTTTCAATATACTCATTCTTACAATGATAAGCCTTCTTATTGGGCTAACAATGATAAGCTTTGATATAGGTATGAGACATTTCATAACGGGCAGTGGTAAGGCATGGTAGAGTCAATAATGGCCATTAATTTACTTCATAACTTTTTCTTTTTTTCCATAGTTTTCTTTATAACTCCAGTACCAATTATCATCTTTATTTTCTTGTCCCATAAACAAACCCAGAATGTGTTTTCTGAGGCCTCGTACCATATATCTTTTCCCCTTTTTCAACTATGCTAAGCTATATTCTGTAGAATTATTGTAAACATCAACTATAATAGAAAAGTTTTTTTTAGTCCTAAAGTGATATAGAAAATGTGCATGGTCTTTTGCATCATGAGCTACTCAAGTGGCATTTTTGCTAGATCTTATGAACTAAACAGTCTGCGAGTATAACGTAAAATTGGAGCTAGAAGTTATCTCTCAAGTAGAGCTAGCAAGATTTATTGACATTCACTATCTGTGGATTAATAACATAAATGAAACTGCCATCTGAGCTGCTTCCCAGTCCTTCATAGTTCTGGGTTAAGAGAAGCAGAAAATGGCATATTAGCATAGATCTGAAACACATTAAGGACTTTTGCAGTTTTAGACTCATTGCCTGGGCAAGGGAAACAGTATGCAGAAAGGTGAATGGAAGATGACAAAGAAAATAGAGACAGAAACTTGAGAAACGCGGACTGTTTCCTACATGGACTGTTAAGGATATATCAACTGCCTTTTCTTTTTTTTCTTTTTTCTGAATGAATCTGAAGACTTCCAAGCTTGAATTTGAATATAAAATCAGTATTAGGAATATAATTGATTTCTCTTTTTGGAAACCATCCGAAATTAGGAGAAGCAAGGAAAAATCTAATTTATCTTCATGCAGAAATAGTATGCCTAGGCATTAAATGACAGACTCAGATTACATAAAATTTGAGAGTTATTTGACCTTCTGGTGGATTTTATAAAAAGGAAACTTGGTGGAATGATGATTTTTCTCTTCATTTTTAACAAGAATGTTGAGAATTACAGAAATGGAATATGTTACATCGTCCCAAATTAATTTTCCATCCATTAACATTATGTGCCGTATCAAGGGGTTACCAAACTTACCAGATGTAACATACAAATCTAAATAATGCCTCTGTAAATATAGGTCCTAAAAAGCATTCATCTATTTCGGGTATGTGTATCAAGCAAATGATGTTTTAAACATAAGTACCATGAGCATAATGCACCGAAATTGTGAAAGCAATAAAGAAGAATGTTAAATCCCGAAATTCATGATCAATTACATTTATCTACCATGGCAGAAAAGAGTCATGCATAACATGTATCAAAACAGACAACATAATCCTCTTTTGACTGCAACACTAAGTTTCTAAGTACTAATCAAATGTTGCCAATTAGTTCTTACTGAAAGAATGAAATGGAAGGGGGAAAACAGAAAAGAAAACTCTTTTCAGGCTAATCAGACAATATAGAACAAACGCTTACTAATTCTTCAGCAGTTGATCTCTCACAGGTTCTTCACCTTTGAATAGCCATTAAAAAAATCAGAGGAACAAGAGAAGCTAGAGCACTTTTAAGAGCTTTCTGATTTAGTTTCAGATTCTTCAGACTCTTCTTTAAACTCCATATCATTACACATATCCTCTATTGTCGACAATATTGTCTTCCAAAGTTCATTACTTTCAGGTCTTAGGAAGTGTGAAAATGTCACCTTCAAATCATTAACTTTCAAACTTATCCCTTCCAATTCGTCCTCACATTGCTTCAGTCCATCTTCCAGTTGTGATAGTTCTACACCCGATAATTCCTCCCATTCATGAAGACCTAGATGACTCATAATGCTCTCCAAATGCAGAATAACATCAAAGAATCGCTTCAGAATATCATCAGTTGGGCTCTCATCATCTAAGTCTTCATTCTGCTTATTTCTGGAATCAGATTCTTCCTTCATAATTAGCAAAGATTCAATCTTCAGCTCTTCCAAGTTGTCTTTTACCATTTGCAGTACATGCACAATTTTCCTAATTACCAAACACTTCTTATATTCATCAAATGATCTGAGCCTAGATATAAATTGTTGAAACTTGTCTTCTTTCCTTGACAAAGAAACCATGAAATCAGCGAGTTTCTGAGAGAGCTCAGTGACAATCTTGATTAATCTAACCATTAACCAATTTTTACCTTCCGGTTCTGAATCAGATTGAACACAAGCTTGAGTCCCCCACTTTCTCAATTTCTTCACTCCTTCACCAACACCTTCAACTTCAAACTCCATATTCATCCACATATCCTCTATTAACAACAACCAAAATTGATTATTTTCAAGTCTTAAAGTGAATGAAAATGTCACTTTCAATGCATTAATTTTTAGACTTATCCCTTCCATTTCGTTCTCACATTGCTTCAGCCCATCTTCCAGTTTTGATAGCTCTCCACCCCTTAATGCCGCTGAAACAGGAAGACCCGTATGATTCATAATACTGTCCAAATGCAGAATAACATCAAAGAATTTCTTAAGAATATCATCAATTGGGATCTCATCTTTTAAGCCTCCTCGCTCATCTACTTTCATCTGTTCCAAATTATCTAATACCATTTCAAGTGTTTCCACATTTCCTTTAATGACCAATGATTTCTCATATACATCTACTGCTTCGAGCAAAGATATAAATTGTTGAAGCTTTAGCTTTTCTTGATTCCCTGGCACAGAAACCAAGAAATCAGCAACCTTCATTGAGAGCTCTGAACAAATCATGACTGTTGCATTCCATATCCCAATCAGAACCTCACAATCAGCATCAGATTTATCACAATCTTGAATCAATTTTATCAATATCTTCTTTCCATCACCTTCATCTTGCGTCAGTGCATTCCTCTTCTCTTCCAATTCTCCAATATTAGTTGCATCACATTCTTCTTTCTTGAACCCTTCATTTACAACTTCAATTTCATCAGGTTCAGTGCTTGACGCAGCCAGTTCTTTAACTACTCCTTCAGTCTTCGTTTCCATTGCTTCAATAACCTCGGAATCAGAGAATTCCATTCCAGAATAAACAGGCGGAGGAAACCCAACCATGATTTTCTCAGAGGCCCACTTCTTCACTTCAACTCCTTAGCTGAATTTCTTGGTTTTCTCTTCTTCACGAGACGCTTTCAGGCAAAAAGATTCAAACTTGTAGATGGGATCTTTCAGTTCTGGAACTCTATGTCTTAGCAGCCTTTCTCTGCCATTGTTGAATGTAGAACAGAGAAATAGAAGCAAAGCATCAGAATTTTAATGCACAAAGCAGAATACCGGAAGCCAAAGATAGGATTTTTCAACTGAGGAGGGAAATGGAAAAATATCAAAGAGGTTTTGTAGAGAATCCATTTACCTTTGGAAAGTTGTAGAGCTTTTCTTGCTTCACAAGACAATCAAACAGGGGCGAGGAAAATAATTTGCCTGTTAGCGGGCCAAGAAGTATATATATAGTGTTGGTGAATCTTCTACCGTTTGTTATAATCCAAGTCCAGTGGATTCACAACTAGAAGAAATGTAAAAAAAATAAGGGTTTTTTCCTTTTTAACATGGACGAAAGAGTTAAGACATATATCTTCTTCGCCGAAGTACAAAAGATTAAGAAAATTGTGGGGAATGATGGATTTGAGCCAAGAAAAGATCTGAAATTGAAAGGGATGAAGGATTATATATGTCCAAAGGGATCTCGCCTCTTATTTTAGTTCTTTTTATAAATCATTTTTGTGTTTTACATAAAGAGAGATTTTCAACAGAAGGGAAAAGGATTATGTGTATATCAGTTGATGTGATTATCATTATCAAGCTATCATTATCAACTTGTCTGCATTCAATGCAAAGCCTAATCAAATACCATAACTAAAAACAAAAATCAAATCAGTCATCAATTACTGTAACACTGTGTCCAGATGATGCTGCCTTTGTTTTCCTCTCTCTGCAAGATCATTTTGCTTCAAAGTCTACTACCAGTTGACCTTTTGCTTCTTACTCCTAGGCATGATCTGGCTTCTAGCACAATCCGATATTTCTGATTCAAACTTTACCTCTTTTGATTTCTGTGTATCCATTTGAGAGGAGTAAATGTTATTTGAACTCTCTAAATCTTTCTGTATTTTGGTCATCTTCCATTCCCAATATCTGTCCATTGGCTCACTGCAGATCTTCAGCTGTATCTGGGTCAATTGCTCCTCGGATTTTCTGAGAACTTCCTCACATGAACAAACTATCTCCTTGTTATCCCTCTTTGAGTTGTAAAGATTCAAAGTACCCAAAACATACTCCAACTGAAGAATGATATCCGGAAATCGAATAAGAAGCTGATGAATCTGAGTTTCTTTGAACAAGATTTCCCTTTCATTCCTGTCATACATTGTTTCTTTATTGCTCCCTAGCTTTCTTCCCAGTACAGCAAGAGTCCTATAGACCAGCCGCGATACCTTTCCCTGTTTATCTTTCTTGATCACTTCAAGGGCTGATTTGAAGTCTTGTAACTTCACAACTACTTCCTCAATCCTTGGCATTAAAGACATAAGATGAATCAGCAGGCAAACAAAGTCAGTTTCAAGCTGTTCAAACCATTCCTTTAACAGTTTCATAGCCTTCAAAATATCTTCATTTTGATCATACTCTTCCTTTACATCTCTGTTGATTCTTTGCATTAAAGCCTCAAGCTTCCCAGCCCTTTCTCTAACATTCTGATTTTCCATTTCCCAAATCTCTTCAGCCAGTCCCACAACATTACCGAAAATTTCCAAGTAGTCATCATCTCTCTTGAAAGATCCGACTCCTGCCTCTAAATCCCTCAACAAATTTTCTTCCCTTTCTGCTTTTGCATCTGTATATCCATAAATATCAGTAATTACCTTACTCAAACTCCATTCCTCATCACAATTTCCCTTCTCCGACCCTTCAATACCGCGATATTGATCATCAGAGTGACAATCATCCACCGCTTCTTCCTTCTTTACAATTTTGTGAAGATCAACCATCCCTTCATCTAATTCTGAATCTTCAATTCCTTCCTTGTTAAACACATTCAGCCTCTGCTTCAGAGAATCATCTCCTTCCTTGAGCCTCAAGCCACTAGTCCTCCCATTTCCACACACCAATTTATCTTTCTTCATCCGTTTGATATCTGCTTTCAAAACCTTCAAATCATGCCCCTTTGGGTTTTCTCCATGCACCAATTCTTGTACCTTCCCTCCAACTCCTTTGAGGCTGCTCTGATCAATATTAGTCATTGATGAATGGAACTTTCCTATTAGCAAGAGAAAAAGGTTGTTTCTTAACAATGTATGCAGCTAGTAAGTCAAGGCATGTAATATATATAGGAAACCCAGTTAACAAGAAAAAGAAGAAATTCTAATGAAACTTGGTCTGATTTTTTTCCTAAAATAGTTACATCGTAATTGAGAGAAATGAGATTTGTTTATTTCTTTGGACGTACGTATGAGGTGGGTGAGTAATTTATCCATCAACCGTCCATTGCAAATATGGTAACAACAGGAAATTTTGCATTTTGATTATGTAAATATGACTCACTTTGTAGTGTAATTTAGTGAGAGTGTATACTTTCACGTAATATATGCACGTAATGTGTTACAATTTTATGTCATTAATTTAGTCAGAATACACAAAATTTCATAATATTTGGAATCTGAGTAAATCTCAAATTTATGACAAAATCAGCAGTAAATTTATTCAAATAAAACAAAATCTCAATATTTTTCTCTAATTTCAATGGTAATTGTAGTATTTGGTTCTATTATAATACTGTGGGTGATCAAACCGAGTTTAGTATTGAGTACTTAAACTTCACTCGAAATCGAGTTTCATTTTCAACTTGGCCTGAATGCTCCTATCACATTCATAATTGCACTATTTGATTATGTTACAAATCCAGTGGGCGGTCACTAGAAACAAGCTAATTCCAGTATTAAGATACTCCAACTCGAATCAAATAAAAACTCAACCTCAAAGTTCGGCTCAAACTTATATAAGAAAATTATACATTCAATATTTTTTTTATATTACCAAAAAAAAAAACAACTTATATATTGAATACAATTGCATTAATAATGTATGACCCAGTATTATTTATACTTTTTAAATATCAAGTTTCATTTTAATTGCACTACATAATGCATGACACAGTATTATTTACACTTCTGAAATATCAAGGTTTCATTTTTTATGTTTTTTTTCATTCGTACAATGACAAACCACTGGATCAGATCCTCATTCATGAACATGAGATGAATGAGAGATGCAGATACTGAGTCTTTTCTTCTCCTGTACTGCAGAGGATCCAAATCCAACCAGGTGCGATAATTCAACCAATCATTAATGATTACTAATTAAGGAAATACAAATTCATATGTTAATTTAATTAAGTAAATCAAACTATTACAGTGGTATTTTGCTCTATCAATTCAAAACCACCAGCTCCAAAATTAATAAAATAAAATAAACCATGTTTTCTGTCATAAAATAGCATAAGTAAAACATGCTACAATATATCTTTCTGCAAAAATGCACAAACTCTACCAAGACAGATCTCAAATGATGGTCACTACAAAACACAATGATACAAATCTATGATTTAGCTCATTCATCTTCCTGGCTGCGTAACCTAGCAAGCTTGTTAGTGACAACAACATCAAGCTGAGCAGCTCTCTCAACAATCTCCTTCCTCTTCCTTGTGGAGACATTGTGTGCAATCTCAGCACAGTAGGTCCTGAATAGCAAGCAAGAAAAGAAGACCATATAAGCACATGACACAATATTTTGAACACCCAGCACATGAAAACAGATGCCTTGATCAAGTTCGGGCTGAACAAGTATCACTTCACCTGTTGTGCATCATGAGCAGTTCAAGTTCTTTGGCATTGTGGACAACAAATTTCTTGAACCCATTGGGGAGATAATGGCGAGTTTTCTTGTCAGAACCATAACCAATGTTAGGCATCAAAGTACATCCCTTGAACTTTCTCCTGACACGTGAATCAATACCCTTCGGTCTCCGCCAATTTTCCTGTTGCAAACGAATTTGACATGATTAAGAACAGACATTATAACAGGTTAAACAAATTCAGCTTATTAAACAACTTAAGAACAATAAACTACATAGAAAAGCAATTGAGTCACTTCACATTTTAGTTGCATCAAGTCAAAACTCATTTTCCCCAAAAGGGGACTCAGTAAAACAAGGTCAGGCAGTAGACTGAAATGCTTGTGTTTGAATATACATAAAAATTGCACATGAAAAAACAAAAAGAAAAAGGGGAAAAATCAAGTCATAGTGTAAACAGGGATTTAGTAACAGAAGACTTATGAAAAAGCAAGCCAACTGTGTCGCAAGAACTGTAAAATTTATTTATGCCCTTAAACTGAAATGTCCAGCCACAGCGATGTGCAAAGTCTGAACATCAGATACCGTGGGCATATGTTTCTCATAAAATTAAATTGAGCACAAAAACCACACCCCCCAAAACCACACATATCAGAACATAGCTGAGTATCAAAAATCAATCAGCAACCTCAGCCGAAAGATGGTGATTTTTTGTAATAATCATTGACTAATAGGAATAATAAATAATTTGCATCACGGATTGCAAAATAATAAATAGATTCAAGCACGCTACTTCTGAAAGGTAATAATTAAAATTTTAACAAAACAAAAAACAGAAAGTCAGAATGCATAGTTGGAAATAAACAAAAATAAAAAGGATATTATGAAAATATGCAATAGAGATCAGATGGTAGTGCATGTTAGTAATCATCATTCAATTGCAGAAATGATGGATAAACATCATCATATCTCTTTGCACATCTCTCAATATTGATAAAAAATAACAGAAACTCTAGTGAGAAGGGATCAGCAAAAATCAGAAAGGCAGAATGCATATTTGGAAATTATAAAAATAAATTATGAAAATATGCAAGAGAGATCAGATGGTAGTGCATGTTAGGAATCATCATTCAATTGCAGAAATGATGGATAAACATCATCATATCTCTTTACAGTTCTCTTGATATTGGTATAATTTTTAAAGATAAAAATAACAGAAAAAGCAAAAATCCAAATGAATGTCACAACTTAGTACTAACTGATACAAGAGAGACTGGGTTTCAAAAGGTGACAGATATGTTACATTAATATAATAACGACTGACACACAATAAACAAATCAAGGAAAATTATTTGAAGATGGGATCAGATAGTCGATCTCTCACCAAATTGCTCAAATATAAGCAAGTAAGACTGGGTGTCAAAATTTATCATCATATCCACATGTCCAAAGAAAAAGTGGGCAAAGAAGACCATTAGTTACCAGAATCAGATAAAGGTCGATCACCACCTTGCACCAAAGTGATGCAAATATGACTGGGGCGACAAATTATCATCATTTTCCATTCCATTACATTTCATACACCACATGCAAATGAAAAAAACAACTGCAGATCATTAGTTACAAGAATCAGATAAAAATGTCATTCACCACCTTGCACCAAGTGATGCAAATAAGACTGGGGCGACAAATAATCATCATCATTTTACTTTTCCTTACATTTCTACAAGAAAAAAAATTCAATATACAAAGAAACG
Source organism: Quillaja saponaria (assembly GCA_029379385.1). Classification (NCBI taxonomy): domain Eukaryota; kingdom Viridiplantae; phylum Streptophyta; class Magnoliopsida; order Fabales; family Quillajaceae; genus Quillaja; species Quillaja saponaria. The sequence continues at coordinate 13,411,181 of CM055617.1, forward strand.
TCCATTAATCTCTCCAAAGTATTGAAGCAGCAAATATCACCATAACAACCAATACCCAGAAAAGAAAAACTATATAAGCAACGCATATTTATAGAAAGAGATGGTAATTCGACATTATAATACCAGCACATATTAACCCATTATAGAACTCAGTAGCAGATTCTTCCTCCTACACATCTATGACCATGGAAATGTAAAACAATTTAAATTTTAATACCTTGACAGAGATCTTTCGGTCACTCTGGGGCCTCTTGAACTTCTTGACCCGCTTCTTTACGATCTTCTTCGTCAGCAACGGTACAGCCATTTTTGCTTACCTGTTTCTGCATGATTTCAATTACAGGAATTCACATCAGCTCGGACAGATTATAGATCATAATAAATTGGAAAATCGAAATACGAAACCAAGGCTCATAAACAGTGAGGGTTTCAGAGATGAAGGTACTCACAGGCGGTTTTTCCTTGGCCGCCGAGCTTGTCTTACTGAGGCGTTGCTCGAGCTTATATAAGCGCCTGGGCTACTTGTTTTGTGTCTAGGGTTTCTGGTAGTGGAGATCAGAAACATTTTGGGCCTGTGTTGGGCCGGCTGATTAGCATGCTCCAATTTGTCCAGGACCTGTTGGAATGATAGCTAAGTTTGTATAAAATACATATGGTGCTTTTATATTTATTGACATGAATAGAATATTTATAATAATAATAAATTATCTAAACTTAAAAAATTATCGATTCAATAATATTTAAAAAACTTATATAATATTTAATAATACTACTGCTAGTTGTTTAAAAAAACTAAACTTAAAAAATTATCGATTCTCAGATCAGCAATTTAATTGTTATAGAACCGATGATCGAACTAATATTGTTATAAAATATATTAATTTAATATTTATAATAATAAAAATAATATAATTATGTTTACAATAATCATATTAATAATATATTGATATTTTATAAAGAACTTCGAAAAATAAAATTTAATTTCAAATTAATTTAATATAGTCATACATACAAAATATTTTATGTTAATCCTGTGTAATTTATTTAGCTTTTTAAACTAGATTTGAATAGATATTAGTATAACCCATTAAAATATTGAAAAATCGATTCAATTTTTCTTTTTTAGTTTTTAGGAAAAATAAAAATTAAGAAAAAAATATAGTTCAACCAAAGTCTATTCTGAATCATCTAGTTCTCTTGAATTTTTTTCTTTTTATCAATTTTACATGGTCCAACCACAAATAATTTTATGGTCCAAATCAGTTCAACAATTCAATCAGTCCAACCGTCTGGATCGGTTCCATTTTTAAAAACATTGATTGCTAGTCCTCTTAATATTGTCTAACAATTGGTCAGCAATCTTGAACTCGAGTTGGAGTTTCCAGCTTGAAATCAAGTCTCATTTTGAACTTGAGCTCAACTCAAACTCATTACTCGAATACTTGATAGTGTATATATATATATATATATCCATAAGTGGTTTTATCTTAAATTTATTAAACTCATATATATAGGTATTTAAAGAAATCAATTAACCTAAAAGTAAGCACCTCAAGTCACATTTTAAGAAAAATTATAATTAAATTTTTAATATCTTTTCTAATAATTACTAAATTTTTTTATCTTAAAAAATATTATAAAGATCTAATAAAAAAATTTACTCACACTTGTTCAACTTAAAAATAAAAATAAAAAATGCCTCTGAGCACACTTGTAAAGGAGTGCGATGAGGCTAGTGTATATATATATATATACTAGTTTTCATGGCACATACAATGCTCGTAAATTGTATTTATGATGTATACATATATGTTCATCAATAACTAATTCAAATAATTTAAACATAAAATTAATTATTTTAAAGAAAAATTCTAAAGATGGAGAAAGAATTAATACAATAATATTATAATCATAAAAAACTATACTCTTAATATTTCTTTTCATTCATAGCATTTTAAAAGAAATTTAATTTATAATATTATAATTATTTGTAACTTATAAATTAAAAAATTGAGACATTCGATATTAATTATTATTTATATATAGTTATTGACAAATTATAAATTTATTAGTATTGGAAAGAATTAGGAAAAAAAATCAATAGTCATAAAATAATTAAAATTATATTAATATTAAAATAATGACAAATTATGAAAGTAATAAAATACAATATTTGAAGCAAAATAAAAAAATAAAAATTATTTATATAATAGTAAAAACTCATAGAGTATTTAAGAAAAATAAAATTTCTTCCATTAAAAATTAAAACAACAATATATAATCATGGAAACTATACTCTGAATATTTTTTAATTCATAGTATTTAAAAAAATTATTTCATAAATTTGAGAAGAACTAAAAGATATTATAATTATTAGGAACTTATTAAATAAAAATTTTGAAAAAGTCAATTTTAACTAATATTGACATATAATTATACAAAACATATAATTTTTTCTATGATATAAAAGTTAAACAACATTATTTTAATCATGAAAACTATACTCTTAATATTTCTTTTAATTCATAGTAATTTTAAAAATTTTAATTCTTAAATTTAAGAAGAACTAAAAAAATTAAGACTATTAGGTACTTATTAAATAAATAAAAAATCAGAAATTCAATTATAATTGTTATTGACATATAATTATTGAAAAAATTATTGATTTATTAATATTGAGAATAATTAGTAAAGAAGAAATCAACATTCCTAAAATAATTACAATTCTATTGATATTAAAATAGAAACAAAATAGGAAAAAATAAAAATAGTAGTCTATTTGAAGCAAAATAACAACTAAACCTAATTATGTAATATTACAAACTCGTAAGAGTATAAAAGAAAATCCAAAATTTCTACCTTTAAGGCTCTTTTATATATAATATAGATATTTTAACCTTTCTTATATTATGATACTACTATAGGAATCTCCTCTCCATTTTCAAAGCATATCCAATTCTCCCTTGAAATTTAAAATTAAGATAAAGTATCTAAATTGTCTAGACTGGTTTGAGTGATAAATTTTATTACCAAAAAAAAAAAGCAATCAGGAATATGAAATACCCTGGTTTGGTCCAGAAAAAGAAAAAAATTTCCTAAGGTTTTGTCTTTTGAGTGAAATTTTTTTTGCTTTTTTTCATAATTAGGGAATGATATACCCACCATTACCTTCATTTGGTCTGACATCAACTTTTGGTCTAATAGAAAATAGTATGGGTACAAAAAGGAATTAAATCCATATATAAACTAAAGCTAAAATGAGTCAATATTCACACACATATATATGCATGTATAAAGCAAGAACAATTATACACCATGAATTTACTTGACTTTGACTGTAATACTTTTGGAGCTTGAAGGATTTGGAGTTGCATGGACTAGCTAATTCCTTTCCAGCCGAGTGGTGGTAAGATGTTTAGTCCCCATGTCACAGTCGCCTAAAGTCTCCTCTAGCTAAACAAGGTTCAAAAATAAGATTTTACTTAGTTAAGTCCCTTTACCACTTTGAGTCAATGCCAAAAGTTTACAGCTCCTAACAACTCTTGCAATCCTAGACTTTGATATATGTAACATCTGAAGGTATCCAAAGTTATTCATACAAAATAAACTTTCTTATAATAATACAAGGGTGATCTATGTAAACTACCATTCCACTGCCTTTATTTCTCCCCCTAATCTCTTGCTCCAACATCATGAGAGCTATAATATCATTGGACTGATTGGATTTTATCATAACCCTTATAACTCAATATCGTAAAGTTTAGTTTTAAACATAGTGTAAATTTTTGTTATAAAATAAATAGATTAAATAAATAATAATATAATTGAACATGATATAAATCAATATCTGTAATATATATTTTGGAGTGTTTGTGAATATTTTAAAATATTATACGTAAACTATTGTGGTTCCGTAAATACTAATTTTTACGAAACAAATTAAGTTAAGATAGTACATATATATGTATTCATAGATGAATTAAAGTTCATCACCAAATTGATTATCTTAGACTTAAATTTTTTTTATTTTTATGTAAAAGGAAATGAATAAATGTGTATTATAAACTATTATAACAAAGCTAGAGTATTAAATTACTAGGATTTAATTTTTCATATATATATATATATAAATCTTCATGAGGATAGTGGAGGGAAGGAGTGGCACACGTTTTTCTCCTATTATTTAACTAGCTTTTCTTGTATTTTTTATCCTCTCTCCAATTTCCATTGTGGTGACCGACCACACTTCTTTTACTCCCCTTCATTCACCGCCATTGGAGAAGCTAGAAGCTTCTATTTCCTTTTCCTTGCCGCACGAAGACTTTATGAATTTCAGGAAATTCATCTTTCTCTTTTGCATTTGTGTTGAATGGAGGCTTGGTGTTGAGGGAGGATTTGAGAAAAAGCTTGGCAGCCATCATATTTCCTGCTGTACAGGGAATTAGGCGTCAAAGGATGGAAAGGAATCAAGGCAGGGGAAGGTAAAGTCCGGTGGAGGTGTGGTTGCGGCTTGGGTGCACCAAGTGTGCCGTGAGTTACATAAGTTGTCTATGGCCCTGTGTATAGGTTGTAGGGCGGTTTTGTTTCAGCTGTAAGTGCATCATTTTGTTGCCATTCAAGGTCGAAAATCGGAGCTGTGAGAGGAGGACGTTGGAGGGCAAGGTATGGTCATCCATTTATGGGGTATTCCTCCTCCAGGTAGACAAAATTTTCTTGTCTATTTCATTCATTTGTGGGACGACCAAATGGGGGTAACTCGTTTTGGGTTGGTTGATGTCTAAGTGAATGAAACTATGGTGGATTATACTAAATAGGAGTGTTAATGCTGGAAAATTATTTTATATTAGTGTAAGAGGAAAAATTTGAGCTAAATTTGGAGGCTGCCTTGCGTTGCAGCAGTTGAGCCGCCAGCTTTTCCTCCATAGCCGAGGGTATTGGTGGTTAAAGAGAAGTTTGTACCCCTCTTGGGCCACGGCACCGTGTGGGGCAAATTGTGAAAATTCCCTGTGCTGAGAACTCTATCTAAGTTATGCATATTAAATTTAGTTTAATTTGAACTGTGTTAACATTAGAAGAACTAATTTAAAATTTACAATATAAATTAAATGATAGTATAAGTTGAACTCTAGAGTAAGAATATAAATATTATGAAAACTGAAAATTTGTTAATAGAATACTGAATTGGAGGTAAATAAAATAGAAAGTAAGGTTGAATAAGTAACGTATACTTATACACGCAACTATGTTTATAATTTATTTTAGATAGTTGACAAGATAATTGGTTAATATATATATATATATATATATATAGATATGAAAATAAATTCTTAATTATAAAACTTAAAGTATTAAATAAAGTGAATTGATTAATATTACTTAGGGAAACATATTAACTATAATTAATTACAATTAAGAAAATTACGAAATTGACTCTCAAATAATTTTTATTAGTAACATATCAATTCATGGTTTTCAGCTCTAGAGCGTCTCGAAGATATTCTGACACTATCACAGACCGAACGCACTGATGGTTCGTATTCGTGAACTTGTGAATAAATTACGTACTCTTTGGTTGCTAGATTCTTATATGCAATTATATATTTATTTGAATGTGTGATTTATGAAAAGTAAACTAGTGGAGTATTTCAGTAATTTGCTTGAATAATGTTTGCTTGATATTGGTTATTGTGTTGACATTGTTTGTGTTTGATAAGGGCCAACTCATGAACATTTTCTGGAAAACGATTTTTATCTCTGAAATTAAAAAATCTAGGTGCACCTTGGATACTCTGATTTGAAATCATGAGAAATCATGATTCTGATAAATATTTTTTAAATTGAGTGCTCAGTCCCAGTGGGATGGATCGTGTACGGAGATTAATTTGTTGTGCAGGCGCATAAATGCCCGGTAGGGGGTGATACTGTTGCGCGGGACTGGGTTACTCGTTGTCCCTTTGCTTGCTTGTGTGCTTTGATTGTTTTGTATGAATTGGTTGTTATATTGAAGAATGTGAAATATATGAATTGTGGTTGTATGATAATTATAAGTACATACAAGTGACATAAATTTAGACATGAGATTGGTTAGTGATATATGTGTTGGGTGATGCTGGTACCCTCTGGGTACGTGATTTACTCACTGAGTCTTTGTGATTCATTCCTTCTTTTGTGGTTGTTTTTTTTAGTATTAGGGAAAACCTAGATCGCTGTGTCAAGATTTGTTACCTACAGATACTATTGCGACAAGGTATATCCCGAAGTCACATGCTTGAAACTGATAGGGCGACACTTGTAGTCATTTTAGGTGTTATGTTTTGTTGTGTATATTAAGTTAACTATGGTAATTCAAGGTGTGGTTAGGAGCAGAGCTCCTCTGAGTATTTTGATATTATGGTTTAATCGTGAATTATACCAAGTTATTGGTGTATATGTTGTTAGGCAAGAACCACTTTATTAGGGATCTCTGCCGAACTGAAAGTAAATATTTATGTCTCATAACTCGATCATGTATATATTTTGATTCAGATAAGTTTTATTGGTCCTAACTATAAATTGTGTAAGAGTCAGTTGTGTTTGGTCATTGTGGATTCAGGGTTACGGAAGTTTGGGTATCTATTCTTCCGGCCAGTCATACCATCATATGAGGGTGTGACAAGTTGGTATCAGAGCATGATTTAGAGGTCCTTGACTGCAAGTATGGGATGTTGTTGCTTTGTTTGCATACGTTACCCGGGGCGTATGTAGACTTAGTAATATGTTCTAGTCGTCCTGAAACTTTAAGTTGTGATTCTCTAACGTAATATTCTTGATGTTTTACGAGAAAGGTGTGAAGGATTCATTTGTGTTTGTTTCGACATGATTATATGTAGTGATTATGTTGTGAGTCGTGTGTATATATATATACATCATATTGGTTTTGATCAAGAATTAATCATTCCTCAAGTGCCTATGACAAGAAATGAAGGTCATAAAAGATTACGAAAGAATTAGTTGAAATTTAGTTTAATAATAGTAGCCTCAATATATGTTCTTTTAACATAAAGTAATGTGTGATATTTTATGATACTTTATGTAGTAAATTTTAGTGTGTTTCAAGGAAAATGAAAAGTTAAGTCCGAGTAAGATTGAGATTTAGATGTAATTATTATAGAGGCGCAACGAAAGGGTGGTGGGCCCATAACTCACAGGTTCCAAGAGGTAAAAGGAAGATAAGAACCTAATGTGTGAGAAGTAATCAGTGGAAAGGATAAATAGCTAAATCTGAAAACTTCAATTAATCCTTTGGTGGAAACTAAGGAAGAAGAAACCATGTGGGAGATCGAAGTTGCAGTGAAACAATAATATATATATCCAATTTAGGTAAATAATTTACTTGTATCTTTTGTGTTAAAATTTGGGACAATTTTTTTAGTATAACTCGATATTATAATGGGTATTTTAAAATGTTGTACATAAATTATCATGATGATGTCAATACTAGATTTGCATAAATTAAATTAAATAAAAGAGTACTTGTAATTAATTATTGAATTAGCCCACATTTGATTGAACTTAGATTAGTATATATTCTTTTAGTAGCATTAAAAAGTGAAAGTAATAAATATATATATATATAATAAGTTAAAGGGTAAATGATTATATAAATATAGTTGATTGAGTTTATACCATGAATTAATAAACTAAGTGTAAGCTATTAGGTTACAATATTTTAATGCTTTTGTCTTCTCTTCCCTTTACTTAACTAACTTATCACACTCTGTTCTCTTCCATGTGCGTCTAGATATTCTCTACTTTTCATATTTCCCTTACACCGCTTTCTTTTTCTCCTATCTAATCTACCTTTTGGATTCCCACAGATTCCTTGTTTGCTTCCGTTGAGTTGGTAGTATAGTTGTTGATAGCAACCAATTCGCCTATTTGCTTGTTGCCTTTAGTTTAGCCCACCTAAACTCTATAACTTCAGTCCTGATCTTCTTTCCTTGGCCGAAAAATTACTTCTTTGTCTTGACTATGAGTGTGTAGGTGTGTGTCAAAAATGTTAGGAGTAATCTTTTTCAGCTATATAAATGGGGAGTTTTATTGTATCCAACTATATTCTTTCCTTGTTTTGGTCGAGTTTTTCTCCTCTGTTTTGTCTTTATACATAACTGCGGACCCTTATTTTTGAATGTTTTAGCTTCCTTGGCTATGATTATCCTCTATTGTGTAGAGTGGATTTTTGTTGGTTAGTGAGTTATTTTTCCTTTCCTTTTGTTGGCCATAGAAGCTTTATTATAGGGGTATTAAGAACTGAAATTTCTTCACTAAAGAATGATTATCAGTAGTTATCACTACTGTTTTATCTTCTTTTACTCTAATTCAGCGTGTTTCTTTTCTTGCCGTGTGGAGTTTTCTTTAGATGAAAAATTTTAATGAATGAGACTAATGAGTAATGATATGTATATTGAGAGGTGGTGATATGTATATACATATATACAACTAAGAATAAATGCAAACCATACATTTAACACACACATGTAATAAGAACCTATATATACTACATGCAAAGACTAAATCTCTACCACATACTCAACATTATGAGTTTTACTCTACTTTATGTAATTTTTTTAATGATAAATGAAATTAAGGTATTAAAAACCATAAATTTGAAAACAATAAATTTAATATATACATATAAATAGATTTGATTTACACAACATGTCTAGATAATGACCCTAGACCAAATTAATTGTAATATTTTAGTCCTTTATTTATTTGTTTATCCTACTTTTCTCTACCCTTGTTAACCGACCTTAACGTTTGCTTTTTCTCCTGGATATTTCTCGGCCACTCTAATCTCACCTCTTATGTTTTGTTTCCTTTTCTTTCTTCACAAAAATTCCAGCTTCTTCTCCTTCTTTCTTCAACTGCCGAGGCCTCCTCTTGATAGGACCATAGTTTGCTTTCTCTTTGATTTATGTATGGATGTTCTCTTCTTTGGAGCAGCCATAGCTTTTCATCTTGGAAATTGTAGCAGCTTTATTGCCAGTCTCCTTCTTTGCTGACGGGGTTCAACTTCGTTTTGTTGTTTGCTCCTGAGTGGTTTGCAGCCGTGAGTTTAGTCTACCATCTTAGCATTCTGAAGTTTGTCCATTGTGCGGAGGAGTCGAGATGGCAACTACTCACTTCAAGGCTGTTGTGTCTTGCTTCCTTTTTCCTGTTTCGTGGCTGTATTTTTGGTATGGCTATCATTTCCTTTCTTTTGCTCTGCTTTGGGTAGCTCTTTTGCAGCCATGAATTCTTTCATTTTGTGCGTGACACTTCTCCTTGTTTTGGGCGTTAGCCACCCCCTGTTTTTGGAACTTGTTCTTGTGGTGTGTAGAGCAACAGGTTATTAAAGCTGCTAGATAATAAAAAGGCCACCTCGTGATCTTTGGCTTTCTTGGTGCTCTTATGGGAATAACCAACTTCTTTTTCTTTTTTTTTTAGAACTCAAAAATTTGAAAGGCAATTTTTGGCTTTTGGAACATTAAGTTTGAGCTGAAATTTGAAATTTGTTATAATTTTGTATAACATATTCAAGTTTATTATGGAGATTATAATTAACTAAATATTTGTTAAGGGTTAAGCTTAGATACCAAAACCAACCTTAGAAACTATACATATTAGATACAGTGACGACTCTTGAAAATGTAGGTAACAGATTAAACAGAAGTAAAAGGTGAACAAATAATGGTTTTGACATGCAAACATATTTAAGGCAAAATATTTAGATAAAAGAGCATAGTCAAAACGGAATAGGAATATGATTGAACTTGTGAAGTTATGTTAAATTATTGGGAGATATATATATGTGTGTGTGTGTGTTTGTGTGTCTAGATACACATAGGAATAAGAGTTAAGTGGCTGTGAAAGGGTGCAGGGGACAGAGTTCGTCAATTGTAAACTCAACTAGATGTTATAATTTGATATTAAACTATGAAACTAGAATAAAATGAAGTAGGTCTCAAATAAAATTAATAAGGACAAATATAGATAAAATAGATGCACGATATACCTATTTAGATATAAAATATATACATACAGGAAATTTAAAATTGACTTAGATCTTGATTTTTTTTCAAATGATTTTAGTGATAAAAAAAAAAAAGAAAAAAAAAGAAGACATTGGAAAATAAAATAGCAAACAATTTTAGTACTTCTAAGAGGCTAATTTCATTTTCAGGAGAATCATATTAAAATTTCTTGAAATTTAATTGTAGCTATTTAAGTTAGACAATTAATTTAATCAAGCTGATTTAATTTAAATTTAATTTAGTGTACATTCGTATTGGCAAAGTTTTATGTGTTACAAATCTATAAAGCAAAATTGGATAAAAATTTAATCTATGAGAAATAATCAGTGGTGAGTATTAATATACAAGTTCGTAAATTTTCTTTGGTGAAAACTATTTGATGGTATTATAATAAATAAGAACCAACGTTGAAAATCGAAGTTACAATGAAATAACAATATCCGTATTTATTTGATTGATTTAAGAAAATAATCTATTCGTAATTTCTTTTTCTTTTTGTGAAAATTCGGGACGAATTTCTTTTAAGGGGGAGAGATTATTATAACCCTTATAACTCAATATCGTAAAGTTTAGTTTTAAACATAGTGTAAATTTTTGTTATAAAATAAACAGATTAAATAAATAATAATGTAATTGAACATGATATAAATCGATATCTGTAATGTACACTTTCGAGTTTTCGTGAATATTTTAAAATATTATACGTAAACTATTGTGGTTCCGTAAATACTAATTTTTACGAAACAAATTAAGTTAAGATAATACATATATATGTATTTATAGATGAATTAAAGTCCATCACCAAATTGATTATCTTTACTTAGATTTATTTTTTTTATGTAAAAGGAAATGAATAAATGTGTACTATAAACTATTATAACAAAGCTAGAGTATTAAATTACTAGGATTCAATTTTTCATATATATATATATAAATAATGAGAGGTAGAAGATATATATATATATATAAATAAATAAATAAATGTGTATTATAAACTACTATAACAAAGCTAGAGTATTAAATTACTAGGATTCAATTTTCCATATATATATATATATATATATGTAAATAATGAGAGGTAGAAGATATATATATATATAAATTTTCATGAGGATAGTGGAGGGAAGGAGTGGCACACGTTTTTCTCTTATTATTTAACTAGCTTTTCTTGTATTTTTTATTCTCTCTCCAATTTCCCTTGTGGTGACCGACCACACTTCTTTTACTCCCCTTTATTCACCGCCATTCAAGGTATACATAGGGCCATAGACAACTTGTGCAACTCACGACACACTTGGTGCACCCAAGCCGCAACCAAATGGTGCACTTATCTTTAACCCATAACACAGGTAGACAAAATTTTCTTGTCTATTTCAGTCATTTGTGGGACGGCCAAATGGGGGTTAACTCGTTTTGGGTTGGTTGATGTCTAAGTGAATGAAACTATGGTGGATTATACTAAATAGGAGTGTTAATGCTGGAAAATTATTTTATAATAGTGTAAGAGGAAAAATTTGAGCTAAATTTGGAGGCTGCCTTGCGTTGCAGCAGTTGAGCCGCCAGCTTTTCCTCCATAGCCGAGGGTATTGGTGGTTAAAGAGAAGTTTGTACCCCTCTTGGGCCACGGCACCGTGTGGGGCAAATTGTGAAAATTCCCTGTGCTGAGAACTCTATCTAAGTTATGCATATTAAATTTAGTTTAATTTGAACTGTGTTAACATTAGAAGAACTAATTTAAAATTTACAATATAAATTAAATGATAGTATAAGTTGAACTCTAGAGTAAGAATATAAATATTATGAAAACTGAAAATTTGTTAATAGAATACTGAATTGGATGTAAATAAAATGGAAAGTAAGGTTGAATAAGTAACGTATATTTATACATGCAACTATGTTTATAATTAATTTTTAGATAGTTGACAAGATAATTGGTTAATATATATATATATATATATATATATATATAGATATGAAAATAAATTTTTAATTATAAAACTTAAAGTATTAAATAAAGTGAATTGATTAATATTACTTAGGGAAACATATTAACTATAATTAATTACGATTAAGAAAATTACGAAATTGACTCTCAAATAATTTTTATTAGTAACATATCAATTCATGGTTTTCAGCTCCAGAGCGTGTCGAAGATATTCTGACACTATCAAAGACCGAACGCACTGACGGTTCGTATTTGTGAACTTGTGAGTGAATTACGTATTTTTTGGTTACTAGATTCTTATATGCAATTACATATATTCCTGTGTTCAGGGACGGATTTAGTGTTTGTGCCAGTCGAGGCTCAATCCTCGAAAAAAAATATTTACTAGGCTTATATGTAAACTTTTTTAAGGGGGCTTGTTTCGACCTCCCTTTAATAATTCACCAAATGTCTAGCCCAGCCCAAATCTAAGCAAAAGTCTTTATAAATATATATATATATATATATATTCTCCTTAAATGTGCATTGCAATCTCAGAAGAAAAAGGCATTTTCATTTGTGGTATTGCGTCTCTGTCCTACCTAATGCCTTCTGTTGAATCAAAAATTAGTGGGGTGTTAAATTTGTTTGGAGCAGAGACAGGTAGAATAGAAGTGGGATATTATTCTTATTTATAGTTCAAGCTCAATGAACATTTTTAATAAACCAAAAAAATAATATATTGAGAATGATTAAATGATTGAGAATTAAGTGGATAATTCTCACTAACTGGAAATCATCCTTTCGACAACAAATTATTATAATGCTGGCTAGCTGCTCACAAAGAAGACAACAAAGAGACTAGTTCTTTTAGTGGATAAAAAACTACTTTAATTATTTTTTTTTTGGGTAAAAAAACTACTTTAATTTTAGATGAAAGGTAATATTGTATTTTTTTAATGATTACTTCCACAACTTATTATTGTGAAAATTGAATCTCACTATATATATGTTATAATATTTTTTATTCTATTTGATGTTAGATAATATTTAAATTATTTTTCAAATGTGACCAAGAATATATATATATATATATGAATATTTGGATCCCAACTTTTATGGGTAATGAAAGATATAAAATATTTAGTTTTAAGTGATTATTTAGATCCTATGATAAATAATGCACATTTTTTTTACTACAATACTAGCTATAATATAAAATTTATAGGTTCGCCTCAGTCCATATTCTTAAATAGATTAGGTTAATTTTTATTAGTTGATGACTTGTGGAACTTTACATTATCCCTTCATGAATTTTACTGTCTGGCTGTATTTTATAGTGTGCATTGTTGACGTTATCAATCCGCGTTTGAGTCACTACACGACAAGGCCATGCCACGCCACGCCACGCACCATGTCCTCATCATACTTTATATTGATGTTTAGACTTTGAAAATGAGCCGTCTATGGAAAAGGTAACCCGACCCCATGTATTCAGAATTTGATGTTGACGTTAGAACTTACAGCCCTTAATTTTTAATTATTTTTATTTTGGATAAGAGGGGGAGATGAAAATGGAACTTACGATTTGGGTTCGAGAAAAAATCTTTTCTGATATAATACACAACTTGTGTCATATTTAGGGGCCGTTTGGTGTCGCATTTGAGGTACGGCATGGCACAATAGGGTCAAGAGCGAATTCAAGAATTTTACATAACCATCGTAATAATATTTTTAATTTTGTAATTTGTAATTTATTTTATAATTAAATTATTTTAATTTTGGCACCGACATAGGTGCAGTGAAAATTTTTCTAAATATATAATAATAGTGATGTGAACGTAAAATTTCTTGTTAGAATGTGTGAGATATTTTACATATTTTTTTATTTTATGAACAAAAAATAATTATTCTAATATCTATATATTATGGTTATATTATATGGGCATATTTAATTTTTAGAATACAAACATACCTAAATCATAAAGTTAAGATAAAAAATTCTTATTTTTATTATGTGACAAATATAATTCAACATTATTTAGTTAAATTAAATATGAAATGATATTATTCACTTTAAAATGAGTTACAAATAAAAACTAAATTAATAATCATTCTTAAAATAGTAATACAATTTATAAGTAAGATATATAGAGAGAGAGAGAGAGAGAGAGAAGAAAGTGTGCTAATCCTAATAATTGAAACAAATTAATGGTGAAGGTCAGTTGGTTTAAATAGTTCTTAATGTGTATACTCAGGGACTGAGATCAAATTCTGTCTTTATCTAGGATGATAATTTATGGGAAAGATATTCTTAATGTGTATACTCAGAAACTGAGATCAAATTCTGCCTTTATCTAAAATGAGAATTTACAAGAAGGGAGACAACTATTTATTATATATTATAAGCCCAACAGACTTAATGAGAAGAAAAAAAAAAAAAACTAACTACTAAGATACACAATATTCTTAAATAGTATATTTATAAAAATAACCCTTGAAAATAAATTATTAATATGTAAATTATACTTCTTTTTTTCATATTTTTTGTTATGTTTTTATTTTGATTTTGAAGTTAACTTGTCATTAAACTTTATTATTCAAATGTATCTTATGTAGAAAAAATTTATCTCAATAAACCTTTATATTCTTTTGAAATTTTTACAAAATTTTAATTACTTTAATATAAAGTAAATTGATTTAGGTTTTTTTTCTTAAAATGCTACATTTATTAATCAACTTTACATAAATTATGTTTATAATTTGATTGAATAGAATCTCTAGGGAACCAAATAATTTTTCAATTGTAATTATAGTTAACAAATCTGATAAAACTAAACTTTGACTACATATAATTATGATTAACAATATTTATTTATTTTCAACAAAAGAATGACTTGTTTTATTTTTAAAATTTTTATTTTGTTTACTTAAAGTTTATTTGTTTGTTTTTAATTGTCTAGTGTTATTTTAGAGAAAGAATTTTTTAAAATAAGATATAGTTATAGTGATAATAAAAATAAAAAAAATTATGTAAAAGTTGGGAATAGACAAGAAGGCCAAAAAATCTTAACGGGCTTTTCCCAAGAGACTTGAACAAAACACCCTCCAAGAAAAATTACTAAACTTAACCACTGGACCATATTTTTAAATTAGTCATCTGTCGCCTTCAAATTATAGTATTACTAGTATGTAGTAAATTTAAAAAAAAATAAAAAAAATAAGGCTGAGTTGTGGGTCCACCATTGAATGTGGTTTAGGGGTCCTGGGCTACCGGGGACTTGTCTTAGCCTGTTTAGGCTGCCTCGTTCCCTGGCACTAGCGGCCATCACGGCCGAGGCTAAGAAAGAAAGAATTTGCAGCTTCTTTGTTGTGCCGTTGTGTAATTTTTCCCTTTCCCATTTTATTCATGTCCTTTTTTCATAATTTCTACCTTATCCTTGACCTAATTTTATCAAATTTACCATTAAAATTTTCTTTTTATTCCTAGTGTGCTCCCTCCCTTTTTAAATTTTTTTACATTTAATTAAGTTTATTATTTATAATTAAAATAAAAAATAAGACAGCTTAATCAAGAAAGACACAAAATAGTTTGAATGTCATTTTGGTAATTTTTACACTAATAGCTTATCTGATCATGGTCTCAGACCTGGTTTTTAGACCATCCAGATAACATTTCTGAGACAGAATGATCTTAGGTATTTTTGACTATCAATTCTGAGACAGAATGGTTTCTGCCTCGTCGTCATATCAAATGCACCCTTAGAGTATTGGTGCGGCCCCTAAATTTTATAGTGCAAAAAATGTTGTAAAATTCAACTCGAACTCAAGGAGAGTATTCGAGTCTTATGTCTATCAATTCAATTGTCATGTCAAATGACCTTATAATCAAATCAAATATTATTATATATTTTTTATTAATAAAAATATATTTTATGCACATATGCAATAATTTAATATCGAACATGAGCATAATTTTGCATAAGATATCTATTTGTTTTCCTTCATTATTTTTAAAAAAATTGATAGATCAATTTTTAAAAAATTTCCAGATACACAGGTTAAGTAAGTCATCCGAGTTTTTTTTTTTTTTTTTTTCTCAATTGGACAATCTAATATTTTATTTTGGACTTTAGAGCTAATTTGGCCCGCAATTGCACGTTGACAACGATTCTACCTATTCGATCGTGTCAAGTCAATCAGAGTCTTTAAATATTGTATAACAAACAAGGAAAAAAAAGATTATTTACCAAAAGTAAAAAGAAAAAAAAAAGGAATTGTAATGCTAGGAATATTGTAGGAAAAAAATATTACAGTATGATTCTTAATTATATTTATCTTGGTGGACATATAAACCTAATTAGATTAGGATTTATTTTTTTTAGAGTGGAGAAAAAGATTGTTTGATGGACAAGTTTTATGTGTAATATACTAATATAAATACATAAACTTGTAGGAGTTGTAAGAGACGAGAGAGTTAACTCTCTTGAATATAAATATTTTCATGAGAGATTGGTAAAATTATAAAAGAGTGGTGAGAATACTGTATATAAGGTATTATCATGTTTACATAATTTTTATTGTTATCCATGAATATAGGTAATGGTGCCAAATTATATTAAATATTGTATATTTATTTATTTCTATTCGCTTTTATGATATATTGCATGGATATTTTTGTTATTTTTTATTATATCTTACCCAAAGTTTTGAATATAATTATAAACATTGTTTAATGTTATAATGTGAGACATTTTAATCTGTCAATAGATTATGTTTTTATTTGAGCAAGTAACTAGGCGTAGCATAAGGCAACTTAGGCTTAACACCCGAGCCAAGAGGCACCATGGAAAAAATTCAAGCCTACTTTTCCACAATCATTACCTTTCTTGAAAGGGTTGCCAAATACACAACTCAAGATCCTCCAACTTGGGCAGGATTACTACAAATTCAAGAACTTCTCTATTTTATTTTTGTTTGGTACATTATGAGGTTAGGGATCAAAACCTACAATTGGAGAGGGAAAGAATCTAAAATTTGATACCATGCTGAGTGAGTTATCCTCAAACAAGTAATTCTCTTTAAAACTTATATTTTATACTTTAGCAAGCAGTATTCTTTTTCTTTTTTTAAAAAATTATTATTATTATTTAATTTCTTTTGATAAAATTAATAATAAATCAAGTTTGTACCATTTATGCAAATACTACAATTTTAATGACAATTCCTTACAAATTTATCTCCAAATTTATGAAAGAGAATTATCTTATACCCCATCTAATTTGAAAATTAATTAATTTAAATTTTTATAAATTAAAATTAATTAGAGATCAAACTCGATATATATAATGCACGATTTAGATATTTTAACATTTCTTTTTATTTTTTTAACAAAAACATGGAAAATATATATTGTTGCAGCATATTCTATTCTCCAATTTTCAAGTTTGTAAATTATGAAGAATTAGTCCAAGTTGGTATCATGTTTCATTGAAAATCCAAGGTATATTTTGAGAAGTTGCAAATTGCAAGTTTATTGAATGGAATATTCCTTCCTTACTTTAATAAACTTCGCTTTACCTGCAGGCACCACCACTCTCGGACTTTTGGACAAAAGGGTCCAAGTCCCAAAAAATTTGGCCAAAATGGTAAATTTTTTACCATAATAGCCAAAAGAAGGTAGATGTTGAAACCGTGTTTTGAAAACACGGTTTCAGGGTCCGACCTGGCGTGCCAGGTCGGACCATCGCACAGGTCACGCACTCGCGCGTGACGCGCGAGTGCAAGATGAAACCGGCTTTTGAAAAGCCGGTTTCATCCCAAAATTTGTCCCCCACTACGGCCACGCGGGGGACAAATTTTGCAGGCTACCCTGCAGCACTGCAGGGTAGCCTGCATACCTATTTCCCAGCCTCCCTTCCCCCCCTCCCGCACACCCCTATCGTGTAATTTCTCTCCCTCTCCTATTAATATATTAATTATATTAATATATTAATTAAATTACAATATACCAATATCATAAATAATTTATTTTACTTCACACCATAATTAATTTGTTTTACTTCACATAACAATTCAATTAAAACATATAAATCTTAAAAAAATTTCATTACCTTACTAAAAATTGATGAATTTTCATAAAAATTTATGAGTTCTTAAAATTTTTCTTAAAATATATGATAATAATCATATTAATTAATAAATTAGCTTATTTTATTTTACATAATAATTATATTAAAACATACAAACCTTCAAATATTTTTTATCATGACCTTTGTAAAAGTTTAATGAGTTTTTAAATTTTTATTGTAAATATTCGGCAAATTTTTAATTTTAATGTTTTATTATATGATATTTTTGAAATTTAAAATATATATTAATTTTTTAATTTATATGAAAATATTTTATAAATTTAAGATATATGATAATTTTAAAATTTTAGAATTTAAGATTTTATCATACATTTTAATTTATCATAAATATTTTTAAAATTCATGATATCTTTTAAATATAAAGTATATGTTAATTTATATATTTATAGTTTAAAATGTTCCATGAAATTTTAAAGTGTATAATAATTATATGAAATTAAAAATATATGAAAAATTTTAAATTTATAGTGTATGACAGTTTTTAAATTTATAAATTTTGTATTTGTACAATTTAAGATTTTTGTTAATTTTTTAATTCTATAATGTATGATAAATTTTTTTACTAAAGTTTATGATATTTTAAAATGTTAAAATTCATGATATTGTAAATTATTAAGTTTTACTAAATTTTTTTAATTTAAAGTATATAAATTTTAAACTTATTTGAAATGATTTAGAAAGAATAAAAAACATTAAATTATTTTAAAAATTAATGGAACACACTTATATTAACTCATTCTAATTATTACATGCTTTATTATAAATTTTAATTTACAAGTATAACTAAATTAAAACATAAACCAGGAAGACTTTTCCTATTACAAGTAACAAACACAAAAATTAAAAATTAAAAAACTTATATAAGGATTTCGAGAAATACTGATCTACAAAAAATGACCTCCTGTACCACATGGGCGTGGTCTTCTCCTCCTTGCCGGGTTTCGCCTAGCTGGTACATCAGCCCTGTCACCAAGATCGTCTGAGGGAGGTATGTCATCAACACCGCTAAATCCTTCCTCAGCTTGCACACCTGAACCCATACCCGGGTCATATGATGCAGGTGTATTACCATACTGAAAGTATGGCACCTGCGGTATGGGAGAGTTAAAAACCTCGCTTGATTGCAGTGCAAAGTCCGGCATAAGCTGATGATACATAGATGAACTACTGGCCATATAAGGAGGTGGAGGAGGTGGAGACATATGTGCCGGAGATGGAATATACACATCTGATGGTCGGACATCAGCATCAACACGTCCATAAGAAACCGACGGTCCAGGGACATCAGTTCTACTGCGTCTGCGACGTTGTGATGACAATGATGATGATGACGTCGAATGAGTAGAATGGGAAGGAGCTGGATCAGCATGGATAAGACCAACTCGTGTAAGATATCTCCTACTGATACGTCTATACCACTCATTGTACTCTGTTGTATGAGCAGCATGACCATGTGCAACTCCCAGAACATCACCTATCTGGACCAGATTGTATCTCATGCCCCAAATGGCTATGTGGTTAGCATGTAGCCAACGGTAGTCAGTGACGCCCCGTCCCCGAAGATCAAATTTGTGCAAGGTTTGATCGGCCTCAATGTCAGTAGGGTTTTCTGGTATAGGTTGTTGATATCCAAACTGATGCATTACCCTATCCACTTTCTGATACTCAACAATATGAAAACATATTAAGGGTACTTTAGCACCCCAAATATGCTGGTCTCGATAACAATAGTCTGGTATCAGGTGTCTCACCCCATCATCAATGTAGGGTAATGATATGAACTGCAATCCAAAAACTGTGTCAATGTTTTAATAAATAAAACCTTGAAACATGTCATTGTTAAATAACTTGTTGATATAAGATACACTTGTAATTACCTGGTCTGATGACATCCTGTCCAGCATCTCTCTATACCAAGACACCACATTATGGCCGATTTGAGTTACTTTGAACTTTACTCTCCACCTGGAAGTAATTAAAAATGTTAATTACAAGTCATTTACGTACCACATTATTGGCGCCTACTGGTGGGAGATTCCATGAATATGTTTTCAGGAATCGGGTCAAGTGTGTTGTGACTCTGAACACGAGACAGAGACTCATCATGAAGTGCGTGCCTATGTAAATAAATCTCTAAAATAAATCCAGGGCCTTGCGCACTGGCATGCTGTAACATGCTGTACAAGTCCTCATCATCAGCTACTGCAACCGGACTATAGTGGGTTGAATTATTTATAGTACTCGGACATCGACAAATTATAGTCAGGTACTCTCTTCTTCTATCAACCTTTAAAGACTTGCATAAACGAGCATGAAACTCTGCATACTTGATACGCTTGGGTACACGAATGCACTTAACGGGACCTGAATCGTATTCAAGCCCGTTCGAACCAGTACGCAGCTCACCATTAATGTAACACATAATTCCAATTTCTTCCATTATCAAACTTGCACCTTCAAAAATCTTTAAAATATTATAAAATTTCCTCATTATATTGTTAATGAATTCACAGTATTTTCATAGATTAACTATAGACAACTACTAATAGTAAATGATTCAAATTATAATACTCATATTATAATTTACTATTATAATACACAAATTATAAAATAAAATTACTATTTCTTACAAAATAATAAAATCACTTTTTATCATAGGTGTATTACTTACCATAATTATAACATAAATATATTACTTAACATAATTAATTATATTCAAATATATTTATAAAAAATCTCATTACATATTAAAACATAAATATAATATCTATAAATATCATATCATACAAATAGTCAAATTATATATTTATCATAAATATATTACTATAAATTTCCCCAAATAAAATTTATTTATAAATTAGTCACAAATTTTTAAATAAAATTACGAATACTAACACAATAATAAAATCACATTTTATCATAGGTATATTACTTACCAAAATTATTATGAATTAAATAATTTATATTTTCGTTTAAAATATATTAATTAATTTAAAACTATCAAAATTACTAACTAATTTAAAATTATCAAAATTACTAATAAATATATTAATTACATTAAAACATGCAAATAAAAAAATTATTATTTATTTCAAAACTCATTAAATTATTATTTTAAGGCAAACAAAATTACTAATTAATTTAAACGTCACAAAATTACTAATTTAATTAAGTGTCACATAATTACTATTTTAAACTTATAAATATTATTTATTAATATGTGAATTAAAAAGTTAATAATTTATCATGTCATAAATATACTAATTATTACAATTATCATAATAATTACAATTACAACAAATTTTTAATTATAACAAATAATAAAAATTAATATTTCAACAATTATAATATAAAACTACTGTAAATATAGATACATGCATATAATAATAATAAATATAACTTTCTATAAAATAAATATAACTTTATGACTTACCAGGTAAGAAGCAAATGAGCAAAAAGTACCAATACCGGCAACGTGATTTCAACAATAATCCTAAACAAAACATAAATAAATTTAGAATAACAAAACATATATATCGTGTTACATTAAATAATTTGTATAATTTATATTTATATTTTCTTTTTAAAATTTCTAATAATATACGTAATTTAAATAATTAATAAGTAAATATCACTAATTTATATAAATAATATAAATTAAATAGTATACATAATAAATTTTTTAATAAGAAAATAATTTAATTTAATTAATAAAAATAAATTTTTAAAATTAAAATTTGAATAACTTACCTTGTAAATCGAAAGAAAGAAGATGAAGGTGGTGAAATGAAGCTGCTTATGTATTTGCCTCTATATTTATAGAGGAGGGGAGACTGACTATAATTGTGGGGGGGGGGGGGGGGGGGGTCGCCCACGGGCTATTTGGGGGGGGGGGGGGGGGCGCCCCTGCATGCGCGACGCGGGGGGGGGGGGGTCGCCCCTGCATGCGCGACGCGAGGGGGGGGGGGGTAAGGGTAGCCCTGCAGGCTACCCTGCAGCGTGCAGGGTAGCCTGCAAAATAGGGCGTCTGAAACCGGCTTTTCAAAAGCCGGTTTCAGACTTTTTTTTGCCCCCCACGGGGCCGACCAGCGGGCCCCGCGGGGGACAAACACTGGTCTGCACTCGCGCGTGACGCGCGAGTGCGTGACCTGTGCGATGGTCCGACCTGGCACGCCAGGTCGGACCCTGAAACCGTGTTTTCAAAACACGGTTTCAACATCTACCCTCTTTTGACTATTATGGTAAAAAATTTACTATTTTAGCCAAATTTTTTGGGACTTGGACCCTTTTGTCCAAAAATCCCACCACTCTCGCTATTTGTCTTAGGGATGAAATGATGTCATTGTCAACTCAATTAGGTAATTAGCTTGACATTTGTTCGTTACAAAGTTAAAGTATAACATAAAATAAGTAAGTGAAATATTCCTATACAAATTGAAAGCAAAAAGTGGATTATGTTTAATTAATACAAACTTTTATTTGAGTTGATTAATTTAATTTTATATCTGAATAAATCAAAATTGAAATCAAGTTAAATTCATTAATGAAATTTTTTTTTTTTTATAAATTATCATAAGATTTACATGAAATAAAAATGTCATTCACAAATTTTTTTTTGTTATTATTAGGGTTTATTTAGATTCAGAAAAATTAGTAGAAAAAGAGTAGAGTTATAATATAAATTTTTCCTTGTTTGAGAGTTTTTTAATGAAAAGAGAAGAATAGAATGGCGCATGTATCTTTATAATTTTTAATTATTCTAAATTGAAACGATTTGAAATGAGATGATACATATTTTATAATTTTTTATTGTAGGACCACATATGTTCATATCTTTTATATTAAACGTCTACTACTACCCAATTAAAAAAATTTAATGGTAAAATCATAAAATAAATATTTTAGCATCTGTTTTTCTTTTTTCTCAATTCCCAAAATAAGAAATATAACTTATCATATTCTCTAATCTTTTTTTTTTTTAACTTCTAAATGAGAGAAAATATAAATATCATTTTTTTTAACTCTTATTCCTTCATTTACTCTCTCTCTCTCCTCAAACTTTTAAATAGACCTTAATAGATGCAGCTACTTGATTAATAATAATGAAAACTACTTATAATTATTTTTGATACAACAACAATAGTAAAAAAGAATGATAAAAAAGAAACATTTTCCCTTAATACATTGTTCCATCTTTCTAATATTATTTGATGTACTTGCTTGTTCTATTATCCATAATCAGTGGTCCATGATTGTTTTATTATTTTATAGATTTCCATGTGTTTTATATTGATTAATAAATAAAGAAATTATACTCAACATGTGCTTTGTGTTTGTCATAGGAGTCCCAGAAATACACCAACTTTCCTAATTGGTTCATCATTATCCGTTTCATCCATGGCGTGTTATTATATATCTGACAAAATTTTAATTATTTGACTTTTGAGTTTTGAGTGGGTGGCCAAACAGAAGTTTTTAATCTATGTTAGTTATTATCATTATTTATTTATTTTATATATATATTTTTATCAATATAATAAAATTACATTACTAAGGAGTACAAATCGAATCCAATTAATATGCACATGCATATATATGAATTATTAAGTTTACATATTGAGTAATTCGTAAAATAAATATAATAAATATAATTTTTAAAAATAATAATTTATAAATTAGATAATACTAAAATTATAGCTAACAAATATAATAAATGTTCCAAATAATTTTAGTTTCTAATAAATATATTTATATTAACTTAACAAATACTCTTAGTACATTCATTAGAAAAAAAATATTTTTATTAGTTTAATTTAATAAATAATAAATATATAAGTAAAATATCTCATATTTTACAGCAGCGAATATAATATTCATATCGCCACAATCTTTTATCTAAAAGAATTCCAACCACATTTATTGTATTTCCAAGACAATTATGATTATTTTAAAAAATGTATATTTAATGTAATAAATATTTTAATAGATAATACATATTAAAATTATAACCAACAATTATAACAAATATTATAAATAATTTTAATTTTTAATAATTATATTTATTATACAACAATAAAAAAGTACTCAGGACACTTGCACTATTTGGCATGAAATATTTCGCCCAATCACCACCAGCCTTTATGTCTTCGGTATCAAAACTTAAGTTTTTCTTGATTCCCTTTTTTTCACTAAATCAACATGTTGTTAATACAATTATTTTACAAAGTGCTCCAGTAGAACTGGTTAGAAATTTTTTAACATTAAAACAGAACATTTTAAAATCAATTGCAATTTAATAAAAAAAAACTTTTTCACATGACATATATTGGTGGACATTACGTCAACGCTCACTAAAGGATAAGAATTTTATCCAAATAGGAAAAATAATTTGCGTGAGTTGCTCTATTAAATATACAGACATTCTTGGACACCAAAAGACCTTTAAATACAGTTAAATCCTCCACATTCACAACCCAACCTCTTCCATCTCCTTCTATCTTTCTTAATCATTCTCTGCTCCTTTTCACTCTTCAAGACCAATCATCATCATCGCCCTCGTCCTGTACACCTCTCTCCCTCTCTATATTGTGTTTGGAGGGGGAAAGCTCACAAGTAGTAGAAGAGAGTGCGTCATTCAGTCCCTTTCTCTTTTTGAGGTCCTTGTTCCAAGCACTTAGATACGTAGACGCAATTCGGTGTTTAACCAGTCAAGCTCTAAGCTTCATTGACTTGACTTTGTATTCCAGGTAATTTCTTTATGATCGATAAATTAGCTTTTTTGTCTTTTGGGCATGGGAATGCGAAAGTTTAATCTTGGTCATCAGAAATATTCTGGGTCCGATCGAATTGATTTCTGAAGTTGCTGGTTTTGTTTTGTTATTCATTTTTTTTTGTTTGTGGCGGGATGGAGAATTTAAGGTATAGCAGCTGGTAATTATTGGGGTTTATCGGTTTGATGGTACAAATCATATTGTCGATTCTGCTAAAGTTTCATTTTTTTGGACCGAAGGGTAGCTTTATCATTTTGGTCAAGCAGAATTGGGTTTGATTTGGTAGGTGAGATCACTTGCTTTGCAGAATCGTAATTGTTTCCTCCACCTGTTCCCTTCCTTTTTCAAATTGCAAAAGAACAACTTTCTGTATTTTGTGTTTTCTCAGATGGGCACATGCCCACCTAGTATTTTAGTATAAAACTAACCTGTCCACGGTTAAAACTGCTGACGTTCTGGGTTGGAATGATTGCATGTTTGGATTGTGTACTGTTTAATCATCCGAAGTTGGGGTTGGAGTGGAATCTGGGGTCGTGCCAGTTCCCGTTGTTGGAGTTAACTGAAATGCTATTATAGATCTTACTTGAAAATAAATAAATAGCAGAACAAGGTTTTTGAATTTTTTGAGAACCAGATTCAAATCTAGTTATTATCTTCTGAAATTATACTTTTGTTTGAATGGTGCTGCTAATGTTGCAGACTCAGGTGCTTTTTTTCTTAGTTACAGAAAAGCTCACTCTGCCCGTCTTTTATTTTCATTAAATTTTTCTTTTTCCTCATAGGATTCGTTCTCATTACTTATCTTGTATTCATGTCTTTTCATAGCAGAAATTGACTACTGTGCATTAATCAGGAAGGTGATGCAATGAAGCAGTCTTTTGATCATATATCGTCCGGTAATTATCTGAAATAATTTATTTTATTATACAATTACTTAATGGGCTATGATATTTAAATGGCATGTTTTCTGAGCTATACATAGGTCCCACAAAGAATTCACCAGTATATGTTACTCAAGAAGTTGAAAGATCTGGATCTGATTCCTACCATGCCTCTAGTGATGCTAGTCTCTTTTCAAGTTCATTACCTGTTCTTCCACATGAAAAGTGTAGGTGTCAGCTACTTCTTGTAATAGTACTTGTTGTTGTTTTCTTTCTTATGTTGCATTTACAAATTTACAATAGGGTTCTTATTAAGTTGTTGTGAACATGCATGCAGTCATCTTGAACGACAGTGAACATGGTTACCAATCTGTTGATGACATGCCATCTGGATTT
Organism: Quillaja saponaria; assembly: GCA_029379385.1. Lineage (NCBI taxonomy): Eukaryota > Viridiplantae > Streptophyta > Magnoliopsida > Fabales > Quillajaceae > Quillaja > Quillaja saponaria. The sequence continues at coordinate 13,437,359 of CM055617.1, forward strand.
AAGAAGCTCCATCAAGATGCAGAGGGTAATGGTTCTGTTGAAGATGATGAAACTCATGCAATTGGAACTTTACTTCCTGATGATGAAGAGGAGCTTTTAGCTGGCATAATGGATGACTTTGACCTTAGTGGATTGCCTGGTTCACTGGAGGACTTGGAAGAGTATGATCTTTTTGGCAGTGGTGGAGGTATGGAATTGGAAACTGATCTTCAAGAGAGCCTCAATATGGGTATGTCAAGGTTAAGTTTCTCTGATAGTGCTGCTGGGAGTGGGTTGTCTCAATTTTCTGTTCCTAATGGTGTGGGAACGGTTGCTGGAGAACATCCCTACGGGGAGCACCCTTCCAGAACATTATTTGTTCGAAATATTAACAGCAATGTCGAGGACTCAGAACTCAGGGTGCTTTTTGAGGTATGCATAAATCAAGCAGAGTTCTCCATAAGAAAATGATGTCGATGTGTGTGTGACAATTTAATTGTGCTTCTTGGATAAAACTTTAGGTTAGGCATTAATTTTCATTATTTTAGTTGGATATTAGCATAGATTTGTTGGGAATAACCTTTTACTTTAAACTTGTCTAAATGTTGTCAAAAAGAGACGTTTTGTAGCACCTGTGGTTCAAAGTGATGTAGCTACTTTCAAACAAGGCCTGCCTGCCAACCCCATACTGTTTAGTTTCCTGTTCATGCATGGGTTTTCTCAAGCTTCACTGATATTTCTCTGATGGAAGACAAGATCTTGGTAATTCAACTATCTAATGGACCAGTGTATATCTTTTCGTATTTGGTAAAATCTTACATCGATGGTGACGTATCAAGTTTATTAGCTTATAGAATAAGTTTTCACAATCGAGGTTAATCAATTAGATGCTCCTATTATGCTTCATCATGGGGGATACATGCTGATGGCACTGATGGTAGATAGTTAGTTACATATCCGTGTACTGTACTTGTTTGGTAACCAAAAATTCTCCATTTTTGAAGTCTATTTTGGGGGGCCAATGAACTTCTCTGTGCCAATTGAAAAACTGGGGAATGGGTTTGGTTACAAGAAGGAGAGTGTTTCGTAGATCGGAAAATTACCTTGATATTTCATCATAAACCAATTTCAATTGTAACTTCTCTTTAATGGATTATAGATCATTATCTCCCTTATGATGATGGTGTCTTGAATGCATTTGGAATTTGTTAACCTGGATTGTTAAATTACATGAGGATTGCCTTGTTTATTCTTGTAGCATAAGAAAGGAAATAAATTTAATTTTCACAAACATTATGGTGCAAAAATATGTCATTGTGGTACAGGCAGAGGTGGTAAAGAAGCGGGCTATTGGTTTGAATTAGTTCTTCAATTAACTGATCGAGTCTGGGGGCACTGGAAGTAAAAAAACCAAAACTAAATGAGTGTGATCATTCTGGTATTCTGGTTAATCTGATCTAGACCTGTGACTAATTAATTTTTTTTCTTCTGAACTCTGAAGTAATGTTGGTTGGTGGAAAGAATTTTTCTCTTTCAGGAATTAAATTTAGGGATTTTGTTTATATTTAAGTCTGATGACCAATTAGTGAGCTATTTGTACTAAATATGAAAAAGCAGACTACAATGTTAATTGTTCTTATACTAGTATATGAAGACAACACTTTAGATATCTCCCATTTAATTTCCATTAACTAATATATCAATATTGTATCTATTCTTAAACCAGTGATTCCTGTGCCCAGGATGGAGAAATATGTGAAAGTAGTCCTACAATAATATAAGTTGGGGAAATAAATTGAGAGAGGGGTGGGAGAGTGAAAGTGGGACAGTGTTATTTCTTTGCTATCTTCTGTTGTTTTTGCTTGACAAGATCTTCTTTTAGTTGTTTCTTTTATTTTTATATTTTTCTGTCCTTTTTACAGCAATATGGTGATATCAGAACTCTCTATACTGCATGTAAACATCGGGGATTTGTGATGATTTCCTACTATGATATACGCGCTGCTCGAACTGCTATGCGTGCATTACAAAACAAGCCACTGAGACGGAGGAAACTTGACATCCACTTCTCGATACCAAAGGTTCTTGACCAAAATCCAGGCCCTCATAATTAGCTTTATCTCTTGAATTATTATATCATCATAATGTTGTTACTTTCTATTTCTTGTACTTCCAGGATAACCCATCAGACAAGGATATAAATCAAGGAACCCTGGTAGTGTTTAATTTGGATCCTTCGGTTTCAAATGAAGACCTCCGTCAAATATTCGGTTCTTATGGAGAGGTCAAAGAGGTGATGTTTTTCTCCTTTTATTGTTTGTTTCCTTGTGGCTTTCTTTCTTTGGGTGCTGTTATATGGTTAATTTCTGAGATAAATTTTTTCTGCCAAAGCAGATAAGGGAAACACCACACAAGAGACATCATAAGTTTATCGAATTTTATGATGTTAGAGCTGCAGAAGCAGCTCTCAAGTCATTAAATAGGAGTGACATAGCTGGTAAACGTATAAAGCTGGAACCTAGTCGTCCTGGTGGAGCTCGTCGAAAGTGCGTATTTTCATATACTTGAGTCTTTATATTTTATTATAATATGTCGAGAAAGATTCTTTATTTCTCATTCACAGAAATTCTATCTTTCTTTTTGGCAATAGTGTAGCCATTAGCTTCTTATGTCACAACCATGTTTTTTTTTATCTTTTTTTATCAGCTCTGATGCTGCATGACTGTCATCAGTTTTTCTCATAAAACAACTAAGATGCTTCTGGGCTAGTGTTTAATCTTTGGAAATTTACCTTGTGTCATTTAGCCTGATGTTGCAACTGAATCAAGAGCTTGAGCAAGATGAATCTCGGACTCTCCAAAATCAAGTGGGTTCACCAGTTACCAACTCTCCTCCAGGTAGGTCCTTTCAGATAGTTAATTTATTTTTGATTGTTGCATCTTTAGGAATACATTACTTAGAATTCTCGACTTCATCCAGTTTTGCATCTGTCTTTCTACTGACAAAATGAAGTGAACAAAACATCTGTGACAGGTAACTGGTTACAGTTTAACAGCCCTCTTGAACACAATCCAATGCAAAGTATAGGTAAATCCTCTGGTTTTAGGACTGGGAACCCAATGACAGGCAACCATTTACATGGCCTAGCTTCGATTTTGCAACCACAGGTATCAAACACTCTGAAGGTTGCGCCCATCGGCAAGGAGCATGGAAGGAGTACTCTTTCGGAGAACATATTTACTAGTACACATTCAGGCCAACAACATCCACATTCATTTCCAGAGCCAAAATTTAGCCAATATTGTGGAGCTTTGTCCCCCTTTGGCCAATCATCTTCTAGTGGATCCTCTATGGAAACATTGTCTGGGCCACAGTTCCTTTGGGGAAGTCCAAACCCATACTCAGAACCAACCAAATCATTGGCTCGGCCAAGGCCATCTGTGGGGCATTCAATTTCATCAAATGGAAAAGGCCATGCCTTCCCATACTCAGGTCATCACGGTTCCTTCCTTAGCTCATTCCATCGTCATCATCATCATGATGTTGGCTCAGCCCCATCTAGTCTTCCTTTTGAGAGGCACTTTGGTTTCTTCCCGGATTCACGAGAAACATCATTCATAAATCCTGTTGCTTATGGGGGCATGAGTTTAGGACACACTGAAGGAAATTACATGGTACATAGCACTACGAATGCTGGCATTACTATACCAGGAAATATCGCTGAAAATGGTTCGTCAAGTTTCAGAATGAGATCTTCGCAAAGGATTAGCCCTGTATTTCTTGGTAATGTTCCTTACCCAGGACTGTCACCTACAAGCATAGAGGGTTTCATTGAGCATGGGCGGAGCAGACAGATCATTGAGAATAATGTGAACCAGGTTGACAATAAGAAACAGTTTCAGCTTGACTTGGATAAGATTAAAAGTGGTGAAGATACTCGGACAACTTTAATGATAAAGAATATCCCAAATAAGTAAGATCCACTTCTCATTCGACAGATATCACTATGTTCTTTTAAAATCTTGTTTGCTGGATGATTTTTCATAATGATTATCTATCATTGATATGTTGCAGATATACCTCAAAAATGTTATTAGCTTCCATTGATGAAAATCATTGGGGTACATATGATTTTCTTTATCTGCCGATTGATTTTAAGGTGAGAATGTTGGGTGCTTTTGAGTAATATTTATTAATTGTTTCTCCTGTACTTTCCTGGTCTCCAACAATTCTATTCTTTTCAAGCTGATTGGCATATTTTTTGTGGGTGCAGAATAAGTGCAATGTGGGCTATGCATTTATCAATATGCTGTCACCTTCGCTCATTATCCCATTCTACGAGGTCTTTGGCGGTCTAAACTTTTTCCATTTTGTTATATCTTTGTTCTAAATGAAATACGTGTCCTGCTTTTTCAAGCTTTTTTTTTTTTACCTTTTTTTTTTTACCTTTTTCTTTTAGCTTTATAGTTGATGTATTCCTTGCATTTTAAAGGGAACCGACCAATAGACTTTCGGACTGATAACATCTTGAGAGAGAAATGTTAGATTTGCTGATACTTCTGATATATTGCAGGCATTTAATGGGAGGAAGTGGGAGAAGTTTAATAGTGAGAAAGTTGCTTCTTTAGCATATGGTCGAATTCAGGGAAAGGCAGCCCTTGTGAGCCACTTCCAGAACTCAAGCTTGATGAATGAAGATAAGCGTTGCCGCCCTATTCTGTTTCACTCAGAAGGTCCTGAAGCTGGTGATCAGGTAATAACGTTAATACATATGTAGAACACATTGATTGAAAATAATGACTGGTGTATGTATTATGATTTTCACTCGGTATCAGAATAAAATAATGGTAATTTGAACTTTATACAAGTGACATTATCACACTATTTGTCTGTCATGTGGCCTAAATATCTTCTACGGTCATGCTTATGCCTCTGTAGATCATTCAAGAACATCTTCCATCAAACACTTTGACCACTGAAGTTCTTAGAGAAAAAGAGACACATTCAAGTTCTCCTGGAAGCCCTGTGGAGGAAAGCTCTGCAGAATTGGAGAGAAGATGACAGTTATCAAATTGATGGTGGCTGTGAATGCTAACATTTGAGTATATATCAGGTGCACATACTTAGGTAGAGATGTCAAAGCATATAGATTTTGTATTATAGTTATTTCTGACAGATTTGGTTTAAGGCTTCAGAAGAAACTTGAGCATTTTGGTGGAATTGCTATGCAAATAGCTGGTTTTGGTAATATAAACAGGGGGAGCAGAGAATGAAGAATATAAGCTAACTGGATAACCTTTCCACGAGGCCTTTTGTTTGTCTCTTCATTTTTGACTCAATCTTGTTTGTGATTTTGATGTAGATAATGAAAATTATGAGGTTGAGATTATGGACAGTAGATGGTACAAAAAATTTGTACCGTAGACACATAAACAGACTTATTTCTATCTTCATCTAATGTATTGGTAACCTGAAATGGAACTTTCAAATGCATAGAAGTATACTGATGTTGTACTATCGTTTCTCTCTTGGAAGGGAGGATCTTCTAATCAGACGCACTGGCAGGTTAGCCAGTAATGAAATAATTGGTGTCCTATATCATCACACAGGAAACTAAGATGTTATTTGGAAAGTGCATGAATGTAGGATTGGTCTGGTTTAGATTTTTTCTTGTGCCCTGACATTACATTATGAAAACTCAACAAAAGTAGCCGAAGTTGCAAAATCTTGTTCTATCCAGTCAAATCAGAAGTCCATTGGGGCTTAGGGCAACATAACAATTAACAAAGGATGTTCTTCCCCCTATTCACAAATCACATAATCCCAACTTTGATGTTTCTACTACTTTTTGTAAGGCCTGGATGTTCTACTTCTTATTCCAATAGAATTTTAACCAATCTTTCCAACACGAAATGGATGGGTATTATATGTATGGCTGTTAGGCTGTAGGATCTTGGTCTAAAATCTATAGTTCTATTGCCTTTATCTGATACTAGCTGTGATTGGGTCAAGGGCATTTTGAGTGAAGAACGTGGGAATCTTCAATGAGGTTGCAGAATCTGTCACTCTCACTCATCAAAGAAACAAAATGTTCGCAGACTCTTGTCAAATTACAAGCCTTTTCAAAATGCATTTCACAGGTGCTCCTCTTTTTCTTTTGGCTTGAACGCGCACAGATCATACTAATTAGAACTTCTTAATTGGCATACCATTAATTATTAAGATTTATTGTTTTTCACAAGGGCATTTCAAATACCGTGCAGGAGAAGAAAAACCAAGCTATCAGAATAGAACAAAAACTACTATCATACTTGATTTTCTGCATCATGGTGCACCTTTAATTTAGTCATATTCATTGATTTTTGGCCTAGAGATATAATTTTGCGTACATGATTTATTGTCTAACACTACACTCAGTGAGAAGAGTGCAAAGAACAAGCTTGCCTGCCATCAGCCATGCACTCAAATATGAAGCAACTTTAATGTAAGCTGTGTGAAAATTACAAGTTAGTTTGAAGTAAAAAATATCATACCCTATAAGAATCCTGGAACTCTACGTAAGTCGTACTGCAATACATGATAAAACTTTTGAAGCCAATACCATAACATGATATTTAACATCCAAAAAGTTGGAACAATTGATCTATATTTAGTATCAACCTATGCATCTATACCAAAGTTATTATTTACATCGAAGACAATGCTTCTGTGGCAACATACTACAATTAATTGAAGACATCAGAAATATTAGTATTTCCCAAATTTCTGTGACATCTTAAGCATGAGGATTCTGTGCTGATAATCTTCCTTATTCTATGCATAAATCAGTGGATTTACTGAACAAAAGCCAAGTGATCCAGCTTGTATCTGCTTCAGAGTGCCTTTGCCTTTCTGTCCTTGTTCGGAGTTCAATATCAGTAAGGAAGTAGCATCAGTTATGTTCTTTTACATGGTGGACAGGACCATTTATCTGACTGAGAAGTCTCCTGGACATATTAAGCCCAGAACCTTCTTGTGTAGTCCATTGATTTTCTCCTTGAAATGTATTTTGGATAATAGAAGGGAGGCCTTGACCAGTGCGTGATTCTACAAAGACAGGAAAGTGAGATATTAGTTTCTATTCCACATAAAGTATGAAAATATGAAAGAAAAGCATAGTACTGCCATAACCAAGCACCCAAATAATCTTTTGTAATTTCTTTTCAAACCACATCACCTGCTCCCCTGCATAAACTAAACTGTTTAAAAAGAAAGTCTCTTTAAGCCCGTTTCCCAGGCACCCTCCTAAAGTCTGCATAATATCCAATCCAGTTGAAGTGTGATTGATTCCTGTAATTTGTTAAATTCTGATTATTTCTCTTTCAAAAAACACATTTGACATTTATTACTCATTTTATTATACTCTGTATATTTTAAAGGGATGTTAGTTAAAAATAATATAAAGAGAGTCACTTAAACAGGGCCTCAAACCATAGGGTGTATACATTAACCAGCCCTACTAAAACAAAGCCTGTTGGTTGCTCTAGTGAGGAAAGGCCATGCAATTCTACTGGAGAATCCCACTATCAAGTTGTTATGACTTTAAAGTTAAGACAAGTAATGTAGAGGATCAGTCACCTTCCAGGTAAAACTATAAAACCCCAGCCATGTAAGAAGGGGCTATTGATAATTGAGCCTATCACCTTCTTGTAGAGGTCAATAAGAAACCTTGCATCACCGGAATTCACTTTATGCCCTTTTGACATCAAGATCAATTAACCATTGATATGAAAATGCACTTCCTAGACAAGCCATTTCGATAATATGAAAGTTATTCATTATATTTCTTAATAACACAACATCTTTTATAGAATTCTGAATAACTCACTCTTCAAACAAATAATCAATCAATTTGCAGAAGTAGCTAACCTCTATGCCCTAATAAACTCAAGTAGTTAAGCTGTGGCTGGAAATGCTTGATAACCAAAACTTGGCTGTCCACTGAAAAAAACACTGAATAACAATCAATTGATGAATCAGTTTACTTCTGAAGTATATGAAAAGTAAATTTACTGACAATTACCAGACTATAACTTGAACTTCTGATACTAGAAGCCCAGAACTTCACAAAGATTGCTATAAGAGCATTGACAAAACTTCTATTGTACATATTGAGCGATATTGCCATCCCGAGTGCCTAAAACTAATGTTTAGCAGATTATAGCATTTCAGTATAGGTAAATCTGCAATTTGACTCAAGAAATGTAGATATTTGGCAAATAAAAACTATCCTTCCATCAATGAAAAAACACCGGTTGTACTTATTTATGCAATATTGCTATCCTAAGAGCCTAAAACTAACATTTCCTCTAAAATATCATGCACCAGATTATAGCATTTCAGTATAGGTAAATATCAAATTTGCCTCAAGGAATGTAGATATATGAAAAAAAAATAAAATAAAAGAATATCCTTCCATCAAACACTCTACAACGATTTCTTAACGAGCAATACATATTCATGCATTGAACAAAAAGAAACAAAAGGACATGCAACCCTTCTGTGCCAAACCCATATGACTCCAATTAACAATAGCAATTACCAAGACAACAATAAGTTGAAAACCAATATGTCAACTTATTTGACATTACCCAGTGGTGGAGTTAGTATCTTAAGATTGGGTGTCAAATGAAAAGACCAAGGGAACAAAAAAACTAACAACTTTTGAGTGTGCCAGCTATGTTACACAACTTCCCTATCCCTCTCCCTGTCTCTATGGGACTCGATGACACAATCCACGGTTCAATTCATAGTGCATTTGAAACAGCAACAAAAATATATGTTGAATTTAGCTTATTTGAAATGATTCACACATTTTATGTTTGAAATGAATGAATTAGGGTAAAGTTCAAATGAAATTCATTTGAAATCCATATTTTACTCATTTTTGGAATCCTATATGAAATAGGTTGGATTTTATTTTGTGGAATTCATTTTAGATTGATGAGTTAGTACATAGTTGGTTCCACCAAATATTTTATCCTTAGTATTATCCCAATGTTTTTAACCTAGTAAGTCGATTAAGAGTCATCAACACTTCCTCTCACCTGCTCACAGTCTAAACCAACTTCAAGTCTCTTCCTCTTAACTTCTCTTCTATTCATCAAACCAACAATCAAGCCCTATTATTTATCTTTTCAGTTTAATGATAGTTTAAATTAATAATTAAGAGTAATATAGGAAAGTACTCAAACTAAAATCTTCATATATTTTAACCAAGGGAATTAGACTAAATTTCATAATTAGTGTTTATATATCAAATAAGATAATTTATTTGAAATGAACAAAATTGTACAATTCCTTTTTACTGTTAATGAATAAAAGTTTATAGTGAGAACTCAGCAATCTTAGTACTTAAAACCACTAGTCCACTGCTATTGGCAACAAATATCTACTATTAATGTGCCCATGGATAATATAAAATAATGTTTACTTCATATTCTTCAATATTGCATACAAATTGTCTTAAAAAGCACATGTAGAATACGAATGCCAATCTAGGGGTGTGCATGGTTCGGTTTTGGAGGAAAAAAAAATAACTAACCCAAATATTCGGTTATCATATTAGTATTATATAGGATATCCAAAATATCAACCCAATAGATTGAGTTGGTTTGGTTGGGTTGGTTTTCAATTATTGGCTTAAGTTGGGCTGTCAAGCCCAATTTTCTATTTGTAACCTGAAACAAACAAAAAAAATCACAATTGTAAATCTGAAAAATTCAAACATAAAAAAAAAAAAAGAAAAAAAAGAATTTATAATTAAGGGGTAAGATAAGAGTTTGCATGAAGTGTTGTTTTGTAATTAAATAATAAAAAAAAGAAAATTAAATTTTCAATTTGGTTTCTGTTAACCAAGAGAAGAATAACTAAAACAAAACCGAGAAACTCTTAAGAAAAAAAAAATTTAATTTTTAATTGGCATGTAAATATAACCGAAACCAACCTAAATTTTGGCTCGTTCAGTTCGGTTATTTCGGTTTAACCAACCCATGCTCACCCTTAGCCGCATCAAGGTCAAAGGACAGGTATTTGAGGGGAAAGAACATCAATGTTTGGAAGCTTAAGAGAAAAACATTGTACACCCAAGTAATCACATTGGAAATTAGCATTTTAGAATAGACACACACACACACACTATATATATATATATATATCATATAAATTCCAAAAGTACCTGTGCTAAAAACATATGGATGCGTATAATTCCAAAGAAGGGCTTGAAGACTCATGTCACGAAATTAATTTCCCATCAATGAAGATGAGGGGAATGTGAGCAATCTTGGCCCAAAATTTCCCTTTCTTGTTAAGGCAGTGTTTCTCAAGCAAAGGACATCCTTTAATATAGAGAAACTTTAAAGAGGCAGGCAGACTTTCTTCTGTCAATGACTTCAGCCTCAAACACCTACAGATGTGTAAAGTTTTGAGAGAGGCTAAATGTTGAATCCCCTTGCCATCCAACCTTTCAAGGCTCAAAAGGTCATGAAGATACAAAACAGATAGAGAAGCAGGCAGCAAACCCTCATCTGGGAAGGACTTGATATTCTCATTCTCAACAGAAACACAAACATAGTTGAGACTTGGTAAATTCCAGTCTATCTGGCGAGCAAAGAGCTTTTTACAAAACCGTATCTCAAGAGACCTCAATTGAGGGGGCAAACCTCCTTCAGGAAAAGACTCAATTTCCGGGCAACGTTGCACATAGAATTTTGATAAAGCTGGGAGAAGGCTATGCATTTGCTTGGGCAGAGACTTCAACTTCACACAGTTGGAGATAAATAATTTATTCAAGCAGAATGCAGGTAGTCCTTCTCCAGGAAAAAACAAAAAATTTGGGCAATCATGAATTTCCATATCCTTCAAATGATGAAGATGACCCTTTGAAACAGATAGAGATGCAAAATTTTCACACTGCTTAATATAGAGAGATTTGAGACTGGGGAAGGTATCTATCGAGAAGGATATGAGTGATACACAGCTACCAATGATTTGCAATGACTCAAGTGACATGTGACACTGCCGTTGCAAGATTGGAAATTCTAGTTTCCTACAATTCGTGATTTTCAGTGTTTTCAATGATATAGGAAGACAGCCCTGGGGAAATGATATGGCAGTGGAACAATCAGAGACATGTAAATGCTGAAGACGAGTAGTTTCAGAGAGCGTCATGGCCTTAAACATGGACTCCAAGAGGCGGTGTCCTGTAATTGTGAGAGACCGTGGAGAAAGTGGCAACTCCTGCAATGAGATTACATTTTTACTCCTGATTATCCTTAACTCGTCCATTGCACTAGACCTTGGCAGAGAATACACAAGCTGCTCACATCCTATAATCTTCAGTCTTGTCAAAGAAGGGAGGTGCGTGGGCAAATCTCCGGCTAGTTTGGGACACTCTCTTATTTTAAGCTCTTGAAGATTTAGAAAGGCGTCAACTTCGCCTTTGGCTTCATAAGATAACCATTGTTTCCAAGATGATATTCCCACAAATTCCAGAGTTTCAAGGGATAAAAATGGCGCCCTCGAAGATGAATCACTTTTGTAGAACTCGCGACCGATAATTACAAGTCCATCAAGACTCTCAAGTCTTAGCTTCTTAAGAGAGAGCAGTTGCCCAAGCGGTGGCAACTGACAGCAACATCTACAGTTAAAAATATGAAGAGAAACTATACAATGGTAAGAACGGTGTCCTACCCAGTCTGGAAATCTCGTACCCCCATATCCACCAATTCTTAGCTTCTGCAGGTTTGTGTGAGGCTGTAGCTTGCCAAGTACTCCTATATCTCTCTCAAGCTGTGAATTATCAGTACCAGCGATTAAATCCCAACTCAATGTTAAGCACTCGAGGTCCTTCTTTTCCTTCAACCTGGCCTCTGAAGCATCCTTAGCATTGGAAACATGTTGTAACTTCTGAATGGAAAGTGAGAGGCAAAGATTTGGAAGTTCTCCCAACTCTCCAATCCCAGACCCTTTCTTGTCACCCACAATGAAAGCACTTAAGAATTGTATACTTTTCAATCTACTCATTCCTGTTGGCATCTCTTCTAAATGAGTTCCCGAGATATCAAGATATCGCAAGTTTACAAGATCCTGCATGTCTTTAGGGAGTGTGGTGAGATTTTCACAACGGCATAGCTTCAATGTTTGTAAGTTGTACAGAGCAGTTATAGATCTAGGCAACCTTTTAATATTTGTTGAAGACAGATCCAAATATCGTAAATGTATCAGTTGTCCGATTGAACTAGGCAATACATCAATCTCATAGCCAGACAATGAGAACACCCTTAAGCACCTAAAGGTTAACAAGAGAAGATCTGGTACTTTCTTAGGTAAATGTAATGTTACTCTCATTGAATTTAGGGGTAGAAAAGTACGCAAATTCTTAGCTCCACAAAAATGCTCGAAACCTGTGACAGTTGAAAGCATATCATATGATAAATGATGTATCCTTGTAGTCAATTTGTGTACATCATCGTCTTCTGACATAAAACAAAATCCTCCAGCTACAAATTTTGCTAGATCATGTATAAGGTCATGCATGACAAACCACTGGTTATTACTTCTAGAGCGTTGGAAAAACGATCTTGAAACTAGGTCACTGAAGTATTCATCACCAGCTTCTTCCAATCTCTTACCTTTACTTGATGATTGTAGAAAATTTTCGGCCATCCACAACAAGATGAGTTCTTCTTTCTGAAATTCATAATCTTTAGGAAATATTGAACAATAGGCAAAGCATCTTTTTAAATTTGGTGGGAGATAATGGTAGCTTAATCTCAAAGCTGGAATGATCTTGCTTTCATTCTCCGGCAAGTCCCATATGTCACTCTTTAGTATAATCATCCAGTCCTTGATATTAGGTTTTGATCTCAAAAGGCCTCCAAGTGTTTTTGCAGCCAAAGGTAACCCCTGACACTTTTTAACAATACCTCTACCAATTCTCTCTAGACTTGGATCCAACTCGGAGTCATTAGAGCCTAAAGCATGTCTTGCGAATAACAACCAACAATCTTGATTAGACAAGTGTCCAAGATGATAGGCTGGAATAGTTTGCATGATCAAAGCAACCTTTTCACTACGAGTTGTGACAATGACCTTACTCCCTTGAGCCCCATACCGGAAAGGACTACACAAAGTGTCCCAATCAACATAGTTCTCATTCCAAACATCGTCTAAAACAAGTAAAAATTTCTTTCCCATCAATCTATTTTTCAGGTCCAGTTGAAGCAAATTCAAATCCTTGATATCACAATTACACAAAGTGATAGCCTCAATTACAGTCTTGGTTACCTTAAGCACATCAAATTCTTCAGAAACACATACCCATGCTTTAAGGTTAAAGTCCAGCTTCACCTTGTCATCATTATATACAAGCTGGGCTAATGTAGTTTTTCCAATCCCACCCATACCCACAATGGGAATCACAGATATCTTGTTATCATTGCTTGCATCATCTAACAACAAGTTAATTATGTGATTTTTATCATTATCCCTGCCATACACTTCAGAAACTTCAACTAGAGACGTGGATGGTGTTTTTGTTGACAAATTCTCTCCTACACCCTTTTCGAGGCGAAGAACATCTTTGTCTTTTGCAATAAATTCGACTTTGTTAAAGATCTCCTCTAGCCTAGCTCCTAACTCTCTATCATATGAACCAAAATTGGTGGAAATGAAGCTTCGTACCTTCTTCTTGGTTTTAGCTTTAGTAGAAATTTCATCCAACAGATCGTCTGCCTCATAGACCGCGTCAGTGAGCCGATCGAGCCATCTCTTCACCTCAGGGTCCCGGATTTGCTTTTTCTCTGCATCATTGAGCACTGCATTAACAGAGTGGAGTGTTATCTCCAACCTTTCAAGCAATTTGTGATCCAATTTCTTGCCGCGGATGAAGTTGGAGACATCAGGTGAAGCCATTTTATCGAACAACGTTGAAAGAAAAGAAGAGAGAATAGCACCACCCACAAGTTCAACAGCCATAGTCGTCTTCGTCTTCTGGAACGTGAAAATCCAAATGAACCAAGCTTCTGAACGAAAGCTGTTGACTTTGGGGATTTCATTTGTAGAGGGCGCAAAATTAATTGGAGTAAGACATTGCAAGTCAACCTCAGTTTTTTTTTTTTCCTGCAAATTCACAAATATTCAACTTTTATAACTCAGTCTTACCGTGCCTTAAATAAATTGCAGATCTTTCTCTTGAAATTTAATGATTTGACACTGAGGATATTTTAAAATGAAAATATTAAAATATAATATATTTATTTTCTTTACACAATTGAGTCTTAAATACTTAAGCTTTTAATTTTTTTTTCTAGTTTTTTAATTTAAAATTTTAGTTTTTTTCCTAAAATAAAAAATATTTTACACATAAAAGTAAAACTAAGTTTGAATAGTAAATAAAATAAAGTTGGTTTTGTTTTTTTTTACTTACGATATGAAAATCTGAGATATAATTTAAAATAAAGTTTAAGCACTTGTAAAAAATAGACAACTAATTTATTAAATAGTTTTTTTCTTTAATTAAAAATATGAAAGAGGAGATGTAAACATCTTATCAATTTTTAGAAGTTTTTTTCTTTAATTGATGATTAAGCAATTTTATTCTTGACTCCACCTTAGTTTTTTTTTTTTCCTTTTAAATGAGTTGAGGTCGGGCATTATTTAATTACTCATTTAATAATAAGCTTAGGTCAAATTTGTAAAGCTTGGCTCGTAAGCTTACAATTTAGATTAATTTGATCTATATGATTAATATTTTAAATAAATATATTAACATGCAAGAAAAAACATGAATATCATCATGGCTTGTTGGTTAACCACCTTGCTCACCATTTATCCCCAAGTTTGATGCATTGACCTTATGAGAATTATTTTCTTTAATTTTTGTTAGAGAATGAGCCAAGCTTGAACTCACCTAAAATCTAACGAGCTGAGTGTTGGCTTGAGCTTGGCTTACTTATGCCCTTAGAACCAACCCACGAACTCGATATTTTATATATAAATTAAAAAAGAAATCATATAATTATTAATTTTTTTATTAGCAAAAGGACCCTGATTTTATATTAAATTAAATCCAATGAAACAAAATTCTAGTCCAAAATGGCATACAATTCCAAATAAAACAAATACTCTTCCTCTTTCAAAACTACTTCCCAACCCCATACTCATCACTTTCCTTTTCATCAAAGACTTATTTTCCTATATAGAAACCAAATGTTAAAACAACCCCATGTACCACCCGATACAAGAATAGAAGGAAGGATATCGTACCAGAAATGAGACTTGTAGTTAGGATATTCTTTTGTTGAAAGCACAAGAGATAAAAGTATTTTACCATTGTATGTCACAATTTTCGAAAAATAAAATTATGCATATATGAATCTTCAAAATGAGTATAGGAGTCTTCAAAATAGATATGTGAAACTATAGGTATATCCATATATGGGTCTATTCAATATTTTAAAAACCGGACAAGTGATCGACTTGAAAAAAATTTAGGGTCTCGGGTCACTAGTTCAACCAAGGTCGGACCGGATGACTTTATAAATATATTTAATTATATATTTTAAATTTTTATTATATAATTTTTTTATTAATTATAAATACTAAATACACAATAAAAAAAAATATTATTCATTAAATAATAAGAAAATCAAATCACAAATAGTCAATTATTGTTATTAGAAGTTATTACAACAATTGATTGGTTTATTATTGATCATAACATTCAAGTTTTAACTTATCAAAATAATAAATATAATATCAATAAATACGATTGTTTAACTAATCTTTAATATAAAATACAAATATTTCACTAATCCTTAATACAAATAATATTTTTATATATATAAAAAATCGACTCGGGTTAATTAACTCAGCATCCATTTTACTTGTTCTTCCGGTTCTTACGATTTTTACCAGTCCAACCACTAAGATGGTTCTTTGGTTCAAACTAGTCCAATTTGTCACCCAGGTAATTGTCCAACCGGACAGGTTGGTTCGATTTTCAAAATATTGGGTTTATTGATCTTCGAACCCTTCACAAACCTAAGCAGGTAAAATCTTTAAATACCCGGACCCCGTTAATTACATGCCTAATCAAGTAAAATACGAATTCCTTTGGGACATGCTAGTGATGAATTAGCCTATTGCCATTCCTAATTTTCTAATTACTAGATGATTTCATGAAACTGACCGAGTGCGGATGCTCGAGTTAAAACTTTATTACGGGTTGATTGACCTAAATGACTTTGTTACTGGCTTCATATCCCTTATGCTTCTTCACAGGATGTCAAACTAGATGATGTGCTGAGCACTCTCTTTTGCCTTAAAGGATACAACTCGAAGATGGTTCGTCGGACTCCTAGTTTGGTCGATCTCCAATTTCAACCGACTAGCTTCATCCTTTAGAAGACACTTTATGACAAACAAGAAGTAGTAGAAGGATGCCTCGAATTTGCTAACAATTAAGCAGTGCTAGCAAAAGTCGTTGAAGGAGTTTATGGTCAGGTTCAATACTAGCGTGCTAGAGGTAGGGGATGCCAACCCTCAGGTGGTGATGACAACCTTAAAAGTCGGAGTTCATAGTTCAGGTATGAACTTAATAAGAGGACCCCTACCATGGTGAAGGAAATATTGCGAATGGTAGAGGAGTATATCAATGTTGAGGAAGCAGAAAAGGGTTTAGCAGATCAATTCCAGTATAAGAGCAAGTGAAGGCATTCCTTTGATACTTGCCTGACCTTCTGACACAGGGCCCCCAAGATCGGATTGGAGACCTAAAACCCTTCGAGACCTATATATCATAACTACAAAGTTTTGAATAAGCCATAATCAGCAGTTCTTATAGAGATAAAGCAAAAAGATTATGTCAGTTGGTTTTCGGCATAGAAAGAAAAAGTTTTTAGGAAAGATGATGATAAATCTTGTGCTTTTCACATGACTAATGGACACTCGACCGAAAAAAGTTAGAAATTAAGATAAGAGATTGAAACACTGATACATTAGGGCTACCTTAAAGGCATACTCAAGCAACGAGGGGAAGAAATGATCATACAAGAGGAAGCCAAGGTGGGAAGCAGGAGAGTGAAGACCAGTTAAGAAGAAAGTCAGAGCCCAAAAGGGATAACCAAGATCCCTGGTACGATAAGAGGAACCCCACCATTGCCACCATTTATAACATATCCGGTGGGATGCAAACGAGTCAGACATTCGATCGAGCACATACCGGTGGTACATCTAATCGGGCACATGCTAAGTAACATATAAGTGCTATAGTGCATTTCCACACAAGTGGAATGCCTCACCCCATAGAAAATACTATGTGTAACAATTTCATTTATGCATTTCAATTTAGTGCATTTCATATCTTTTAATAAAATTGTGTTTACCCGTACTATGCAACAACTTTTAGCTTTATCCCATGTAGAAATTTATGCTTACAATTCTAAAATGATGAAGATAAGTACTCACTCAAGCTTCAAATGCTGGCCAAGCAAATTAACAAACAGCTTTTCAGTTGCACAGTTCTTGGAAAAAGTGGCATCCAATATGTCTCTCTTTTGAGACTATAAAGGTTCAGATAAAATAACCTGACCCCGAGTAGAGGCATAAATAGCTATTCAGCTTTCCCCGTTTATCAAACGAGGGTCCCTCGAATACTAAATTGCCAAAAGTACTTGGTTTTCACCTAACCTAGAGAAAGAGCCTGAGGAGATAAGATAGGCTAAAATGCCTATAGTCATACTCGGGTAGGATGGACCAAAATGCTGGAGCCCAGGCAAAGCACCCAGATAAATCAAGTGGCTACAAAGCCAGTACAACATTAACAATCTTGGTCTTTTCACCCCTATTACTCAAAGCAAACAATCAATCTCAAGTTTTCACCCATAATTGCTCATAGTAAGGTTAATAAGCCAATGCCTGGACAAAGGGCAAGTAAAAGCATTTCCCTAATCACAGTGTGAACTAGGTCAACTAAAATGCCACCACCTTGAAAAAGAATATCTCAGAGCACAAACTGTGACCAAGATAGGCTACATGTCAGCACTTTGATTATATGAATATCAATAGGTAAATTGCAAGCATAGTAAAGACAAAATAGGATAACATGGCAAAGTATGCTATAAAAATTTGCAGCATGGCATATGGGCCCTTCTAGGAAACACCCCAAAGTACAGACTAGGCAATACATAAAATAGTAAGCCCGCATAATGGAAATTGAAGTGACTGGCCGTCTATTAGAAGAATGGACCAGTCTGTCACGAGTTGCTTTGGAGAAGACCGATTGATCTCAGTCCCTCAAAAGGACTAACCAGTCGAGGAGCTGAAGGGAATGTTGGAGAATGTTAGGGTGTGTGGGGGTCAAGCTTGGTGAGAAGGAAGGTATGTGGCTTATTGACTAAAGAGGGTTGATAATTTGAGGGGCTCGAATGGTTGAAGAACTCTCAAGGACTAACTGGCCAAAGGAGCACAAGGCACAATTGGTGCTTTAGTATGGAGGTTTTTAACTGTTCAAGAGGAAAAGGTGTGTGATCGATTGGTTATTATGGTAGGCTATCCGATTGGGTAGAGCAAAAAGGAATATTACAAATCAGTACTATGGTTAAAGCAAACCGTTAATGCGAGGAGGTGTATCAAGATCTGATCGGTCTTCCAATGCCTTTGGATTGATTAAATAAGTATACTAAGGCTTGGTCAGACTACTTCAATCTTGCTGTCCTTCTTTGGCAGTGAAGGGTCGCTTGTTGACAGATTTAGGAGGTTTTGAGGTAAAAGTTTGGTGGGGTGCTAAACCAACGGGCTAAGAAGAAATTTGTATAAGGCCGACCATCCAAAAAGGTGAAGGGAAACTGAACTGAACCAGTCATATAGAAGGGAGTATAAGCTTTGTGGATGGATGGAAGTAAAAAGTTTTGGAGGTATGATGAATAAAAAAAAAAAAAAAAAAAAAACCTTTGAGGGTTGTGAAAAGATTGAGCTGCCAAGAGGCTATGTGACTAATTGGCCTAGTAGCTAGAAGAGAACATGGACCTGGATAGGATTGATTAGGATATGGTTCACGTGGTTATAGTTTGATTTACATTGTCCAAGCAAAATCACATGGATATTGACTTGTTGGATGTACATTTGCACTTACCATATATATTTTGATCTATTTTAGTGGTTTGGCATGGGTACATCAAGATTCTATGTGTTGATTGCACCTTTTTTTTGTCTTTGACATGAATGAGGATATATGGGTGTGTTAGTTTTTTGGTGTATAAATGTTTCAATGTTTTGATAATGTGTTTATATGAATGGAATCATTAAAAAATCATGACAATGTCAAATGAAAGAATTGTTGGATCTACGAAGATAATGAGATTTTAGGACAAAGCTTCAATTTAACTTAAACACGGTTCAAATAATTTCTCTTATACAGGGAAGGACAAGGTTAAGGACAAATTACAAAAGAGAAGAAGGGGAAGGTAGTGGCAGAGTGACCGGCCGTGCACGTACATGCACCGATCGGTCACGTGAGGTGTATGGAAGGAACGTGTGTTGTTGAAGGTTTATTCTTTATGATTAGTAAATATGTGTACATCTCGCAGTAAGCAGGTCAGGTCACAATCTTTAATAATCCAAAATCTTACAGTCCTTGGACTAATTTTTTTAGGGAGACTATGATAATACCATATATATAACATTAGCCAATCGCATGACGACACGTGGTAATTTAGCTCTCATAACTACGTGTACAGTTAGCATGACACATGGCATCCAGTCATTGGTCACGACATCCTATATAAAGGCAATGCACACTTCCCAAAAAGGTAACAAAAACTTACTTTTGAGATTAGAGAGATATTATTTTCTTAATCAAACCTTAATAGAAGCATTGAAATGTCTCTGTGTATTACCTGGTCACCTTGTTTAATGTTATGCACACTTGCACGGTCGAAGAATTGACAACTGTTTATCATGTCAGTACTGTCAGATTGTGTTTTAACAGGAACCATATTAATTTGAAATTGAACAAACAATAGTCAATTGTGATAATCGATATTGAAAGGATGAAATTGAAATATGAAGAAAATTATAGAGACCAAAAGAGTAATTAAGTCATTTTGATTTAATTGATTAGTCTGATGCTAACTACAAATTGGACATAATAGTACTAGTGACACTTTCTAATTTCTAGGTTTCTTTTTAATATCTTAGTTTAGTAAGAAGCAACATTCAGTGGCACTCTTTACAACTGAAACTGAATCTGTGGTAGCATAGAATTGTTGTGCTCAACTGTTTTGGATGAAGCAAAAATTGAAAGATTCCAACTTGTTTTTCAAAGAAATTTATCATTGTGTGATAACATAAGTGCTAGCAATTTAACATAAAATCCTATCCAGCACCCTAGAACAAAACATATTGAAACATGTCATCATTTTATTATAGATCATGCTAAAATGTGATATTTCATTGCTAAATCTAAAAATAAGTTAGTTGATTTTGTTACAAAACATTGAAGTATTTAACTTCGACCTTAACACAGGTGCGATGGAGGTTTTCCAAATATAGGATGGTACCTTAACACAAGTGTAAGAATTCTTGTTGTTTGATGAGTTAGTTTAAAGATTAGGTGAATTGGAATATGAATATAATTGAAATTTGAGGATTTATGTTGAATTATTGGAATAGATATATATATCCACACACACACCTCAATGGAGGTAAATTATACACTCAAGATGTTTGTAAAAATGCCGAAATGAAACTAGTTGTAATAGAATGAGTAAAATTTGGTAAGTTCAAACTCTTATGGTTAAGGGTTATTTGAATAAGAATTGAAAGTTTAGAGTAAATAGGTATTGAAATGTTATTTAGTTGCTTGAATACAAGGAAGCTTGGAGGATGATACAAGAATGAGAACATAATGGATATAAGTAAGAGAAAAAGGAACTAGTTATAATCTTATAAGTAAAACTTGGTAGATTTAATTCTTGGTGATTAGTTGTTATTTGAATTTAAATAAAAAGTTCATAAACAAGAGCAAAGAATGGTTGGTTAATATTGTGGGTTAAGGAGTTAATGAAAGTGAGTAGTTTGAAAATACAAGAGAGTTAAGGAGACGTCATTGATCTGAAACTGAAGATGAGCTTATACACACTATTGATGATATTAACAAGATGATCTCTCAAAATGAGTTAAGTTTAGACATTTTGGTATATTGTGTGAAAAAAATGATGTTCAATTCATGGCATTCCTTGGTGCACCGTCTCAAACTAGTTTTGAAGTTACAACTAGTAAAAAAAAATGTAAAGACATCAAATGATGAAAAAAAAAGTTCAAGTTATTAAAGATGCATTTCGCGATGTTGCTAAAGCACATATATAGTAAAATGTTATTTACGACAAGGTGAAGTAATGACTTCCAATTTCAAAACATGAGATATGAAGTGTTTTAACTGATTTAGAAATTGAGTCCACTTGTTGACTACTGCTTATCTTTACTTAGTTAAAAATCCTAACAAGTTAAGAGCAATACTTGAATGTTCATGGGAGAGGCGCAAAGAGATACTGTTACAAATGGTATTTGCTTCTTCTTGCAGTTCGAATTTTTGGAGTATTTTGTAATTGTTAGTCAATGCGGGTTGAAATTGAATTATATTGAAACTTGTTATTGTCATCACTTTTGAGCTGTATTTTGGTTAGTAAGAAACTTTTAGTTTTGGACATTTATTTGTGGGTGAAAAAAGAACATTTATCTATCTTGTTGGTTTATTTTGGTATTGTAGAAATTTTTATTTATTTATTATTATTATTATTATTTTTATATGGATGAAAGTTGAGCTTATTTTAATGTTGTTTTTTAATATATTGCAAATGTGTCTACTATAAAAAATTATTATCTTGGACAGAACATCTCTATTTTTTAAATGCTACCACATATGGATTGCTTGAGATATAGATTTTTTAAATGCCAGCATAATTTATTGATTTTAAATCAATAAATTAGAGTTAGAATTATTCATTAGAAGTTCAAAAAATTAAAGAATATTGCCGATTAAGTAAGCTCATATTCTAGGTTTGGTTGTGAAAGCATCATATTATTTTATTTTTATTTTTTCAGTTACGGTACAGATCAGGTGAAATAAAAGATCTAACAGGAATAACAATAAATGTAGCTTTATCATGACTAAGTATTATTTAAGTTTAATAAAGAGTATAATTATAAAATTATATGTATCATTTTTTTTCCTTTCCACTCTAACTCGAAATAAGAACTTTATCATTTGTTTCCAAAATTTAAATACTAGTATATTCACACGCATTCTCGTGCATGCTCAAATGAATCAAATACCGTTTGTAACAATATCTCTTTACACCTCTCCCATGATCACAAATCAACAGTAAATCCAACTATATTATACACTACCAATGCTCATTATACAACAACAAATGAAAACAAAAAGGCACCATTGACCTACTACAGATAATTAACATCATTACATTGTACTTGATAATGTCTAAATACTTGAATTATAAATTGCATACGCAACATATACAGGTAAGGATACGCAACTGAGAGTATTATATAGACCAAGAAATATTAAGTGATTAATGGTAAATGTATAAAAAAAGAAGAAGTAATTTTATTGTGGATTTAGGAAACCATGGACGAGAAAAATGGTATATAGAAGTGGTGATACCGAAGAGCTTCACATCATAATATCATTTATGAAAATAAAATAAAATGATATGTTTAATTTTATTGCTTACATTGAAAAATACTTTGCCTATATAATGCATCACTGTATCTAATGATATGTATTTTACATTAAAAAAAAAAAATTTAGAAAAAAGATGCAGTAAGGAAAACAGAATGAGAAGTAAAATTGAAAAATAAAATAAAGTGGCACAAATTCATTGGGTTCTTTATATGGTTAGAAAAGTTCCAGTTTATATCATCCTATTTCTTAAGCCAAATGCTAATTAGAATCATAGAAAGCATGATAATTGTATACTAAATCCTATAAATCAAATAACTTACTCAATTCAGATATGATCCTTGTAAGTAGCGCCCATTGCCTAATTTTTTTTTTTAACCTAAACAAATATTTTAAGGACATTTCTTAAAAAAAAAATTTGTATAAACTTGTTAGAAAACAATTTATGTTTGTATTAAAAAAGATTTTAGATAGAGAATAGAGTTCATCTCTAAGAACACATTCGACTTCTAGAGTTTCCTAGTTTTTTGGTATATGCATAAGAAAATTAAACATAAAGCCAACTCAATGTTTTTTATAGTCAACTCAGTTGGATTGCAAGAGATAAATAGTTATTAAATAAAGAAATTTTTTCTCAAAACAGTAAATCCAACTCTATTATGCACTACCAATGCTCATTATACAACAACAAATGAAAACAAATAACTTTAGGTCAGCTACTGTATCATAAGAAAATTAAACATAGAGCTAACTTAATGTTTTTTATAGTCAACTCAGTTAGATTGCAAGAGATAAATAATTATTAATTAAAGAAATTTTTTCCCAAAACATACTTTTGCTGAAGTGCAGTAATATTTTTTTAGAACATACTTTTAGCCATAAAACATGAATCATTGTATTTTTGTGGGAATTTTCAACACTCCAATCTTAAAAAGAAAAAAGAACCAAAGAGGATGTCACCATCATATTCAATATTCTCCAATCATCAATTTTTTTCTAAATCTTGAACTGACAATAAATTTAAACTATTTATCTTGAAACTTTGCATAAGAAAAAACAAATAGAAACTTAAGAGAATGAGGGATAACCATGCACTAATGCATTAAAAAATTGAGACAAAGGGGATCATCACTTAAAACCAGAGCAAATCATCAATATAAATAATAGTGAAATGATTGTGCATTTACTTTGTGAAATAGGCTTAACTTGTTGGCATATAAAACCAGTTCTGAAACATTTCAACTCTATCTGCAATCCTTTTTCATTTGTAGCTGGTAGATACAAATTCAAAATTTTACACACGGTATCAAAATAAGAAACGTAAAACAACAACTAACATCTCTGTTCGGTTTCACAAAATACTCCTGCAAATAAAACAATTCAATTTTTTTCTCATAAATTGGACAAAAAGTAACCATTGGATTAAAAGAAAAATTAATGAACACAAATGTTTCATGTTGGTATACCATGCACATGAAACATTTGTGTTTCATTAATTTTGTTTTAATCCAATGGTTACTTTCTTATTTTGATACTGTAAGTGAAATTTTGTAATCTGCCAGATGCAAATGAAAAAGTATGCAAATTTAAAGTGTAAATTTTTTAGAACTTGTTTTATATTCCAATAAGGTAAACCTATTTCACAAAGTAAATGCACAATCATTTCATGATAATTTCTATTTATGATTTTCTCTGATTTTAGGTGATGATCCCCCTTTGTCTCACTTTTTTTTTTCCCGTTGTTGCATGGATGCATGGTTATTCTTCATCGTTTTAAACTTATACTTTTTTTGTTATGCAAAGTTTCAAGATAAATAGTTTAAATTTATTGTCATTTTTCCCAAAAAAAAAAAAAAACCTGATGATTAGAGCACCTTGACTCTGATGGTGTGATATTCTCTTTGGTTCTTTTTTCATTTTAAGATTGAGAGTGTTAAAAATTCCTACAAATGATCACCTTAAAAATACAATGATTCCTGTTTTATGGCAAAACGTAAGTTCAAAAAAATAAAGTGAGACTTTCAGATGAGAGTAAGAGGGGGAGAAAGAAAACATAAAGTAAATTTGGAGTTGATCTTTGAAGACCGAAAGGGAGATGAGTTTTTGACTGCCTCTGCAAAGTCAAAGAGTTTCTGCGTAAATCCAAGAGATAGATGCCGACACTTTCTAAATTTATTTGTATATTTTATAGGTCTTGTGGCTGCCATATAGCAGGCTGCAGCAAGACCCTTTTTTTCTGGCAATTTCTTTCAGGTTCAACTTAAAGTGGCTAGTAGTTGAACTCAATTCGTATGTTTCAGCAAGGTTGGTTTCATTCGATTGGAGCTATGCCCAAAGCTGTTTGGGAAGGATTAATTTGATGCGTCCAATTGGCGCAACCTCCCTACTGTTAAGAAAATATCTCAAGCTGGACGAAAAGGAGCTGGAAAAGATTATACGATGTTTCTTGATTATGCTAAATGCCTTATGTACATTGTGGAAAGAGAAAGAAAATTTTTGTGTGGGAGACGTAGGCGAAGAAGGTTAAGCTTCTAAATTTGAGATCCTAATATTTTCTAGAAAACCAAACACTAGCTAAAAAAATTAAAAGAAAACTACTTGAAGCTAGAGAAATTGTACAAATTCAACTTGTATTTCATCAAATGCATACACCAAGTACATTCAGCCTCTGGTATCTAACTGAAGGAGAACGGTAATAGTTATAGACACTATAATAGGTACACTTTCTTTTTCTAGTGGGTTGAAGTCTTATTATGTTTGATCTGCTTTTTGTGGCAGAGCTTGAAGAGAACTGTTAGGAGTTGCCTCCTAGCGTAAAGAGAAGACGTCCCAGTAGACTAATTATTACTCCTAGAAATAAGAAGACATGGTTTGTTTTGTTATCTTTTATTATTTGAGGAATGAAGATTTATGTCAATTCCTATTGAAACGACTTTGTCATAGTTTAGATTTCAGTTGTTTTTTTAACTAACTTACATAAACAGTTTCTCAAGTCTCATAAGAAATTATAAACAATATGTGCAACAACAAGTGTTATATAAGATTTTTTTTTACTTTTATTTTTGGCACTTAATAGTAGTTAATTTTAATTAATAATTCTCTCAAAATTTTAATATGAAATCTTCCATGGTTTGAAGTAAACAGGGTGAAGCTGTCTCTTGTTGAGGTTAAACTTCGACAAGCTTTGATGGTGGTGAATATGAAGAGGAAAACATGTGTATGTTTTTTAAGCACCGACAATTTGTAAGTTTTTCATCAAATTGGAAACTATTCACACCTGAAACTATCAAATAGGAGTCTTCATGATTTACCCACTTAGACTTTTGGAATTTCATCTTCACTCCACATACCTCTTTTTTATTTATTTATTTAATTGCAACTTTCATGGTCCCTTTGTTTAACAATTAAATCATCTCAAACTACGCCTTTCAATCAAGAAATTAGATGTAGAAACAAGTACTTAATATTTTTTATTTGAATAGGATTCTTGTGGATACATCTTTCCCGAACGAAAAACATTTAGGTGAGAATTAACACCAAATACCATTTGTTTGCATGAATTATATACTGTAACGCTTACTTTGACCTAATTGTCTTGATTCCATATATTAGCCATCGCAATGCTCCGTTGTCATGAGTTTTTGCAGCTTTGAATTGCCAAATTTGAAGTGGCCATTCGAACCTTGAAATTAAGGCACTCATTAACCTAAAATTATTATTTTTTTATCCACAAAACCTAATATTTTAATTTCATTGAACACAGCTTTTTATATGCTGGGATTCCATCCTACTTCATTTTGAAGTCAAGAGAAAATTAAATATGCTAGAAATGAAATTTATTAAATAATTGTTGAATATAAGAAACTTTATTTCTTGACAAAAATAATACTAGCTAGTGCTTCCCTTGATGCTTTGAGGCAAGATTTATGCACGAAATTGTTGTTTATTTGTGTAATACTTATTTTCATTTTTAATAATGATCTTGTTTCTATCGTTGCATTGGTTTTGCAAGTTTTTTTCCACAAAGTTGTCAATATATTGTTATTTTTCAGCATCATGAAGATTGCACTAAGACATGAGGTGTTGTATATTAAAAAAGTGGAAAACCAGTATTTTTCAAAAATTGGGAATGAAGTTTGGAAAAATACCATCAATATAATAAATGAAATAAATTTTTGGTATATGATTCTCCGTACAAAATATTTCTTTATCCTGTAAGTTTTTACATTGATATCTTTTCTT
Source organism: Quillaja saponaria (assembly GCA_029379385.1). Lineage (NCBI taxonomy): Eukaryota > Viridiplantae > Streptophyta > Magnoliopsida > Fabales > Quillajaceae > Quillaja > Quillaja saponaria. The sequence continues at coordinate 13,464,321 of CM055617.1, forward strand.
TTCAGAAAAAACATACTATTGTAATTACCTTTCTGTTTTTTTTTTTTTTTTTTTTTTGGTAATGTTGTAATCTCATTCTTCCATTTACAGCTTAATACTGCAATATTTCCTTTATTCGGCACATATGAGTGGTATAAAAATTATAATTTAGGTGAGATTGATTTTAGTACAATCTACTATTTTACTCAATTATTATTTAGAATGCATGAATTTTCCTTTTATGGGTGACAAATGTTCATGGAATTGCAACACCAGAGGTGAGATGTCTTTTGAGAAAATTAGAAAAGGCTGACAGTGTACAAACATATGTAGAAGAAAATAAATTTGGTCAGTAATCAATAGAAGTGACAAGTGAAGATTAGAGTCACTATAAGAATATTGCGAGCAGCATATGTACATCTATCAAATAAACTTTGGAGGTGGTGTACACTATAAAAGGTAGAATATTGTAGTGTGCACCACCTCCAAAGTTATTTGTTAAATGTTGATAAGCATCTCGCAATATTCTTGTAGTGACTCCAATCTTCACTTGTCACCTCTATTGGTTGATGGCCAAATCTATTTTCTTCTACTTATGTTTGTACACTGTGTGTATTTTTCAATTTTTCTAAAAAACATTTCAACTCACTTCTAAGTGCTGCAATTTCATGAACATTTGTCACCCCTAATTCACAAAGGAAAATTCATGGCTTCTAAATAATAATTGAAGAAAATAGCATATTGTACAAAAATCAATCTCATGTAAAAAGATAATTTTTATACCACTCATATCTGTCGGATAAAGGAAATATTGCAGTATTAGGCTATAAATGGAAGATCAAGAAAATAACAAGATAACATTACAAAGAAGAAGATAACTATAATAGTATGTGTCTCTCAGAAAAAAAATAAAATATGTCAGTGCAAAAACTTATGGGATTAAGAAATGCTTTGTACGGAGAATTATATACTTTTCCAAACTTCATTCAAATCTTTGAAAATTACCAGTTTTCTATTGTTTTGGTATACAACACCACATGTTTTAGTGCATTCTTCATGACGCTGAAAAATAACAGTTTTTTGACATTGTTGTGAACAAGTACTTGCAAAACTAATGCAACGACAGAAGCAAGATCATTATTAAAAATGAAAATAAGTATTACCCAGACAAAAAAGAATTTCTTGCATAAATCTCACCCCTAAACATCAAGGGATGCACTAATATTATTTCTGTCAAGAAATAAAGTTCCTTGTTTATCAACAATTATTTAATAAATTTGATCTCTAGCATATCTAATTTTCTCTTGACACCAAAATGAAGTAGAATGGAATCCTAGCATATAAAAAGCTAAGTTCAATGAAATTAAAATATTAAGCTTTGTGGATAAAAAAAAGTAATAATTTTAGGTTAAGGAGTACCCTAATTTTGAGATCCAAATGGCCACTTCGAATTTGACGATGTAAAACTGCAGAAACTAGTGCAATGGAGTCTTGTGGTGGCTAATACTTGGAATCAAGAAAATGAGATCAAAATAAATATTATAATTTATAAGTCATGTTGGCAAATGGTATTTGGTGTTAATTCTCACATAAATGTTTTCCATTCTAGAAAGCTGTATCCACAAGAACCCATTCAAATAAAAATTATTAAGTTTTTTTCCACAACTAATTTCTTGATTGAGAGACGTAGTTTGAGATGTTTTAATTGTTAAATCAAGATACCATAAAAGACACAACGAAAATAAAAAGTACGTGGAGTAAAGATGAATTTCAAGAGTCTAAATGGATAAATCACAAAAACACCTATTTGATAGTTCAGGTGTGGATAGTTTCCAACTTAGTGAAAAACTTATAGATTGTCAATGCTGAAACAACGTACATGTGCTTTCTTCATTTTCACCACCCTCCAGGCTTGCCAAAGTTTAGCCTCAACAAGAGACAGCTCCACCTTCTTTACTTCAGAACAATATTTATTACCATGGAAGATTTCACATTAAAATAATGAGAGAGAATTATCAATTAAAATTAACTACTATGAAGGGCCAAAAATTCAAAAAAAAAAAAAAAAAATTATTTATCTCTTGTTGTTGCAAATATTGTTTACCATTTCTTATGTACTTGAGAAACTGTCCATGTAAGTTAGTTAAAAAATAGAAATCTAAGCTAGCCACTTTGACATAAATCTTGATTCCCCAAATAATAAAAGTTAGAAAAACAAACCATGTCCTCTTAATTCTAGGAGTAACAATTACTCTGCTAGAGTGTCTTCTCTTCGGGCTAGGAGCAGGCAACTCATTACGGTCCTCTTCAGGCTCTGCCACAAAGCAGCTCAAGCATAATAAGAGTTAAACCCAATAGAAAAAAGAAAGTATATCTGCTATAGTGTCTGTAGATATTATCGTCCCCCTTCAGTTAGATACAAGAGGCTGAATGTGTTAAGTGAGTTAATTTGATTAAATATAAGTTAAATTTGTAGAATTTCATCTAGTTTTAAGTAGTTTTCCTTTAATTTCTTTAACTAGTATTTGGTTTCCAAGAAAAATATTAGGATTTCATATTTAGAAGGTTAACCTCCTTTGCCTGCAACCTCTACACGAAAATTTTCTTTATCACCCTATAATGTATGACATATGACATAATCAAGAAGCTTTATGTAATATTTTCTAGCTGCTTTCCATCTAGGAGATATTCTCTTAACAGTAGGGCCAATTAGAAGCATCAAATTGATCCCTTCCAAATAGCTTTGGGCATAGCTCCGGTAGGGTGAAACCAACCTTGCTGAAAACATAGGACTGGAGTCCTACTACTAGCCACTTTAAGTTGAATCTACAAGAAGTTGCTTGAAAAAAAAAAAAAAGCCTTGCAACCTGCTTTATGGCTACTACAAGGCCTATAAATATGCAAATAAATTTAAAAAGTGTCTATAGCTATCTCTTGGATTTACGTAAAAACTTTTTGACTTTACAGAGGCAATCAACTACTCATCTTCATTTCCATCGATGAATGTCAGCTCCAAACTTACTTTATGTTTTTCTTCTCCTCCTTTGATTCTCTTCTAAGAGTTTTGTTTGTACTGGTAAGTTGTGAGTTAAAACCACAAATGGAAAACTAGAACTGGAGTCACGATTGTTAATACAAGTTTTCACCCTAACCAATCACAATGCGACATGTGGCTCTTGGACACGTGTCATCATATTATTGGACATATATATACTATGTATATAGGGGCTTAAGGCTCCAAGGTAAACACATTATTCTCCTTCACTCTCACTCTCTTTACATATATTTGCTTATCTCTCTAATGACTTAAAGTTTCAGAGTGCTAACAAGTCTACAGGACCACCATGTAGGTCTACTGAGAACTAAATGTGACCTCCTGACCATATCATCAGCTCGAACAAATCTGATACAAACAACAAGTATGGTGGGCAACAAACTAGAACTCCTTCAATTTATTAGTTATAGGCCATGGCTTTCTTTTCTGCCTTTAATTTTCTCCTTATCTGTCCATATAGAGCAAAAGAACACATCAAATAGAGGAAAGTACTTGAAACACTCAAAATTAAAACAACACAAGTTATTTATTTATTTATTTATTTTTGACAAAAGCGTTATCTTTAGGTGAAAAGGTCTGCAAGGCAGACCATTAAAATACTCTCCACATATAACTGCCTTATTTAATCTAAACTTTAAAAAAGAAAAAGGAAAGTACCATTTCTATCTCAAGAGAACGTCATATTATCTCACACCATCTTTCACTCATCGATATTATAGAACCAACAAAAAGTCCTAACAGTGCAGCACTAAACATCAAAGTTTTACTCAATGAGAGAAAAAACATTCAAAAAGCAAAGGAGAAAAACCAAACCAATTTTTTGTGAGGTGTTGTTTCTTTCTTGGAATTCAGCCGCCTTTGTATAAAAAAGAAAAAAAGAAAGAAAAAGGCCAATTTGCACTTAATAAAGCCTTTAACACCGTCCCATGCACAACCCAATTCCGGAAAGTAAAAAACCCAATTGCAATTTGTACATAACAAGGATTAGTTCAGAGGACTCGTTGCCAAATAAATACTCTACACAACTTGCCAAGAAGCAAAAATTCACTCTCAAAAAACACAAATAGAAAGACAAAAATGAAAATAACCAAATATGTATAGATTGTGAAATTCTCAACTGGGTTTTCAATTAGATCGAAAACCCAGATAAATCCTCGGAGATTGTACAAATTCGAGGACTAAGAACATCATATTTAAGATTCAAAATTACAAGAGGAATTGCCCAATGAATACATACCTTTAATATTGATTGATTCCGTGTTATGTCCAACAATCTGACTCGGGTTGTAGAAGAAAGGAGGTGGCTCTAGCTGGAGCGCAGTGGACGGCGGCGGTCTTCCTTAATGGTGGTATGGTACGTGGCAAAGGCTAGAAGGCGGAGGGTCTGGATGGAAAGGGATGAACAAGGTCGATTTTAAGAAATGGAGGAAGAGATAAAGAAAGAAATGACATGGGCTGGGGATTTAACTGGGTAAATTATCTATGTCTCAAATATATTAAGTGGCAGATGTAGATACCCAATTATTCCAAAATATATATATATATAATTCATATCTAAGTGTGCCATGAAGATGTTGATAGTAGCTTACATGTTCATAAAGTTTATAATTTGAGTCCCACCATGAAGCCTTTAATTATTTTGTTTAGGTCAGAAACAATTGTACTTATAATTTGAATTCAAATAGGATGTCTATTTCATGTTCAACCAGGCATCCTATTTGAATTAAACATACATAACTATTAAAATATAATACAAATACAAACTTTCAATACATCAATTGTCATCAAGAATTCTAAAAGCTTTGTTATATCCTGTAAGAGAATTGAATTGCACCCCCAAAAGAGATTGTAGTCAACATCTCTTATTGATAAAGTGCTTGAAAAATTCAATCATTTTGGAATTAAGGAAGCAGGTACTCCTTATTGATTCTAGTACAAAGTTAACGGAAAATCTTCATTAGACCTGTAACACAACTTGAATATGCAAGTGCTATTGGAAGTGTTATGTATGCTATGCATTGAAATAGACCAGATATTGCATTTGCTTGTGTGTAAACTTTCTAGATACACACATAATCCTAGTTGCAATCACTGGAGAGCCATGACTAGAATTTTTCGATATCTTAAAAGAACTTAACACTCTGTTATAATGGATATCCTGTTGTGTTAGAAGGGTACACTGATGCAAGTTGGATAACAAGTGATGTTGATAATAAATCCACTTCAAGATGGATTTTTACACTAGGTGGTGCTGCTATAAGTTGGGCATCGAAAAAGAAAACTTATATTTTCACTCTACAATGGAATTAGAATTTGTAGCATTAAGCAGCTGTTGGAAAAGAAGTACAATGGTTGATAAATATGCTTTTGGATATAGTGTTATGGCTACAACCAATGCCAGCAATTTCTTTATATTGTGATAGTGAGAATACTCTGTTTAAGGCTTATAGTAATATTTACAATGGAAAGTCTAGACATTAAGTATGTGACATGAATATGTGAGAGAATTGACTTCTCATGGAGTGATTTCAGTTGTTTATGTTAGATCTAATGATAATTTAGCAAATCCACTTACTAAAAGATTGCCAAGATATAAAATTTATATTACATTAGTGGAATGAGCTTGAAACCATTTCATAAAAGACACTATTAATGGGAACCTAACTTTGACATAGTAACAACTATTTTTCAAAGTTCAATGAGTTAATAACAAGTTACTAATTGTGTCTTGAAATGGCACTTAATATTAAATTAAAGCCCTATTCTAGGATGTCAGTGCTTAAATAATCTGTATGGAGGATGAGTGTAGAACTCTTAATGGAGTATATTGTAGTATTCCACCTATATGAATATAGAAGGGGTGCCACTTCTAGCCACTTCTAGCAAAGATTAAAAAGGGTTATCTTTGTCAATATTCATGAATCCAAGAAGTAGCACATGGCCATTATTGCTTGTTTTGGAATCTTAAGACAATTGGATAATATCACGTGTATAACTATTTTGGTTCTTAAATAAGGAGTATTGGTTCAATTTGTGGACACCAACTCCTTCATTAGAATTTCAATATGTCTATACTAATAGAAAAGCTCTAAGTCTTTGGGATACTTTCTATTATGCATGATATTAGGAATGTAGACTTAATTATAATCTAGTGGGGAATTGTTAGATAGTTTATAATTTGGAGTCTTACATTGGAGAGTCATAAAGCCTTTTAATTATTCTGTTTAAGTCAGAAACAATTGTATTTATAATTTGAATTCAAGTAGATGTCTATGCTTGTTCAATAGGCATCTTATTTGAATTAAACCTACATAACTATTAAAACATAATATAAATATAGGCCTCTAATACAGCAACTGCCATCAAGAATTCTAAAGGCTCTGTTGTGTCCTGAGTGGGAATTGAACTGCACCCCCAAAAGATGCCTCAAAGCTTGTGAATATCATTTTTTTTGTTTTACTGCTTATTTTCTAACAGTACATGACGCTGATAATTATTTGCAAAAAATGCTGCCATAATTATATCAGTATACAGGTCTATAAAATAGTATCCATGTTTGCGTTCAAATTTTTTATATCATTATCTGCTTCTGCAATTACGTAGAAAATATTATAGAAATTGCAAAGTCAACTAGGGGTTTTCTAGGTCTACATTTTCTGAATCTCCCCTGATGCAGATAGAGTAATTTTTTGTGGTGTGGCTAGTAATATATATGTATTTTCATGCTTCAGTTTTCCAAAAAAGACGAAAGAGTATATAAAATTTTTCAGTAGTATAATATATCTTATCAACCACTATTTTTTTTTTCTTTTTTCAAAATAAAAGTTTAAAACTTAACAATCACTCACATGCTATAAAAAAATATTGTCATTCTGTAAAGGTCATTGTGTAATCAGTTGGTTCAAATATTAAAATATTTTGGAATCGTCTCAATGACATAGAATCAAATCCAGATTTCATCAGGGTTATAGAATTTATAGTAAGGAAGCTAGTTACCTACCGTTATGTAACTTGTTAGACTTTACGGACCAAAGCAAAAATAAAAAATAAAAATTGTCACCTAGCTTTCAGTTAGTTTCATCTTCATTGTCTTTTTTTTCTCACGGCGAAGATCAACACCAAAAGAAAAACCTATCCTAAAAGTCGGACTAATGAAAATATATTTAATGTAAAAAAGTGTGTAATTCAAATACGATCTCTTTAATTCAGCAATAGATATTCTTCAAAAGTTTAATTGAGTAAGGACGTACGTGCACATTATTACCTGCCTTATGGGAATCTTCACTAAACAAAATTGTAAATAGAAAGACTTTTCACATAAACAAAATCATGGTTAACAATCTGTACCCATTGTATTTGTACACTAACTATTTGGTTCTTTGTAAGTTGTAAATAACAAAAGAAAAATAAGTAAAAACAAAAATATGATAACAAGTCCTAGCTATCGGACAACAAAATTAGTTTTGTATCTATCTATGTGAAAATACTCTATAAGTAGCTAGCTAAATTGTTTGGTAGTTTGCATTGTGAAGCAAGGATGTTTTACTCAGACTTTTCCTTTTCTTGTTCTTGTATCCATTCTTCTTCTTCTTCCTTTTAAAACATCTGCTCGAGAGTTATCTTAATTTCCTAAAGGTCAAAGTGAGCCAATTATATTTTTTTTCCCTTTTCAAACCTAGTTGTTATTATTATTATTATTATTATCTTTTACTTAAAATAAAGGTGAAATAAGTGTAGTGAGATTATAGAAGGAAAAAAAAAAAAAAAGGTTTAAAGTTTATCTCACTTTCTAATTCATACATGCACATACAATATAATATACATGCAGGATTTATAGTATTTTGACTATGTGTGCAATAAAATTTTATTTACAAATATTTTTGTTAGAAAAATATAAGATTATAATAGTATATATTTGATCAAATCGGGACAGATGCATTAATTGAGATATTTTATCTCATATATCACTTGGCCGTTAAAATATGTTATTGAATTGATAAAATTTATTTGATATATAATTAACTTCAAGAAATATAATGCAGTATCTGTTTTTGTCAAGCTTTGCCCCTAAGAAATCCATTAACTCAGTCGTCATATGAATATTTTTGTAATTTTGATATTTTCATTAATTAAAAAAATGATTTACCCCAGATAAATTTAATTAAAATAAAAATTTTATTTTTGTAATTTGAATTTTTTTTTTTTTTTCTAATAATCGATTCAATCTACTTTTTCTGGAAAATAATATTCTATCCAATTCGTGTATCGGTATTTCAATTGTTGTATCATCTACATCATCTCTTTCCACTTGAGACCTCTCTATTTTAGTCATCCAACTCCAATTATACAGCTGATTGAGGTTCCACTTCTGCAAAATATATATCATCGAAGGTATCTTTTTACATATACAAAGTTTGCAGGGTTATATATTATTTATTTATTTATATGTTCATTTCTTGTTTGTATATATACTGCCTGTTAATGGTTATGCAGAAAATAAAACTAAAAAAAAAAAAAATGTTTTTAAAACTGAAATTTTTGTTTTAATAGGGAATATTGCTTCATTGATACATAAGTCAAACGAACTTACAACACAAAAAACGAAAAAATAAAATAAAATTCAAACCTTAAATCTTGCAATACAAAATGAATTTCAATAATTTGGCTGTTTTTTAGGATTCATGCGATCGCTGAAATAAAAGGTCAGTGAATGATATATATATATTTTATTTTCATAATTACATTTTTTACAAATAGAGATCTCACTAAGTGATAGTACAAATATTGTCTAGATAGAATACCATATCTAAAAACACCCACAAAAGAGAAAAGAAAAATATTTACAATTTCCATTAAAGGAAGATCATAAACCTTAAGATTTATCCTAAAATAGATAAATCTATTAGTTGATTGGAAAACCAAAAGTAAATAATAAAAGTTTAGGACTTTTTTTTGACTAAACTGTACTATTGGTTTCTATAGTATGCATTATATTTGAATTTGGTCTCTGTATTTCATAACGATTTGGGTTTTCTTAGTTTCAAAATTGTGTCAATTATGTACTTAACATGATTTTTCATTCAAATTGACTTAATAGAAGGTAAAGGACAATTAAATGACTAACGGTTTTGATGTCGCAAACTCATTTGTCACTGCGGGCATAATTTGCCAGCTTGTATAAGTTTTGTTTTTTGATTTAGTGATTAGGTATGTTCGAACCAACTTATATACATTTTATAAAATATATGTGAAAATATTGTATTAAAAATTAAAATAGAAGAAAACTGAAAGAAAAGAGACATCTCATACATTCTGCAAACCCAAAGTGAGGTTCCATTTTTGATTTCCTATGAAAGTTGATTCAGGCTCAACAACCACAATTTGTTGGAGACCCAAATCATGACTTACCTCTAAATGAAATTAGGATTCACCTTTTATCTTTCTTTTATTTATTGGTCCCAGGGGAATTCTCCAAATCTTTAATGATGAAATATCTAAATCAACGTAATCGACTTTTTCTTTTCTTCTGCTCACTAGAATTATGGATATCAAAACCACCATTTATACTTTCGTAGCTTTATTTGAACCATAATCTTGAGACTTTCTCCGAAATGGGTAGAGAAGATATGAAATTCACTATATCACTGAATATTGACGAACAATTAGATTTTCCTACCTTTTATATGGCTTAATGGGTGTGGACCATTGATTGAGTAAGGCATATAACTTTTTGTTAAAACTGAATTTGACCAGCTGAGGTGTCCTCTATGTGGCTGACCTATAGAGAGGGTAGTCATTTTGAACTGTAAAAACTCCAATGTCAAAGTCATTAATCAGAATAGTATAATGTCCATGACGATAATAATGACATTCGACAATAATGGCGTCCATTATAATATTAATGGTGGTAGTTACAATTTGGATTAGCTTGTTATACCTATGTCATATGTAATAAAATCATTGGATTACTAAAATCTAGTATTATCACTAGTCCCCTAAAAAATGAGTTTAAGGAGTGTAGGAACTTGAACTGATGGTTGAAGAAATCCTGATAGAACAGGTGTTTAAAAATGAATGGACCATATACTTGTGTGATGTTCGACGTTTGAGAGGTGCACAACTATTAAACGAAAAATTATGGTGCTATCACTAATGTGATGCTCTTCTAGTGTGATGTTTTTACATTGGTGTTGATGTTGTGTTGCACATGTTGTAACCCACCTTATAACTTACCTCGCTTCACTCAACCTTATAACTACTCCACCTTATTAATCCTACATTTTTTAGCGCGAATTGTAAAGTTTGGACCTTACTATAATAGCAATTTATGCTTAATTTTTGTCTAGTCAATAAGGTACTAATATGCAGTTGTATTAAATTGTACTGAAGTATACGACATACCTTGCTTTGAGATATATGGGTGAGAACCCAAGATTTGTTTGTTGACGTTGTAGCATTCTGGATGAAAACCTGTGATTTTGTCTCTAATAGGATACTAATAAAAAGTTGGATTTAAATTGTATTGAAATAAATAGCATACATTGCTTTGAGCAATACGGGTGAAAACACAATATTGTTTGCTAATGTATTAGTTTGGTAGCCACTTGGTACCTACCCTGAGTGTGACTATAGCCATTATAGCCGTGTGTCATCTCTTTGAGCTTTTTTCTAGTCTAGGTGAAAACCCGATACCTTTGGTGATTTAGTATCCGATGGGTCCCGCTGAAAAGCTACTTATTGTCTTTCCTCGAGGTCGATTTATTTTTGCCTAAACCTTTATAATTGCGAGGGGGGCATATTTGATATCACTCCTTCCAAGGTTTGTCATTATCTGAAGAGCTATGTATGGGCTCTTTTGAGCAGTTTATTATGATGGTGGGTGATGATCTCTTCTGTGTTAAAGGCGATAAGCTCATTATGATTTAGTGACTTTGTGCACAAAGATTTTCCTAAAGTAAATTTATAATTGTGGCTAAAAAATAGAATTCAACAAGAAACTTTTTAAATCCGTATATCTTGCTAGAGATAATAATCAATAATATTTTAAACATAACTTACACCTATGTCACATGCAATAATATTATTAGATTGGTACAATCGTATATTATCAGTTCTCGTTCTTTTGAGAATACTCTTTGATTTTTGTTCTCCAACCACATGCTTTGTTAATGAAGATAATCATTAATATGTTAGAAATTTGGTGTGAGAATTATTAGTGTTAATGTAGGATTTTTCTGACTCCGAGATCTACTCAGGTGGTCTATTCATAAGGCTACAAGGTTATCCACAATTCTTCTCGAGATCTCTTTGGTCTGCTTCTGTGCTCATTTGTCAGGTTGCAGGGGTCCTCAGGTGCTCTATGGTAGACCTGAAACATATAAGAGGTAAAAGAGGTTGGGCATTACCTAAGGTCCCTCTTTGAAACTTAAGTTAGTGAAAGGAAGAGCTGTATAGGAGTTTTTAAGAAAGAGAGCTTATTTGGGCTTAGGGGAGGGGTTCATATTTATAAGAAAATCTTTGGCTAATTGGGTCAACGGGGCCTAATAGGACTAGGTCAACAGGGCCTAATAGGACTGGGTCAATTCTTGTATTAACATCAGTTCCCTGAAAATGAGCTCAAGGAGGGAAGTGGATCGAGCTTAAGGGATTCGTCTTAGGATTCCAGGCTAGGACCTTGGCGTGCTGGATCAGGTATGTCTCTAATGCATCTTACATAATATAGGAGGGTAACGTTCCCTAGGGTGGTTGGCGGTATAAGAACCCTTTTTTTTCTGCTTCCCCTTCATTCACTTTTAACTTTAACTTTTGACTTTGGGATTTCGGGTGCCTTACTTTCTTCACGATTTTAGCAAGGACTCTAAGGAGTTTCAAAAGGAGGTTGAGTTCTCTCTATTTCCTGGCCTGAGCTTGGTTCGGTCTATTGAATGGAGTTTTTTAGGGCAGGCTGTGACGAGAATGGTATATCGCTTACTTGTGGTCAACTGGAGGAGGATCGAGCTTGAGATTCCTGATGGGCGGTGCCCTTCTAACACTCAGTCCTCTCTTGTGTTCTTTTATCAGGATCAATTTAAGGTTGAGCTTAGGTTTCCTAACCACCCATTTGTCATCTAGCCTTTGTACCGCATGTGGTGTCTACCCATATTAGATTGTCCCAATTGTAATTAAGTTTGTGACCCAGTATATGAGTTTATGTTGGAAGCATGACTTTCCCCCTTCTTTGATGATTTTTAAGGAGTTTTTTATGTTTAGGGCCTTGGCCGGGATGGATTTGTATCATGGTTAGGAAGCCTCTGTTCTTTAGCTATCCCAACAACAATAAAGAGTGAAGGCTTCGGTTCTTCTTCATGAGGCACGAGATTCATAGCAATTTCAATCATAGGTTGGGGAAAGCTTAATGTCAAGGTGAACCACCGACCTCCCTTAAATCCTTGTCAGAGTGAGTAAGTTAAGAAAATTTACACTGTGTAGCTTGCTGAGTCCCTGTGGCAATTTAATATGAAATATTATATGGACGATTCTCAATTTTGGAGTGTTGGGATCTCGTTACTAAGGATGGGTAAAGATCTGAAACTAATAATTTTGTTTGTTTGTAGACGCTATGGCCTTCCTTAAGCTCATTTATTTTTGTGTAGATGAGCTAGTTGATCGACTTGCTCTAGATGTTGAGGATGTAACTGACTGAGCTCAGTGCACTAATTATTGTTGGTTCACTAATTAAGGGTAAAGGTATTGTCATTCTTCCCAAAAAAGCTCCTAAGCCCAATGCATGATGAGGTCAGTGTCATGGCAGAAACTCACAGGCTAAGCCTGCAGAGGATTTGTATAGAGGACTTTCCCGAGGAAGGAGCAAGGATGGAGTTGCAAGTAGTATAGGTTGCATTAGACAGAGCCAAGAAGCTGTTCCATGAGGCTGACATTTGAGCTTAAATTGCCGAGTAGAGAATATCACGTCCGATAAAAGAGTTGTGGTTTTAGAGTTCGATATATGTGGTTTGAGAAAGGAGCTAGAGGCTGCTTCGGGGGATGTAGAATGTGCAAGATGTTGATCAACAGCTTGGATTAGGGTCAAGCAAATGTTAGTTTGTAGCTTAACCCCTATTCTGTAATTTTAACTTCAGAGAATATTTTCTTTAATTTGGTGTTTATTTCTTTTCTTTGTGCTCTTAAATATTTTATATGACTTGCTTTTTGGTATGTTTAGTCTTGCCTATTGTGGATGTGTACCTTTCACGGTCGGGCTCAAGATTTTTTGGACTTGCATTTCTTCGACCTGAGTGAAGGTTATGCTTGGATAGGGTTTATGTGTCTTAGGGTCTACTTGTATCTCAACTTTCTTAAGAGTTCCATGCATGTGCTCGGGGATGTACTCAGATAGGTTTATTGTATGTTCTGAGTCATATGCACTCAGATTTGTGTTTAAATTGGTACTTTCACCTTGAGTATTGTCTCCAGTGGACTTATATATGCGAGGAGAGTAGGCCAGTGAGCTTGGTACTACTCAGGATTTTAGCTAAGAGATAGAGTTGATATGGGTCCGACTTGAGAGGTAGAGCTAAGCCCTTTGGGCTAAGCCCTTTGGGCTAAGCCCCTTTATATAACGATAACTAAGCTCTTTCTTAATGGGCAACCTCTTAGCTCTAAGTGCTGTTTTGACATAAGGCTGAGCTCTTGGTTCTCACCTTTTTCTTCACGAAAGAGCTATTAGTTCTGGCCCTTTCTTGTGTGAAGGTGAGCTCTTGGTTCTAAACTTTTTTTTTCGCAAGCGAGCTCTGTGCTTGGAGTATCCCTATAATTTTTCATTACCATGCCAATTTGTGTGACATGGGAGACCTGGCTTGAGGTCATGTTCCTGAAGATGAAGTTCTTAGGAGTTTTGCGTCACTTGATGTGAGCTATCTACCAGGTTAGACTTTTTGTCTTGCTCGAAATTAGTCTTGTTTCTCTTTAATCCTAGCCTTTGTTTAGGCACAGTCTAATAGGTTGGTCTGTCATTGGCCTAGACCTAGGTCACAAGTTAGCCTTTGCTACTCTGACATGGCGAAATGATTTTGGGAGTGGTCTAAAAAAGTTGATTTACCTCTCGATAATGCCATCTTTTTTGGTTTTACCCCGTCGTCAAGGTTTTAACCTTTAGAGTCCAATAATGAGAGACACATCCTAGCTTTTGTAATCCCTGAGGACTGACCTGTAGTAGTTCAGGCCATAGAACAGTGCCCCTACTAACCTCGCTTACCATTCTAAGGGGTACCAGGTAGGGTAGGGATAACTCTTGGGTAGGCCTTCTTAGCTTTCATACCCAGACTATCATGCGAGCTTCCTTATGTGGGTTTCCACTAGGTGGGGCCTAGATGACTCTCGGACAAGCCTCCTTGGTATTGATACTCATATGTTATATGGGCTTCCTTACATAGGTTTTCATTTAAGGATATTTTCCTGAGTCTAAGGCTAAGCTCTGCGCTCCACAAGGTAGGTCATTTAAAGAGGTCTTCAAGTCATTACACTGTGCTCAAGCTGGAAAGCTATATGAAGTCGAGAAATCCAAATTATATAGATTTTCCATGGATAGCGCTAATGTTAATGTCAAAGTTGTCCGACTTCGAGTTCTGATTAGGTGGTTTTTTCGTAAGGCTATAAGGGTAGTCCTACAAGCTCAAGGGTGGTCCTTGGGTTATCCATAGTTATTCTTGGGACCTCCTTTGGTTGGGAGGTTTGCTCCTGTGCTCCTTTGATAATTACAGGTGTCCTCGGGTGCTCTTTCAAAGACTTGAAACATACAAGAGGAAAGGGAGGTCGGAATTGCAAGTGACCAAGAAAATCGTAGCTCAACGAGGTCTACATCTCAGCCCTTATTATTTTTGGAACATAGCATATCAAATTGATGCAAGAAATTGGTTTAAACTGTGCTGGAATCATTGAATTGGCTAGAGAATTATGTGCCAACCTTATGGAGCACAATGACAATAAGGTCATGATTAGAGAGAAGATAGTACCATTTAGAAGCACTGACGATCAATGCTTACTATGGAATCCCTGACATTCTGGAGATCAATGAGTATGTGACCTATGCGAGTAGAATAGTGGACTGTGATAAGGTGATAAATGTCTTGTGATATCTAGGCTCCACTTAGAAACTCACTAATGGAGAACCAATGCACTTTAAGGCTAGTCAATTGTTGGCCACTGCTAAGGTGTGGTATTACGTTGTGCTTGCCAATGTACTTCTTAGTGGTCATGTAAGCGATGTGACCAAGGAGCAAGCAATCCTGGTTTATACCATAGTACTACTCGCAATCCTGGTTTATACCATAGTACGACTCGCAATCTTGGTTTATACCATAGTACGAGGTATGTCCATTGATATTGGCTGTGTTATATGTAGTGCTATGTTGTAGGTTACAAATAGTGGGTACTTGAGAATATAGTTCCCCTTCCTTATCACTGAACTATGCCAAAAGGCTGGTGTGATTTGGGAGGATATTGAACCATTGGCTATATAGAAATGGCCAATTGATGATAAGATGATGAACAAATTTCTGAGCCACAACTTTAAAGTAAGAGAAAGTGATCCAGCAGCTCCAGCTTAACCCGTTCCAATTGGTGTGCAACTACAAACATTAGCTCAGCGACTCTCACGATTGGAGATGCAATGTGCTGAGCATTGGAAACATAACCATGCTATTAACCATCAAAATAACAAGTTGCTGAGGATGATGTTGCAGCGAGGAGGATGGGATCCTTCCACATTTCCTCCATGTCCTGAGCCTCTAGTCCCATTCCTCCATCCCGAAGAGGACATTGACATAAATTTCAATGAATGAGAGGAGTTTCTTTACCTTTTGTTTTTCCTTTTATTTTTCTTGTTTTTCTTCATTTCTTAAACATTGGGACACTATTTAGTTTAGGTTTGGAGGGTAACTTTCAGTTTTATATTTCTCTATTTGTATGATTAGTTAACCCCATTTATGTGTAATTATTTAGATACGATATTTAGGATATAATGTGTTTCTCTTTCCCGTATTGTTTTAAGTATATTGCAAGTTATTTGTTAATGATACTCTATTATTTCCCTATTCCCATGATAGAATTTTATTTATGCAATGATTTTTATTTTTGATACCATGCAAGAATTTTTATTTTATTTTTTAATTTGTTATAATTAAGGCATATACACTTCATGCATATGTATCTACACAAGGCTATTGTCACCTACCATTGTTGATTTTAATAATCTTTTCTTTATAAACCTTAGACTTTTTTTGAACTCTTTAATTGCTAAGAATTCCTCTTGAAGGGAAATCCTAGACAAAACTTAGTTAAGAACAAGATTTAGGTCATCTTTGGACAGATAAAACCATTGTATATCCACCCTTGATTTTATATTTCCCTAGTTACCCACTTTTGAGCCTAATGCATATTCTTTCTAGGACATGCATATGTTAAGCAATCCTTTATTTGTATGATCCATTTGCATCTTATTACATTGAGCACATTCAATATGCAGTAAAATTGAGCTTTAAAGAGAGAATGAGCTTGAAGTATGTCTTGAGTGTGAATGCAACTCAAGGAAGAAAAGAAAGAAGAAGAAGAAAAAAAATCTCATATTTGATAAAAATTAAGTTTGGAGGAAATATGTGAAAATTCCTAAACGATTTATCTACAAACCAAAGGTTTAGTAGAAAAATAAAAGAAAGATCAAAAAGGAAAAAGTGGAGAACATATATGCCTATGCAACTTAATATATATGTTGAAATAGTTGAAACCCGAGTGAGTGGGAGTTTACATTTTATCAAAAAGAAGGTGAAACAAAAGGTTAAGCTCATACAAAGAAATTGTGTTTAAGGTAATTTAGCCTAAAAAATCTATTTTATCAAACCTTTATCCTAACCGTACATTGCAAGCTGAATAAAAGACTTATTGATTTTTGACTAAGTATTAGCCTACAATAGTAAAGAGAGGAATGAAAGGCGAAGTTTTAGGAGTTATGACTTTTGAAGCCATCTAACTTTAGTGACAATGCCTTGTACACACACACATGAGGTTGGCCCGAACATGATAAATTCGAAATTATACTTGTGTTTTGTCTTGAGTCAAGTCTTATACTAAGCTTTTAGGGGAATAATCAGTTCATCGTTTGTTGGTTAATTGTGAATCTTGTTTGATTGTTTTCTTTCATTTTGCTCGGGACTAGCAAAATACTAAGTTTGGGGGTATGATAACTTTGTAAAATAGAGTTATTTCACTATGCTTTTAATTCATATTTTACGCAAAATCCTAGGGTTTTGAGTTAGAATACTAGTCAAATATAGTGTTTTAATTGTTTTAGATTATTACGAGTTTTGTAGAGTTTTTACTATAATTAGAGTAGTTTTATGAATTTTGGTATTTAATTTATTTTAGTTGTCTTTGTAGTGTCCTAGTTAAGGTGAAAGAAGGAAAGGATCTCAAGCCGCACCGTAACATTGGAGAACATGAAGCTACGATGCCACAAAATGAAGAAATTAATGAAAAGTTAGAAAGACCTTCATTGCGACGCAGATAAAATGTAGTCACAGCATTGATAAAAAGACACTTAAAGACTTGAGCTGCGATGCGACGATCTTAAACTGCCCAAAAAAATCACAGAGAGAGTTGAGTCGCAACACCTAGATGTTAAAGCCGCAGCGCCAAATCTAAAGACAACTTTCGTAATCCATGTAAAGGATTGGTGCAACAGCACCTTATTATGTGAGGCCGCGGTAGGATAAAATGGAGTCCTAATAGGATTGAGCAGAACCTTCAGCACTGCAGTGCCATATACATACACGTCGCGGCACCTGTCTGTGTTTTGATGACTCTTAGTTTAATTAAATTAGGATAAAAAGGTCTATTAATAAATGTGGAGGCTGAAATTTTAGAGATATACTAAAGCGTGTGATAGAGAGTGCTAAGGAGCTAAAGGAGACTCGAAGCCATGGCAACTTATAGCTTCTACTCCCTTCTTCTTATTTTCTATTTACTTGTAATGGTTATGTCTTTAGTTTTTATGTTTTTAGTAGTTGGTATGGAGTAGTTGTATTCTAGGGATAATGATTGAACTCATATGTAGCTGATGTGGCTTTCGTTTTAATTCAATGCATGTTTTAGTTTTAATATTTGTATTACTTTATTCTTAATGCTTCTAACTGGTTGATCACCAATTAGATTGATTAGAAATTCTAGAACTGACTTGGAAGATTCAGTTTTTGGAGTAGCCTTAGGCAATATAACTTATGTTTAGATTGTTTATATGATGTGAATAATCTAATTTGTTTAAGAGATAGGAATGTACTCTTTTATCAAAAGTAACTAGAAGATTGTTCTTAAAGAGTTTTTCTTATAATAATTCTCATAGGAATATAGGGAAATAGACTAAAGGAAATATATATTTAATAGATATAGGAATATGCTAACAATTGATTAAGAAATCTCGGTTAATATTAAACTATTACATAAACTGAATTGAACTAAGTTAATTTGGGGTAGTGTGAGAGATTTCGTGAACCTAGGCTTAGTTTAAATATTTTTATAAATTGCTTAAAAATCTCTACATTTATATTGGCTTTATTAGAGTTAGGTTGCATCATATTGGTATTTAACATTAGAAAGTAACTTATTCCTTATGGGAACAATCTTTATTTATCACTGTACTACTTGGGGATGATACGTGTGCTTGCATTTGTTAAATCCGTACCAGCAAGCAGATCAAGAAATTTTGAATGTAAGTCATATTTTGAATCTAAATTAGATCTTGAGAATTACTAATTATAGGAGGAGGAAGACATGAAATAAAGGGAGGAATGAGAAAATGGATTTAATCTCACAAATTGGTAGAGAAATTGAAAGGAACGATGAAGAAGCCAGGAGATCCTTTAAAGTTGATTTGAAAAGATAAGAGCCTTTGTTGGTCTTCCTTAATCTTTCTATTACTACTGGTTTCTTTTCTTTTTTCTTTTTCTTTTTCTTTTTAACAATTGATCTTTATTTTGGGATTTTAGAATTCTGCATTACAACATTTCTAATTTGGAGATATTGAATTTTGATTGTTTTTCATGATTGAGTATTGATTTATTGAAAGCCGGAACACTAAATTATTAGTAACTCCGCTTATTTCTTTGTTTGATTGTTCATCTTTCAAAAATAATTTCAATGCATGTATGTTGGTGTGTTTATTTGATTCTTCACATTTTTCCTTTTACAATTTGGACTTTTTTTCTCTATGTCCATCACTGCTGCTACTTGAATTCCTTTTTTAATTTGGACTTTTCTTCTTTATGTCTTACCAAATCAAGAAATTTTGAATGTAAATCAAATTTTGAATCTAAATTAGACTTTCACAATTACCAATTACGGGATGAGGAAGACAAGGAATAAAGGCAGGAAGGAGAAAAAGGGTTTAATCTCACAAATTGGTAGAGAAATCAAAGTGAAGGATTAAGGAGCCAGGAGATCCTCTGATAGTGATTTGAAGGGAAAAAAGCCTTTGTTGGTCTTCCTCAATCTCTCTACTACTACTATTTTTTTTTCTTTATAAATTAATCTTTATTTTGGAATTTCTAAATTCGAGATTGAGGTATTTCTAATTTGGAGATGTTGAATTTTGATTTTTTTTAATGATTGGAATATTGATTTATTAGAGGTTGGTATACTAAATTATTAGTAACTCTAACTATTTCCTTGTTTGATTGTTCATCTTTCTTAAGTAATTTCAATGCATTTATATCAGTGTGTTTGTTTAATTCTTCACATTGTTCCTTTTTTAATTTAGAATTTTTTTTCTTTATGCCCATCAATGTTGCTACTGAGTTCCTTTTTCAATTTGGACTTTTCTTCTTTATGTCCATTATCACTATTGATGAGTTTGCTCTGTTCTAACAGAAATTTATTGGATACCAATTTGTATCATGTGTATGCACTGACATAGGAGGATAATCATAGTTACATACATATACTATTGAATATCGATAAGAAAAGAGTGTTTTGTGCCATTGTCATAGGATAAGGAAAAGTTTCAAGCTGTATCGTGCGACATGACACGACTTTTTGTTCCTTAATCCTCATGTTAGTGATCCTCAACTGATTATGACCTATTACTTTTAGGTAATGGATTGGTCCCTTTCTCATACTATAATTCTCTTATTGATTTTTCTTAACTATTGTAATTTCTAATTTCTAACAATTCAAAGTATTTGTATATCTACACAATTGTTTTTCCAACATAATATATATCACATATTTTTCAGTTTTAGTTGATACTTACAAGTTTACAAAATTAGTACATTTCTTACAAGAAATTCTTATATTCAAAAATGTATATTTGATATAAAAATTTATATATTTTCCAAATGTCAAATGACTCATGATAATTATTGTTTGTTGCACAAAATGAAGATACAAAAGCTATGTAAAAGAACAAACTAACATTACATTATTTTAACTAATTTTTTATAGAAAAGAAATCAGTTAAAAGTAATTAAATAATAAATATTAAGGCAGATCAATATGTTCTACTTCCTCATCTTACTCTTTTTAGCACCATGACCAGCCATTTAATTTAGCTTTACTGTCTCTTGCTATATGGAATGTGTGTGGTAAAAATCTTTATATTTATTTCTAAAATGGGTTAGGGTTACTCGGTAGGTAGTGGGTATGGATTACCGGTCTGGGTATATATTGAAATGGGTCCAGTTGAAGCTAAAGATGAGTTAGGTTGGTGAAATGAGTTTGTCTGAGATGGTTCAGGTCTAGTCTGAGAGAGTTAACAGGGGTCGAGACTTTGGACGGCACGTGGGGATGTGTATGTTATATGCGGGTGATAAACATCGGGGATCTTCAAAATCAGAGAATTCCACTCCTTTTCGTAAAGACAAATCATAAATTTGATGAAGTTTCCAGTGATGGCTATAGAGCATCGGTTGTTTGTGAGTTTTTATGGTGGTTATGGGTGTTTCCTGAGCTTCAAAACCACAGGGATAAATAAATCTTGAAATTCTGAAACTTTTGGTGGTGAGTTTCAAAATTTTCAGTGACTTATAGCGGCGGACGGTGGTTGGTGGTGGACAGTGGTGGATTTGTATTTTTTTTTTTTTTCGACAAGATAAGAGCCTGTGTTCATATACTAATTGATGCTACCAATTGATAAATAACAAAAAAGGACAATCGAAAGGCAACTGTTTAATAATTCAACAAAAGTTCTCTAACAAAGTAGAACTAGGGATCGTTATATAAATTCTCTAAAAACTCTTATGGCAACAATGTAACTGTAGACTTCTGATAAGACTAAGAAGCCAACTAAAACATTAATTAAAATAAATAATAAAAGGACATAACAAGCCTAAAGTTTAAATCAACATCTAGAATAAAATTTGGTAAAAGGTTTGATTGATGGTCCTCCATCAATTTAGATTAAATTAAACTTTATAGATTAGGTTTTGATTTAATTTAACAATATAATATATTGTGGATATCTTTTTATCTGAGAAGGCTATAGTGATGCAAACTAGATATTTGACTCTAATGAATTAAAATCTACTAGTGGTTATGTGTTTACATTAGCAGAATGAGCAGACTCCTAGAAATCTATCAAGCAAAGTTACATAGCAAAATCAATCATAGAGGCAGAGTTTATTACCCTAGGCTAGTTCTGTAGCATAGTGGTAAAGGAACCTTTTGGTGGACATATTATATATTATTAGAGAAGAACCTGGTTTATCTTATGACCATGACATTAGCAAGAAGGCAAGTAAGCGAGACATCGAGGTTGATGGGATTAAATCCTATTTAGTAAGACTTTTTATTGATACCCAGCCTCAATGATAAGGGACGTCTTAAAAAAATTCAATGTAGTCAAACAAAGTCATATGTTCTTGCATGTTAGCACTTTATATGTAATATATCTTATCCACTTATCATTAAAAGATTATTAAATTGAAAAGTCCCTCCTTATGGTGCAGATAGTGCAGCTGCAACAATTATGAAGTGTTGAGTTTTAGCTATTAATAAAATTCATACCCCTAAAATTATAGGGGAAGAAGGTATGATCTGCATTATATTCTTGATGGGTGTCCACCAAAGTGAGTATGGTAGTGGGCCTTATATTCAGGTCAAGGTGAAAGGGTTTTTATTTCGTTAAACCATTTAAAGTAGTCACATTTCAGAGATTAGCATATGGTGTTTGAGCAGGAACGAACCCAAGAATTTTGCATAGTCCGAACCAACTTTATATTTATTTTTAAATTAAGTAAAATAAAAATTATTTTGAAATTTATATCATTGATAAAGTGGGAATCTAAATAATGACATCTAAACTAGTAATTTGTAGCTTTTATTACCCATTAAGATGAGGATCGAAGGTAAGGATAAAAATATTTTATATATAGCATTCATTAGTAATGAAAGTGAGGACAAAAATAATAAATTAAGAAAAATAAAATAAAACATATTTAATCATCCATAAATGTAGAGATCCAAATAAGAAATAAATATTAAGAATTTTTCTAACATCAAGTAAAATGTTAATAATTAATAAAATCTTAAATTAAGCTACTCGTTAAGAGATCCAATCGAGTTCATTTTGTGTTCTAATGAGATTGAGTTTTATTTTAGAACTCGTTTATTAAATGAATTGAGCTCAAATTTTATAAAACTCAATTTATAAGCTTGTGAGCCATAATGATTTTATATGAAAGAAATAATATGTATTATGTTATTATTTCATATATACTTCTAATATCTTAAGTATTAATTTATATGATTAAAAAATATATATATATTGGCTTAGTGATAGTTAAATTTGTTTGCTTTTCTATATAATGTTTTCCTTGCTTGTCTTTAGTTGTAAAACTTATTCATACCTAGCCCAGCAATAGTGAGAATCAGTTGAATCATAAGTTAGACCATAATCAAGCCCATCATGGGTCTAAGTAAAGCCCAATATTTTTATTACATGAACTTGGAATGCTTTGCAAATTATTAAAAGGGATTTGGGCGGGCCTGAGAGGTTTTACACTAACTGAGGCCTTACTAAGCCCACAAATAAATTTCTCAAAATATTCTAGCTCAGGCCCATACCTAGGCTAGCTTGGGCCATGGGTCCACCACTGTGCATGAGTTGAGTTTATCCACTTAAAGGGAATAAGTTCAAAGAGTTTAGCTTTACTATATTTTCTGGGATGCTAACTTGTTTAGCCTAAAGTATGGATCAAACCAGTGGGTTACTATACTATTGCATGATTTTCTCGTAATTTGTTTTTAAAAGTTTGAAATATTTGAGAGAAAACTTTATTGCTAAACTAGCAGTTGGGAGTAATTGGGAAACTTGTTACGAACTCGATATCGTAAAGTCGAATTTTAGGCATGATGTGTAAATCTTAGTTATTAAGATAAATAAATAATTGATATATAGATATATAAGTGTGCATGTGTATAATAAGAACAAATATTAATCACAAATTTTAACCAACTGTTATAACCCAATACTGTAAAAATTGAATTTTTGATATAATGTATAACTTTAGTTGTGAAAAATAATTAAATACAAAAGCAAAGTAAATAAATAAATAATGCAATTAAGCATGTGTATATATGTGTGTATCTAAGGTTAAATATACACTACAAATTCTAACTTTTTGACCTTGATTTAATCATTTTTATTTTCTTTTTTCCTCGTTGTATTTTTATTTTGCCTTTCCTCTTGCCATCCACTTTCTCATCTCTTTTTTTTACGATTCCTCCGCTCTTACTCTCCAGCAAATTCCTCTATCCCTAGCTTGGCTAAAGAATCCTTTCTCCTCCCTTGTCGCACGTGAAGTTGTAGCAAGTTGTTAACTCTTTTTTCTTGCCTTTTTAGCTGTGAGAATTAGAGTTGTAACCAGCTCTGTTTCTGCCATGTTTTCTCCCTTGTTTCAGCATGTGGTGAGTTCTTTTTGTTGGTCAAGTTCAACACACTTGTGAGTCACCATCTACCTCTTCTTGTGTGTCACCCTCTACCTCTTCTTGCGTGGGTTGTTGAAGGGTATTTTTGTGAGCTTTGGAGCTGGAATTTAGCTCGGTTTGTAGCTAATCATCAGTCACCTTACTACCTCCCTTGTTCAGCCTCTGTTTTGAGTTACCTTAGGCTAGCCATGAAGACTATTGGTGGTAGTAATTGCCGTGATTTTGGGTAAGTGTAGGAGTAACTCTTTGGTTGATATACTAATTGTCTTGTCCGTGAGCCTCTTGAGAACTGAGGTTAGTTTATAATCCTTGTTTCCATTAAGCACAAAAAGGGAAAAATTCCTGCACTGTTAAATCTTGATTAAGGAGGTAAAATAAAATTGGTTTAGGGGAATGAAATATAGCTTAAAGTTGAATGAAAGTTTAAAAATAAAGAATATATACATGGTTACTATATGATTGAAGGGATGCAAGGCCATATTTTGTGGGTTAGAGAAATCTTGTATTTCGTACTGAATTAAATTAAGAGTTCTAAAGAGAAAGTGTACCTTAGGGTCTTGAGATGATTTCTGAAATATTTCATAACTTGGTTCTAAGTATATTTGTCAGTAGAGCTGTTGGACTGCAAGTTAGGTCCCTGTAAGATTTTAGGTGAGCTTTAGTCAGTCTAGGGGACTTTGTTGTGGCTTATTGTCTGAATTAGCTTAGGACTTCTCAATAAAAGTTGTTCCTATCATATGAATGGACAATTACGAAGTGGTTCAGGTCTTAATTCTATGTAGTGTATATTTTGGAGGTGTTGGGAGTCATGATTTTGATTTTCGGGTCCTGACTGAACCTGTTTTGAAGTAATTGAATGTTAGGAGGTCTTAAAGGATGAATTAGGAGTAAAGTTCTCAAGATGAAATGTTCCTTACACCTTGATAAGCTAGAATAGAAAGTTTCATAATTTATTTTCCAAATATAAGAATTCTATAAGTATCGGAATCAAAGGTTGGCAACCAGAAATTGTTCATGTAAGAAATTGAGTTAGTTCAAAACTAATTTAAGGAAAAGTTCCTAAATAAGAAAGATAAGCTAACTTCCTAAACTTAATGTTTCAACTTGGTTTTGTTAAATTTAATTAAGTATGTAAGTTGAAAACAAACATATATCCAATGTGGGTTATGAAAATGCCTAAAAGAAGTAAACTTTAAGTAAATACTTGAAACTTAATAATTCTATATTTCCAGTAATTAAAGTGTTATAACTTATAAAATTGATAAACTAAATAATACATGGAAAATATAATTGCAGCTTTGAAAAGTATTGTTGAATCAATGACACACATGAGCGCAAGAGGAAGTGAGGAACAAGATTTATAAACTAGTGAGCGGTTAACTGCTACCTTTTGGTTGCTAGATTATTATGTGTAATTGTATTTGTATTTGAATAGATGTGTTATCTGGAAAAATAAGCAAGTGTAGTGTTTTATTGAGTTATTGGAATTATGTTTGATGTTTGAATTGTTTGTAGTTGATAAGGGCCAACAAAGAAAAATTTATCCATGAATAATTTTTACTTCTGAAATAGAATCTCGGTACACCTAGGATATTCTGTTTTGATATTATGATTCTGATTAATGTTTTAAAAGAATTGAGTACTCAGCCCATATGGGATGGATTATGTATGGAGAACAACTTTGTTGTGCAGGCACATAAATGCCCGATGGGGGAAGCTATTTGTTGTACGGGCCTAAGTTACTCAGTAAGCCCTTTGTATGATTATGTGCTTTGATTATTTTAATTGAATTGTACAGAGTACTATTTGAACTGTGCTTGTTATGTTTCCGTAATCGTGTACGTGTAATCTTAGTGGTTTTGAAATATATGATATGCTAATATGAATCAATTATGTATGTGTGTTGAGTGATGCTAGTACCCTTTGGGTACATTTTTCCACTCATTGAGTCTGACTCACCCCTCTCTTGTGGTTTTCTTTAGTAACAGAAGTTTAGTATATGGCGTTGCCGAGGTTGTGACCCGCGATAGAGTACGGCAAGGTTTTTTTGAAATCTCATAGTTGAAGTCAAGGGTGAAAGTTTGCAATCATACTAAAGCTATGGGATGTTTGATCTTCTGTTGTGTAATAGTCTAATTATTTGTTATTGTGATGAGAAATAGAGCGAAGCTCCTTGTTGTCTTTGTTGTTGTTGTTGTTATTGTATAAAAACAAGAATATATATTGTTTATATTATATGGCCATATTTCACTTTATAGGGAGCTTCCACCGAAATTTTTAGTAAATTGTTATATGTCTCAATAAACAAACTTTTATAGTTAACTTATGTTTCTTAAAATTTACTTTTATTTTTTGGTTTAAGTCAAGAGTCGTGTTTGTTTCTTGTTTTGAAGTCAGGGTTGCAGAGGTTTGGTTACCTATTTTTCTGACTAGTCATGCCTCCATGTAGGGTGTGACAAAACTGGTTATTGGAAAATAGCCTTTGCAAACTAGCCATTAGAGTCATAAACTATTGATTTATGGCTAGTCATTTCTATATGTTAGAAATATACTTATTTATTTATGAGAAATAAATTCATTATTTTATGATCGTTAGGATTCTCCCTGTATAAGAAAGGTATGTGACCCAAACAGATAAATCTGAAATAACCCTTTCATATATTAAAGCAATTTTTCATCTTTTTGTCCTAGTTCTATAATCCAATTGTTGTAAAGAAAGAGTTATGGCTACTTGTTATGGTTATTAGTCTTATATGCAAAAATCATAAAACAATCTACAATTTAATTCTAAAGAGTTTGGCTTGTTGAGACTTTTTGCACTAGATGTAAAATTTGAAAAGGGCAAAAATCAGTCATTATAAGTACAATACTTAGTGCATGTTTTTGTGTTACATTATATTCTCTTATTTGTATTTATCTCAACTATTGTCATTTATAATTTCTATAACTCGAGTCTTTGTATATCCACACAATTGTTTTTCTAACATAATATGTATCACATTGAGTTGATAGTTGCAAGTTTACAAAATTAATACATTTCTTGCTATCAATTCTTTTATTAAAAAATGTATACTTGATAAAAAAAAATATTATATATTTTCCAAAGGTAAAATGACTCTTGATAATTATTGTCCATTGCACATACTAAAGATACAAAAGCTATATAAAAGAACAAACTAATATAATATTATTTTAAAACAGTTTTTGGGTTTAAGTTTTTCTACAAAGTTCTTTGTTAATGGAGGTTTTATTTTTTAAACTTGACTGGAAAATCATTTTTTGAGTTTTTAAAATTCTAAAAACTAAAGTTAGAAAAAGAAATTTCTTTCAAATAGAAAACAAGGGAAGTTCAAATTAATTTTAATAATTACTTTATTTAGACAAATATAGCCATAATATTTGTCAAAATGATCTTTTTAGTAATTTTAATATTGAATATCTTTAAAAAAAAAATCAAACAATTATATATATATATATATATATCATATGGCGGCTTTACATTAACTCATTCAAACACTTTTTCAATTTTTTATACAACACTTTTAAAAAGCTCTACTTAAAAATTATTTTTACACATAATTTAACAAAACAGACTCATAATATCTTTTAAAATAAGATTCAAAAGTCATTACATATTTTTTAGTAAGTATCTAAATTAAACGTCTTTCAAGCAATATGTTGTATATGTCATTAAATCTCTTTAATAGCTTCAATCATGCTCCAACTTGACAACCTGTTAAAACTATTTGAGTTAACAAATTTATAGTCACCTCAGTTAAAATTGATTATCTATATAACTTATAGTCAAGCCAATTAAAATTGATCACATCAACATGTGGTTTTATTATAACCACTCTTAAACAAGGTGGGTTTAGTGATCATACCTCTTATTGAAGTAAAAGTGAAATTCAATGATTAAAATGTCTTCAAGTCAAAAAATTAATTGAACGAATCCAGTTCTAATGAAGCATTTTTTTGGTTTGTAAAGGCCCAATGAGATTATAGTTACATAACAAAATATAACACTTTTATTTTTATAAATTATTTATGTTGATATGGTATATAATACTTATAAGTTTTTGATACAATGCTAAAAAATTTACTAATTAAATCTACCACCAGATCAAGTGTTATGAGAAAAATAATTATTCATGATGAATATTAATACCAAATTTTTGGGACAACTTCAAAAAAATTTACCACACGAACCCGCATCCGGGTCAAGCTTTATGAGAAAAGCCCAAACGTAAAAGCCTAAGACCCAAGCCCTAAGGCCCAAGCGTGATTCCTTTCTCTTATTCTTCCAGCAAATTTCCTTGGTCGTCTCTTGTCCCTCTCATTTCTCAGTCTGTCAATTTTCCCCATGGAGAAGCAAAGTAAAGGACGGGAGCCGAAGAGCTCTACTGGCCAGAAAACATTGGGAACCAACGCAGAGAACTATGCGTCGTTCTTAATTGGTAGTATAGTCGAGAAGGGTATCTCAGATGACCCATTGAAGAAGCCTGCTCCGATACCTTTACCTAAACCCACAGTTCTCCCTTTCCCTATTGCCCGCCACCGCTCCCATGGCCCAGTAAGTCTGTGCTAATTAT
Source organism: Quillaja saponaria (assembly GCA_029379385.1). Taxonomy (NCBI): domain Eukaryota; kingdom Viridiplantae; phylum Streptophyta; class Magnoliopsida; order Fabales; family Quillajaceae; genus Quillaja; species Quillaja saponaria. The sequence goes on from CM055617.1 coordinate 13,492,896, forward strand.
ATTATGCTGGAAAATTTTCTGGTACATAATGGGTTTGAAACAATAAAAAGGAATAGTTTGAAATATAGTATTAGACATCACAAAATTTGAGAAATTTACGGTCAAATTATTTTTGTTTTAATCTGTGGATTCTTTTGCTTAGTTTGGAAATTTTTTGACTTTTGGAATCCTTTTTGCAAATTCATAAATTCCAGTTAAATGGGCTCTTTTGCTTAGTTTGGAAATATTAGAAAACCGTTAACTTGTTCTTGTATTTCTAAAAGTTTAAGCGAAAAGGTATATGGATAGCCATTATTGTTTTTTGGTAAGTGTTTTAGTTACAGAGTTTGAACGTTGAGCATGATTTTTTCTGTGTTTTTTACTTTCTAATTAGATAGAAGTTTAATTAAGTTGATACTTTCAATTTAATTCTTAGCCGTTTTTAATTATAAAATATTCGAAACTTTATTTTGCAGCATTGGGGTCCAATTGGTAGTAAAAGCGGTGATCATGAAAATGATGATAGTGAAAGTAATGATGAGGATGATGAAGATAAGAATTTTGCGCAGTTTGGTGCAATGGCAGATTTTGCTAATCCGGTACACAAGAAGAAGAAAAAAGGCTTGGACTTTAGCAGGTGGAAAGAGCATGTCCAAGGTGATAATTCTTCCATGGCAAAGAAATCAGATGAGAATATGTTGCACTCTAGTAAAACTACGAGAAAAGTGAAGGGATGTTGAAGTAAGTGAAGCTTTAGGCAAGAGAAACTCTTCTTTTGCTGGTGAAGATATGGTTACTTCTATGGAAATTGACAAAGAACTGCATTTGGAATCTAGGTCTCTCAATGAACCCAAAGAGGCTAAAACAAGTACATCTGAAGGCAAGCACAATAGCTTTGAAAGAATGTCAGATAACAACTTTGGATCGTTGGATGTGCCAAGAAGGATGGAGCAAAACTTGTCCTCAACTACAGTATTTTGTTCTAGTTCCAATAACTATAGAGATGAACAAAAGTCCATGTCTCTGGAGAGTCAAATTGATGCTGAGAATCGTGCTCGGCTTGATGCAAATGTCAGCTGAAGAGATTGCACAGTCACAGGCTGAGATGATGGAGAAGATGGATCCTACATTACTGAGAGTATTACAAAGGAGGGGTCAAGAGAAATTGAAGAAAAATAATTGCTCAATCTCAGAAGAGGGTGTCAGTCGTGAATCATGTAATCTGCAGGTTGAGAATATAGAAGACGAAAAAAGTGCTCTGCAAACAGAGAATGATGTCTCTCATATGGAGACGACACCACCCTTAGAATATACAGAGAGTAAGCTGGAAAATGATAGAAAAATGGAACACACTGTAAGCCCAGCTAATAGCAGCTTATGGAATGTTTGGAGTAATAGAGTTGAGGCCGTTAGGGAACTAAGATTCTCCTTGGATGGGGATGTTGTCGAAAATGATTTTGTTCAGGGGTCTATGAATGGTAAGCAATTCTTTTTCTTGTTCTTTCTTACTCCTTTTACCCCAGTCATGTCATCAGGGGCTTTTTGGTGTGATATATTTTTCTGAAAACAAAATTGTACATATGAACTTATTTTTTCTACCATCTAAGTAGTGGTGCATTTACTTTGATGCTTGAATAGTTTTGTTCAAGTGCTATCAACAATCATTTCACAATCACATTATTGAATAATGATGTTTATTTTCAGCAACAGCAGGTCACGTTTTGGGTCTCTCTCTCTTCTTTTCCTTATTAGTTCTTTTATGTTCTGCAACTTAGTGAAATATCTTTAGATTTGACTGCGTATTGTTTAATCTTTGGGAAATAAGACAGCACGTTAGTCGTTTGCAATATTTTGGTGCTCCCAAATCTATTCTTCTTTAAAATACAATATATCCTTTAGCTTATAACTTCAATTAATTACTGTTCCATTAATTCTTAAAAAAGTACTGTTCCATTACTTATATTACGTGTTACAGGTGACAATTCTACTCATAGGAAAGTTGCTGATAATGTTACTGAACGCGACTACCTGCGCACTGAGGGTGATCCAAGTGCAGCCGGTTACACAATCAAAGAAGCAGTGGCACTCACTAGAAGTGTGGTCAGTTGCATTATAATTTGTTGCTTGATCATATATACAGATATATGATATCTGTTGGATGATATGCCCTTCACACTCGCATCCTTGCACACCAAGTGCACAAGCTTTTTTGCGCACGTCCTATCTGTTCCCCCCTGATCTTAAATTTGTTTTATAGTAGAATTTTTCCTGAGACTGAAATCAACTAAAATAAGACAGCAATCTTTGAATCTATAATTAGATAGGATTTATTGTAGTCCTTTTTGTACATACACACAAACACATGTGCTCCTACTCCCTTGCACACACCCACAGATACTCATGTGTGTGTGTATTATAAACTATAACTTTCTAGTTTTACCATCTTCCAATGTGGTGGTTTTAGGTTCCTGGACAAAGGGCCCTTGCATTGCATCTCCTTTCATCTGTTCTTGATAAGGCATTGCAAAATATCTGTCAATATCAAGTTGGATTTACATTGAGAAATGAAAATAAAGTTGACAGGTCTGTTGACTGGGAAGCAATTTGGGCTTTTGCACTTGGCCCAGAACCCGAGCTTGCGTTGGCACTGAGGTGATAACATTTTAAGGCTGATCCTTTAATCTAATTGATTATTGACTATTGGTGATGACTGGTTATATTCAGATCTTGTGTGTGTGCATAGATATATTGTATTATATATATATATATATATATTAATTCTCAGTACTCTATGTTAATCAAAGAGTTTAATATGGTACCAATCACCTGAATTGTTTTACTTGTATATCACTAACCAACTGGTATGTGTCAAGGATCTGGTGAACCCAGAAAAGGTACAATTGATAGCTTACAGAAGAATTATATAAGTATCTGATAAGAATATAGATAAGAATATAAATGTGTAATTCTTTGGCACGCTTACAAGACCTACTTAAATTTATGGTAATTTGAGATATTCTTGTGCACGATTCCATTTCATGAATAATGTAATACTTCCCTAGCAGCCTGCAGACGTGAGATAGATACTGGGAGTTTTCTATAGTTATTGGTCCAGCATATTGCTAACCTTGTCAAGCATTTCCTTTGAAGAGGGCCGTAAATTGGTTACTTAAGCTGACATACCACTAACCAAAGGAGCTGTATTGTCTCATAAAATGCTTTTCTGTTGCCTTGTATTTTGATTGATATTTAATTCAGGATATGTTCAGCCCGTTTTAGTTACATTGTCTTCTAATTCTTTTCACCATCTTGGTAAGCTTGGTTCTCTACTGACAAGTTTTTTTTTTTTTTTTTTGCAATATTTTGTAGGATATGTCTTGATGATAATCACAATTCTGTAGTTCTAGCTTGCTGTTAAAGTTATTCAGTGTGTGTTGAGCTGTGACGTGAATGAGAACTTCTTTGATATCTCAGAGGTACTGCTGTTTCTTATTCAAATTATTTTCTTCAGTCTTAAAATTTTGGTGTGTTCAAGTATGTTTATTTATATTTGGTTTCCAGAAACTAGCAACATTTGACAAAGATATTTGCACTGCTCCTGTATTTCGAAGTAAACCAGAAATTGATGCCGGCTTCCTTCCTGGTAGATTTTGGAAGTACAATGCTAAATCTTCTAATATTCTTCCTCCTAGTGAGGATATCTTGGATGATGAGACTGAAGGGAAACATACAATACAGGATGATATAGTAGTTGCTGGACAGGATTTTGCTGCCGGTTTAGTTCGGATGGATTCCCTTGTTAGACTTCGCTATCTTCTGGAGGTAAGCATGATTTGGTTTTTTTGATAAGTGAGGTAAGCATAATTATACTGAAGAGTAATGCTAATATGTGGCAAACTTTGGTAATCTTTAATAGAACTTGTAGAAATATTATGTACCCCATCCATTCATATTATGTGCCTTATGAGTTATGACCCTATTTCTGGATTCCCCGAATTTTATGTCTTGGGTTAAAAAACTAAAATGTCAATTTTTTCTTTTGCCCTTACATTTTCTTTCTGAAAACTAAAAACAAAATCGACATAAATTTTTATGAGAGAATAAGTGATGTGATGACTTATTTGATTAAATAAGAGCTTTCCTAATAAATATGTATTTATGTTAAAACAAGAACCACATTAAAATGCTGTAAAGTCAAACAAGAAACATGAGGCAGAGGGAGTACAAGTCTCAGAAGAAGTAATAACTACATTATTTTTCCTGGCATATTTCTTTTTGAACCTCCCTATCCTGCTTGATATGATTCATCATTCGGTAATGATTGCAGACAGATCCAACAGCAGCTTTGGAAGAATGCATCATTTTAGTTTTGCTTGCATTAGCGAGGCATTCCCCATTTTGTGCGAATGCAATCATGAAGTGCGAAAGGCTTATCCAGACAATTGTGCATAGATTTACTGTTAATAACATGGAAATTCAATCTTCTATGATAAAATCTATTAGTCTCTTTAAGGTGAGATTATTCGTACAATTTATTTGACTGTTGCTTTATGTTATGTTCCTTACTTTTTCTAAATGGCCATTTATTTAGCACTTACGGTTAGACTGAATTATATTGTTAATTTTGGATTGAGAACAGGTTCTAGCTCGATCAGACAAGAAGAACTGTTTGGAGTTTGTAAAGAATGGGTATTTCCAGGCTATGACATGGCATTTGTATCAATCTCCTTCCTCGGTTGACCATTGGGTCAAATCGGGAAAGGAAAAATGTAAACTTTCATCTGCTCTGATTGTTGAACAACTACGGTTCTGGAAGGTCTGCATTCAATATGGATATTGTGTAACCTACTTCTCAGATTTGTTCCCTGCCTTGTGCTTGTGGCTGAATCCACCTACATTTGAAAAACTTATTGTAAACAACATTCTTAGTGAATTTGCTTCCATCTCTGGGGAAGCATACCTTGTTCTTGAGGCTTTGGCTAGAAGACTTCCAAATTTCTTTTTGCAGAAGCATCTAAGTGATCTTAGTCCAAAGTGCACAAGTGATGACAAGGAGATCTGGTCTTGGAGTTATGTTACTCCAATGGTTGACTTAGCTGCAAAGTGGATAGCAACAAAAGGAGATCCACATGTATCAAAGTTCTTTAAGGGACAAGAAGGTGTACAAGGGGACTTCGCCTTCCAAAATTTATCTTCTACTTCCTTGTTGTGGTTGTATTCAGCTGTCATGTACATGCTTTTCAGAGTGCTTGAAAGGCTAACACCTGATGATACAGTCAGCCTGCATGAAACCGGTGAGCTTGTCCCTTGGCTGCCAGAATTTGTTCCAAAGATTGGACTTGAATTAATCAAATATAGGTTTCTGGGCTCTTTAGTTTCCAGTGGGACAGAATCTGGAAAAGATTCTGCTGGAGGTGCATCGTTTATTCAAGAACTAACTTATCTAAGACAGCAAAGTGATTATGAAACATCAGTGGCTTCTGTATGTTGCCTTAGTGGATTGATCAAGATTATTATTACAATGGATAATTTGATTCAGTCAGCCAAGACTGGGATCTCTGGTCTTCCTTTCCCAGAACACAGTCTCTCAAGAGAAGGGAAGATGCTTCGGGATGGGATACTTAGTGGATCTGTGGTTGAACTGAAGGGTGTGCTTAATGTTTTCATAAATTTGGTTGCTTCAGAGTGGCAATGCGTGCAATCCATTGAGATGTTTGGCAGAGGAGGTCCTGCTCCCGGGGTGGGAATTGGCTGGGGTGCCTCCGGTGGAGGATTTTGGTCAAAAGCTGTCTTGTTGGCACAAACAGATGCAGAATTTCTCATTCACATGCTGGAAGCATTTCACAAGGCATCTTCATATATATCTCCATCTGAAGAAACAACCTTCAATACTCAAAGGATCAATTCTTCCTTGGGATTATGTTTGACTGCAGGGCCAAGGGATAGGGTTGTTGTAGACAAGGCGTTGGATATCTTGTTCCATGTCTCTGTTCTTAAGTACCTTGATCTCTGCATACGGCAGTTTCTCCTTGAAAGGAGAAACAAAACATTTGGGTGGCAATTCAAAGAAGAGGACTACCTGCTCTTCAGTAAAATTTTAGTTTCTCACTTCAGGAGCAGATGGTTGTCTGTGAAGGAGAAATCCAAAGCCACGGATGGCAACAGTAGTGCTGGCAATAAAACCTTTAAGAAGGTTAATGTTCCACTCAACACCATATATGAAGAAGTAGATGTGTCAACTATATGTAACCAAGATTGTACTTCTTTGACGGTCGAATGGGCTTACCAGAGATTACCACTTCCCATACACTTTTATCTCAGTCCAATCTCAACAATTTGTGATAGCAAGTGGACTGGTCTTCCAAAAGATAACACTCCCATTGTTTTGCTTGAAGTTGCCAAATCTGGGCTTTTCTTTCTTTTAGGTATTGAAACAATGTCCAATTATCAAGTCACTGATGCTCCCTCTCCTGTTCAGAGTGTACCATTGATTTGGAAATTGCATTCTTTATCTGTAAGCTTCCTTGCTGGAATGGAAGTTCTTGAAGAGGAGAAGAGCAGGGGAATTTTTGAAGCTTTACAGGATCTCTATGGTGAGCTCCTTGATAAAGAAAGATCTAGTATCTGGGAAGAATACATTTCGGGGGATAGAGTAGAGTTAACGCCAGAGACTGAAAATAAAACCAGTGTGGAGTTTTTAAGATTTCAATCAGAGATTCATGAAAGCTACTCGACATTTATTGAAGGTCTTGTAGAGCAGTTTTCCGCTATATCCTATGGTGATCTAATTTTTGGTCGTCAAGTTGCATTTTATTTACACCGGTGTGTTGAATCTCCCATCCGACTTGCTGCCTGGAATGCACTATCTAATGCTCATGTTCTCGACATTCTGCCACCTTTAGATAAATGCTTCTCTGAAGCGGGAGGATACCTTGAACCCTGTTGAGGTACAGCTAACAGTCAACCCATTTTACTATAACATGTAGAGTGCAATCTGCAGAGTACAGTAATATGCTGCGTGCTTTCCATTTCAAATATGTTTATTAATATTATTCTTATAGATTTAAGATGGGACTCCTTCAGAAGCAATATCGAGAGGGGGGAAGAGTTCCTGTGTTTTTGAGGTTTTGGTTCTGATAACTATGTTAACATTGCAAGGAAAGTGCTTTAGCAGTCATGATGTGATTCCTATAACTGTTGACTTTTGGGTGTATAACTACCAACTCCCCTCCCCCCTCTTGCAGTCCATAGTTACAACGTAAAGTATATATTATATATAAATTATTAACGTTCTGTTCTTCTGCAGGATAATGATGGTCTTTTGGAGGCTTACGTCAAGTCATGGGTTGCTGGTGCCCTTGACAAGGCTGCAATTCGAGGATCAGTTTCATATACTCTGGTTATCCACCATGTTTCCTCGTTTATGTTTGACTGCTGCCCCATGGATAAGTTATCCCTGCGAAACAAACTTGCCCAAATCTCTGTTGCGGGACTACTCCCGAAGCAGCAACGAGAGGTAAGCTTTAATGTACTAGAATATGGTATGGGGTTTTCCATACAGAATATATACTTCCTGTTGAAAAGATAAAAAGTGTGGTGGTATTGAAACATCCTCAACACGGAGAAGGGTGGAAACACTTAATCTTTGGGATATGAGTCCTTAGTGGAAGTTAAGGGAACCAGTGTGGCGCGTGCGCGTGTATCCTGACCATCTTAAGTACAGTTGTAGTTATACACTTGGGGGTGATTGGTATAGTGTTGAAGTTTGTGACAACTGAGTGGATGAGAAGAATACCTTTCCATTCTTTGATAGAAAGCGACAGTAGGGAAATTATTTTTCCTTTAAAGTTCTTGAAATTGAATTATGTTACAGGGCATGTTTTTTGCATCTCATCCACTATAACAAGCCATCAACGCCTCACATCAATAAGCGGCAGGATGGATCGTGTCTGGAAAAGAGCAGGGTGGATTCAAGGCTAAATGTATTAATTGAAGCCTGTGATGGGAATTCCTCTCTTTTGGCGGAAGTAGAGAAGTTAAAGGTCAGTCTGGATAGAGTAACCTTGTGACTTAACCAACATACATACCAGAGAAAGTGAAAGTGCAGAGTGAACAGATGGTTTATGGGTTATCTTTTGTGACAAGTGGTTATCTGAATGACAACTGCTTGTTGGGGTGTCATATAGCAGACCTCAATGATTTAGGATTAAACCTGTTCTTGGTGGTTATTTGAGTGATATTTAATATCTCTCATGTAATCATTTTCAATATTTTAAATTGTCTATATTACACTTGAGGCTTCACATGTTCATCTGACTTCACGTGTGTTGTTTTGATAGGAGCTTCTCTTGAATAAAAGTAAGAGTTAATCTCTATATTTTGTTTGCTGATAAAAAAAACAGGATTAAAAGCAAACAACTGATTATGACACCCCAAGATCACTAATTGTGATTGTTTATAACAAAAAATTCTAACAAATCATTTAACCAAACGAACTAACAGTTATGACTATTTTTAGACTCAACACTGAATCTTACAACCATATTTTGTTTTTTTACTTTTCTAGAATATAAGATTTTCCCCAAAAACTAAAATAAAAAATGCAATACCATGTAGTGATTATCCTGTCAAATGGACAACATGCTCAATCGATATCAGTGTCTTTGAACCGGAGTTCAATCATGTCTTTTAACAAAAGTGATACTCGGAACAAAAGTACAACCATGGTTTTTATATATTAACCTCTTACCTAGTCGGTTTTGAGATACTTCAAAATATAGATAACTGCATCCCAATGACAAGTTCGGGATTGAGTTAGAAATTGACTATCGGTTTTGAGATACTTCAAAATATAGATAACTGCATCCCAATGACAAGTTCGGGATTGAGTTAGAAATTGACTAGTCACGCTAGTTGCAAAGGAGAAATCAAGTCAGGTTATTGTTAGATAGTTCAGTCCTTACAAGGCATATATATCGTGCCGAATCTGCTAAGAGCTCCCACGCATCCTAGCACAAACTTTGTTGCGATCCATTGGAGTATCAAGGCAATATTTCTTCTAAGAGAGAAAGATACTCTACTGTGATTTAACAATCTCAATTGGAATACTTTAAATGTCTCACATACTTAGTTTAAAATTTGGACTGAAGAACATAATCAACTGTGAAATTTCATGGTTATCATCACATGTGATTACAATGCCACTAACATACACAATCTATTATATTCTGCCAAACAGTTCTATTTCAATTCTATTAGTATTAGATTAGTATTAGTTAGTGATCTGCTAGTGAGTCATTTCTTCTGTGATGAACTATTGGCACCAGTCCTACATTTTGTCTCTATGGAACTAGGAAAAAGGAAGCTCAGCAGGAAGAGGATTATAACATGAGAGAAGCAAGGTCAACCTATTTCAAATATACAACATGGGTTCTGGCAATGCAATGTGGTTAGACTTCTCGTGTCGATCCGAATGAATCATCCTCTCTACGGAGGTCAATCTTTGCCTGTTAGGCAATAGGATAGCAAGTTACAAATTTTGTCTCGGTAGGACATGTATTTTTGTTACTATGAAATTCATAAATGAAGCAGTTAATGGTGGAGTTACCATTATCTTTTTTGTGGTGGCAAATCTTCTATGTGCTCCTAAAAAAAGGAATTTGTCTATTTTTCAAGCTCTCGAAGGGGCATAAAACTCTTGAATTGAAATGGAAAAATAAATGTAGCTCCACCTACTTCAAAAATGGTAAGATTGGCGCAAGAAGAGGGATTGATACGTATCATCTTGACTTGGTTTTGATTTCTTTATTATTTTTGTAAGAATACCAAGTAGGGTTCTTCTCCTACCCGTATCAAATAGAACATGCAGAACCAAATTTTTTTCATCTAAAACCTGCTTTATTTAGATCAAGAAAATCGTAAGGTTTTATGTTAGGCATTTTGAAAGAAAATAGGTCAGTGATCAACTTTGCACCTCTAGGATCAAATCTAAAGCACTGCTTCATTGAACCTATCAAACCAAGGTGTGGGAGAATTTTCAAACCATACAAAAAAATTTCGAACTTACAATACAAACCAATCCAGACTCTTCCAGAGCAAAAAAATCTCATAAGTTGATTCATAAAAATTTATTTGTCAAATCAAGGTCACCGTGTAACAATACATTTTTCATTTTCAGCTGATATAATAGTGAATTAAAGCTGGCAACATGAGAAATTAAAACTAGTATCTAAAGAAAAAATTAAGAGTAATATACCATGAACTTAGTCACTTAGGTGTAACCTTGCGGCCACCAAACAAGATTTTAACCAATCAATAATATCATCAAGATGAACTTTTAATCTATCAAAATTTGTTAAAACTTCATATATAGAATTAGAGATAAAAATGCTAGATAACGAAGTAACAATGAATAATATAAGTTGGAGATATATATATATATATTATTATTTATTTATTAATATGTGGCACATGCGTTATGTGTAAAATTGTGTTTATAATATATATTTTCAACCAAAATTAATTTATATATTAAAAAATTACAATTAATGAAAAAATAATCTCATTTAATATAATTAAACAAATAAGTAAGTGTAAATAAAAATTAAATTATAATATATATTTTGTAAATTTTTTTCTTTGATAATTGAAAAATAATTAACAAATAATATTGTAATAATAAAACTATACTCTTAATATATTTTTTTAATTCATGAAATTGAGAATAATTAGGAAAAAAAATTAAAACCATAATAGTTAGTATTAAAATAAGAAGAGTTAGAAAATAAATAAATAGTAATCTATTGGGAATATGATATTTTAATATTATAAAATAATAATTAAAGGTTAATCTTTGTAATGTAATTAAATAAATAAGTAAATATAATTAAAAGTGAAATTCATAATATAAATTTATAAATTTTTTCTTTTAATTCTTAAGATAAAATAAAAATTAAGAAAATAATATTATAATAAAATAAAATTTATACTCTTAATTTTATTTTTTTTAATTCATAGTTTCATTTTATTTTCTTTAAATTTTGATTCACAAAATTGAGAAGAGTTAGGAATAGAAATTAATTGTAAAAAAGAGTTATAATCCTTTTAGTATTAAAAGATAGAAGAATTAGGAAGAAAATTAAAGTAATAGTCTATTTTAAGCACAATATTTTAATATTATAAAATAATAACTAAAGGGTAGCTATGTAATAGTAAGAGCTCATAAGGATATGTAAAAAAATAAAATAAAATTCTAATTAAGTCATTTTTATATATAGTATAGATTAACTTTTTCGTCTAGCATGTTATTTGTGTACATGTATATATATACTTCTAAGTTAAAACAATTAAATGAAAAGTGTTATTCAATAATTTAAATGTATTAAAATGATTAAAATTTATTAATATTAGACCTTTTTCTAATAAATTTTTAAGTTTTGTACTTCTATATGAATCGCTGGCTAGAATTTAAATTAGTTTAATATTCTCCAATTATATCTCATTTAATAGAAAAAGTCTGTATATATAGGTTGTTCAACTTGACTTGGCATAACGAACCTAGCCTAGTATAAGACTAAGTACAATAATCAAGCATAAATCATGGGTGTTATAACCCGATTACTCAAGATGTGCGTTAGAATATTCGTACGTAATTGTTATATACATATATACATATATATGTGTGTGTGTGTGTTATCATTGGTTGAATTATTTATACTAAATAGAAAAGTTATATGTGAAGTTAATTAAGGTACAACCTAATTAATGTTTATATTTATAAAATTAATCATCATAACCTTATGGGTTAATTGAAACTTTCAATTTATGTGTATATATATATATATAGTTCCATCACATGTTATATGAGAAAGATATATTGTATTATTTAATTAGTATTCTTCTTGTCTTCTCCAATTCTCCAACCGACTTTGCCTTTCAAAAGCTATCTTCCCATGTTCATCGATCAAGTAGATTCTTCACTTTCTTGCTTGGTTGGTTAGGTTGTGAAAGGTAATAAACCGTCCTCTCACCATTCCTATGTTAGTAGTTTAGCCCTTATATTCTACTTACTAGTTGAATAGGTCCTCATAGTTGATTTTCGTAGGAATTGTTTTGGCTGCTAACAAGTGAATCACAACTCGGTTTGGAGAGGTTTAATACCTAGCAAAACCGATTTCCAAGTTAGCTTGAAATTAAGATGGTATTAGGGGGTTATGGTGGATTTGAAGCAAGATTGAAGTGGTGTGGTTAGCTGTGAGGAGTAGCTGGGTTGTCTTCTGTAGGTTGCCAGCTGAGATGGAAGCATGGAAGGAGGGTGGAGGCTCGGCCATGGCAGCACAGCTGCAATAAGCATAGACATAGGCCTGGCCGAGTGAAGTGGCTGAAGAACCTTGGCCATTTTAGCCGTGTCACACCTTTTATTGGGAAGCCATAAATCTTTTTTTTTTTTTTTTTTTTTTTTTTTTTTTCCGTGTTGTGAAGGTTTTGCCATGGTTGTGATTCAACCCGTGTATTAAGAGTAAACTGGTGAATTGAGTAAGTGTACAGTAGGAGGATGTGTATAATCTGTTGGGAACATGGGAGACTAGGAAGCTGTACATTACTATACAAGAATAGGTAGATGGTAATTAATTATTAAATTAAATTAAGGACCAATTGTATCTAGTTAAAAGAGAAGTAAGTGTATTGGAAGTAATTATAGTTAATAGTACTTGCAATTTGGAAGGAGAGTTTCAGTCACTTAATTTGTGCACTTTTGGTAATAAGTGTAAATTATGTGTGGTGAATATCATATGAGTAAAGTGAGATTATCTTGATAATAATCGCATGCCTATAATTATTAATATGATTTAAAAAAAAGAGACGTATAAAATTTATTATTCATAAGGAATCTAAATTCGATTGACATGTATCTCAGTAATTATAATAATAATAACAACCACAAATAAATAAATAAATTAACACTAAACCATATAAAAATGGAGGTAAATAATTTTAATTTAAATGAGTAAGGGAAATGGCTTGAAGAATTGTTCATATGGCGATTACTATAAGTAATATGTATGAATTACTTCTTTTTCAGTTCCAAAACGTGTAGAGGATATTCTGACACCACCACAGGCTAAACGAACTGGCGAATCTCATTCATAAGCCTTGTGAGTGAATTATGTGTTTTATGGTTAATAGATCTTTGGTTACAATTATGTGCATATATAGAATGATGCGTGATAAGAAGAATTAAGCAAATGAGTTATTTCAATGATTTAATTGTATGATATGTGTTTGACATTGGATGTGGATGATAAGAACAAACAATACGAAAGTTTTCTGAAAAAGGATTTTCATTATTAAAAATTAAAGTCCAGGTGTACCTATTTGATAGTTGATATGAGCTATTATGATTCTAACAATTATTTTGAAAACAATTGAAGTGCTCAGCCCCGGTGGGATGGAATTATGTACGGGAAATTACTTGTTATGCGGGCCTGTGAATGCCTGGTGGGGGAGGTATTGTTGTGCGGGACTGAGTTACTTGTTGGCCTTTTGTTTGTTAAATTGTTTGTTGATTATTGGTTGTTGGAATGGTTTGATTAATACGTTGAATTTCATAGTCTAAATGAATTGTGGTTGTGTAATAATTTTAGTTTCGTACGCGTACAAGTAATTCAAATATTAATTTTAAACTAGGATATATTTGATATGTGATGCTGGTACTCTTAGGGTACACGATTGGCTCACTGAGTTCTTGTGAGTCACTTTTTCCTTTTTGGTTGTTTTTTTTAGTTTTTCAGGAAATCGTTGTTGATTGCTATAGGGTTGCTACCTGCCAGCTCTCTTGCGGAAATGTATATCTCGGATATCACATACTTGAAGTGTAAAGGATGACACTGGCAGTCACTATAGGAGTTATGTATTATTGTTATATGTATATATATATTGAGTTCACCACAGTGATTACATGTTTTGTCAAGAGCGGAGCTCCTCTGTATATTCTGATATTATAATTTACTATTGACTTGGTAACCAAGTTGTTTGTATATGTTATGGGTATGTTCCACCGTACATGAAACCTCTGTCAATATTTTCAATAATCATATACGTTTAATTGTCGATACCGGATTTTTGTTCTAACTCTATAATATTTTGATGGTCTTAATTATAATCTAAGTTGTGATGCATATTACTTGAATATTCAGGGTTACGGGGTATGAACACCCATTCTTCTAGCCAGTCATACCTCTATTTGGGGGTGTGACAAGTTGGTATCAGAGCATGGTTAAAAGTCAATTATTGCAAGTGCGGAATGTTATTGCTTAGTTCACGTACATTACCCGAGGCGTATGTGTACTTAATGATGCATTCTAATTTGTCCTAAAACTTCAAGTTACGATTATTTAAAGGTAATGTCTTTTGTTTTGTCCTATAAATGTATATTAAAGTTTTGTATACTTGTTCTAGATATAATGCAAAGGAGTGTCTTATTACTGGTCGAGAGGAGCAGTAGGAGGTTGGCTTTCATCAGGGTTCTACTGGTCCCCAAACACTGGCAGTTAGAGACAGGGATTACGGGGACGCAGTAGGGGCCGAGGTCGAGGTAGGGCTCCTGAACCAGTTTAGGCAGCAGCTCCTGGTCTCGATATGGAGCAGTTGGTGCAAGGATTGGACCGCATTCAAAGGACGGTAGGTGACTTAGTTGGGATTTTGGCCCAACAGCAATAGACTCAGCAGCAGCCACCAGTAGTTCCCCCTATTCAGCCTCAGCAGGAGGTAAACCCCCTAGTTCCAGTTCAGTAGGATCGGGGGGTATTTATGACGCTACATGATTTCAAAAAGATGAAGCCACCAAGATTTTTGGGGGTTGATCCAGCTCAGAATCCTTATGCTTTCCTAGAGGAGTCAAATAGATAGTGTATAGCGTTGGGATGTGATCCCATCCGTGCAGTTGAGTTGGTTAGTTATCAGCTATATGATGTGGCTTATGATTTGTATAAGATATTGGTATAGTGGCAGATCGAGCCCACTCCACTAGTGTGGCTAGAGTTCAATAAGGCTTTTCTGGATCGCTTTGTACCTGAGAGTGTGCGAGACAAGCACGCTCGTGATTTTGAGCGGTTGGTTTAAACTGAGGGTATGTCAGTGGCGGAATAGAAGACTCGATTTACTCGGATGTCCCGTTTTACCCCGCATCTAGTAACTATAGAGTAGATGAGGGTGAAGAGATTTGTGCATGGTTTGAAATACTATTTATTCAAATTCGTGTTTGTGTCGGATACTACGACTTATGCTCAGCCTGTTGATGCTGCCTATCAACTGGAGACCAGAGTGATAGAGAGACAGGTGGAGTGTGAGAGTCATAAGAAGGCAAGGCAAAAGGGTTTATCGACCTCTAGAGTTGGTAGTTCACATAGGCCTGGGGGTGAATCTACCTCTGGGCAGGGTTCATTTAGAGGAAATTACAGTTAGGTAGAAGCAAAGTGAGGCGAGGTTCAGGAGCTCAATTTCAGGAAGGATCATCTATCAAGCTTCTTACATGTTCTACTCATGGCAATAGGCATACAGGGCAATGTAGATTGGGGACAGGTGCGTGTTTTAAATGCTGAGCAATGGATCATCGTATTAGAAACTATCCATTGTTGAGAGATCAGTCTACTTCAGTCAGAACTTCTTCATCAATTCAAGTTAGGCCTCCACTTCTTGCAACATCTACAAGGCCTCCAGGGGTGCGTGGTGGTTTTTCTAGGGGTTTATCATCAGCAAGTAGAGGTCAAACCCGAGTTTATGCTCTGACAACTCAAGATGCACAGGCTTCTAATGCAGTGGTATCAAGTAATTTATTTGTTTGTTCCATTAGTGCTAAAGTGTTATTTGATCCAGGAGCTACTCATTCTTTCATCTCGCCATATTTTGCTTCCCGTGTGGGGAGAGTTGTGAAGCCTCTTGAGACCCCTCTAGTTGTCTTAACTCTGTTGGGGAAAACTATTTTAGCATATCGATATATATCTTCATGTGAAGTTCTTGTGGGGGATGATAACTATCTGGCAAACTTAATCATACTGGATATGCTGGAATATGATATAATTTTTGGCATGGATTGGTTGTCTAATCATCATGCCTTGCTAGACTATAGTGATAAGAGTGTTAAGTTCAGTATTCCTGCTAAACCGACTGTCACTGTGCAAGGGGATCGGAGTAAGGTTCCTCACAATTTAATTTTAGCCATTCAGGCAAGGTGACTTATTAAGAAGAAATATCAAGCTTACCTAGCTTTTGTCAGGGATACTCAGTTAAAGTGCCCTCATTTAGATCGTATTCCAATGGTGAAGGAGTTTTCTGATGTTTTTCCTGAATAGCTTCCAAGGCTTCCTCCCGATCATGAGATTGAGTTCGGCATTGAGCTATTACCCAGCACTCAACCAATTTCTATTTCCCCCTATAGAATGGCCCCTAGTGAGTTAAGGGAGCTTAAAGTGCAATTACAAGATTTGCTGGATAAGGGATTCATTCGTTCCAATTCATCTCCTTAGGGTGCTCATGTGTTATTTGTTAAAAAGAAGGATGGATCATTTAGACTATGTATTGATTACCAACAGTTGAATAAAGTCATAGTTAAAAACAAGTATCCTCTCCCCAGGATTGATGATTTATTTGATAAGTTGCAGAGAGCTCAGTGTTTTTCTAAAATTAATCTTCGTTCGTGGTATCACCAACTCCTAATTAAGAAAGAAAATCTTCTGAAAACTACTTTTCACACTCGATATGGACACTATGAATTCTTAGTTATGTCTTTTAAGCTTACTAATACTTCTACAACATTCATGGATCTGATGAATCGGGTGTCTAAGCCCTTCTTAGACTGGTTTGTTATTATTTTCATTGATGATATTCTGGTATATTCTCGAAATAAGGAGGAGCATGAGCAGCATCTTTGTATTATATTGCAAACACTTTGGGAAAATAAGTTTTATGCTAAATTTTCTAAGTGTGAATTTTAGTTGAATCAGGTGACTTTCCTCGAACATGTGATTTTTAAGGAAGGAATTCGTGTAGACCCTAGCAATATAGAAGCAGTTCAAAATTGGCCTCAACTTACAAACATTTCAGAAATTCGAAAGTGTTCTAGGATTAGCCAAGTACTATCTAAGATTCGTGGAGAATTTCTCTCGTATCGCTACTCCTTTGACTCAATTAACTCAGAAAGGAGTCAAGTTTTCAAATTTTAAAAACTTGTTTGACTTCAGCTCCTGTTCTTGCACTTCCCATTACTACGGGTAAGTATACTGTGTTTTGTGATCCTTCTCGTATTGGACTTGGTTGTGTTTTGATGCAAGATGGAAGAGTAGTGGCATATGCTTCCCAACAGTTGAAAAAGCATGAGGTGAAATACCTACTCATGATCTTAAGATGGAAGCAGTAATTTTTGCACTAAAGATATGGAGGCATTACTTGTATGGTAAGACTTTTGAGATTTTCACGAATCACAAAAATCTTAAATACATTTTTGATCAGAATGAGCTGAATATGAGGCAGCGTAGATGGATTGAGCTACTGGAGGATTATGACTATTCGATTTCTTATCATCTAGGGAAAGAAAATGTGGTTGCCGATGCTTTAAGTAGAAAATCTATGGGTAGTCTATCCTATTTGTCAGTAATGCGTAGCCAGGTAGTCAAAGATTTACAGCAATGTATGGCGAAGGGAGTTAAATTTGAAGTGTCTCCTTAGGGGATATTGCTAGCTCATGTTCAAGTAAAGTCCACTTTTAGGAAAGCCATAAAAGCATCACAAACAGCTGATCCAAAGGTGATTGATGAAAAAACTAAATGTGAGCAAGGAATTACTAGTGATTTCAGGGTGGATGGTGAAAGGAGTGTTAAGGTACGGTGATCGAATGGTGGTGCCACCAGATTTAGAGTTGAGGAAGAAGATTCTTGAAGCAACTAATTGTTCATCATATGTTATGCATCCTAGTTCTTCTAAAATGTATCAAGATTTAAGAAAATTTTACTGGTGGCAGGGCATGAAGAAGGATGTTGGTGATTTTGTTTCTAGAGGCTTAGTGTGTCAACAAGTGAAAGCTGAGCATAAGAGGCCTGCGAGGATGTTACAAAAACTGGACATTCCATAATGGAAGTGGGAAAAAGTCACCATGGACTTTGTATCAGGACTTCCTGAGACTCTTAGGGGTTTTGATTCTATTTGGGTAATTATTGATCGTTTAATGAAGTCCGCACTTTTTCTTCCAGTGAAGACTACTTACTCAGCAAATCAATATGCAAAGCTGTATTTGGACAAGATTGTTTCATTACATGGAGTACCAGTCTTTATTATTTCTGACCGGGGTGCTCAATTTACTACTGCGTAGCAGAAATCTTTTAAGGAGACGCTTGGTACTCAGTTGTTATTCAATACTGTTTTTCATCCACAAACTGATGGGCAATCAAAGAGAATAATACAAACTTTGGAAGATATGTTGCGAGCTTATATGATGGATTTTGCAGGTAGTTGGGATCAGCATCTTCCACTGATGGAGGTTGCTTATAATAACAACTGTCATAGTAGCATTCAGATGGCACTATTTAAAGCGTTGTATGGTAGGAACTGTTGATCTCTGGTGGGTTGGTTTGAGACAGGTGAGCATCAGTTGTTGGGGCTAGAATTAATCCATGATGCTTTGGAAAAGGTACAGGTGATTAGTGATAGATTATAGATAGCTCAAAGTTGACAGAAGTCATATGCTGATAATCGTAGAAGACAGTTAGAATTTGAAATAGGTGATCATGTATTCCTGAAAGTTTCTCCTTTTAAAGGTGTTACAATATTTATTAGACCTTTTCAAATCCTGGATAGGGTTGGAGCGGTGGCATACAAGTTGGCCTTGCCCCTGGAGTTGAATAGGGTGCATCCAGTATTTCATGTATCAATGCTTCGAAAATATTTGCCAGATGAGTCATATATTTTACAAATTCAGGAGGTGCAGGTCTATAAGAATTTAACGTATGAGGAGCAACCAATAAAGATCGTAGATAGACAAGTCCATAAGCTTCAATCGAAGCTCATTCCTTCGGTGAAAGTTTTATGTCAACATCATGGAGAAAAGGAAGCCACTTGGGAGCGCAAGGGGGAAATGAAACGATGTTATCCTTACTTATTTGAATAACTAAGGTAAATAATATACTTTTATAATTCCCTATTCAAAATTCGAGACGAATTATTTTTAAGGGGATGAAAATGTTATAACCCGATAACTTAAGATGTGCGTTAGAATATTCGTACGTAATAGTTATCTATATATATATATATATATATATATATATATATTATCATTGGTTGAATTATTTACACTAAATAGGAAAATTATATGTGAAGTTAATTTAAGTACAACCTAATTAATATGTATATTTATAATTGATAATTATAACCTTATGGATTGATTGAAACTTTAAATTTATGTATATATATATAGGTAATAAAGGGAAGTGGGAGACAAAGACTTTATTTATATATATATATATATAAAAACTAGATTTCTTTTCTATTCCGCCACATGTTATAGGAGAAAGATATATTATATTATTTAATTAGTTTTCTTCTTGTCTTTTCCAATTCTCCAACCAACTTTGCCTTTCAAAAGTTATCTTCCCCTGTTCATCGGTCAAGTAGATTCTTCACTTTCTTCCTTGGCTGGTTGGGTTGTGAAAGGTAGTAAATCGTCCTCTCACCATTCCTATGTTAGTAGTTTAGCTCTTATATTCTACTAACTAGTTGAATAGGTCCTTATAGTTGATTTTGGTAGGAATTGTTTTGGCTACCAACAAGTGAATCACAGCTCGGTTTGGCAGGGTTTAGTACGCAGCAAAACCGATCTCCAAGTTAGCTAGAAATTAAGATGGTATTAAGGGGTTGTGGTGGATTTAAAGCTAGATTGAAGTGGTGTGGGTTAGCCGTGAGGAGTAGTTGGGATGTGGCACCGTCTTCTGTAGGTTGCCAACTGCGATGGAAGCGAGGAAGAAGGGTGGAGGCTCGGCTGTGGCAGCACATCTACAATAAGCGCAGGCAGGGGCCTGGTCGAGTGAAGTGGCTAGAGAACCTTGGCCATTTCAGTCGTGTCACACCTTGTATTGGGAAGCCATAAATCTGTTTTCTCTTTTTTCTTTTTCTTTTTTTGAAAGTTTGGCCATGGTTGTGATTCAACCCGTGTATTAAAAGTAAACTGGTGAATTGAGTAAGTGTACAGTAGGAGGATGTGTATAATCAGTTAGGAACATGGGAGACTAGGAAGCTGTACATTACTATACAAGAATAGGTAGATGGTAATTAATTATTAAGGACCAATTGAATCTAGTTAAAAGATAAGTAAGTGTATTGGAAGTAATTATAGTTAATAGTACTTGCAATTTGGAAGGAGAGTTTCAATCACTTAATTTGTGCACTTTTGGTAATAAGTGTAAATTATGTGTGGTGAATATCATATGAGTAAAGTGAGATTATCTTGATAATAATCGCATGCCTATAATTATTAATATGATTTAAAAAAAATAGACGTATAAAATTTATTATTCATAAGGAATCTAAATTCGATTGACATGTATCTCAGTAATTATAATAATAATAACAACCACAAATAAATAAATAAATTAACACTAAACCATATAAAAATGGAGGTAAATAATTTTAATTTAAATGAGTAAGGGAAATGGCTTGAAGAATTGTTCATATGGCGATTACTATAAGTAATATGTATGAATTCCTGTTTTTTTTTTTTTTTTTTTTTTCAGTTCCAGAGCGTATCGAGGATATTCTGACAGCATCGTAGGCTAAACAGACTGACGAATCTCGTTCATAAGCCTTGTGAGTAAATTATGTGTTTTATGGTTATTAGATCTTTTGTTCAAATTATATGCATATATGGAATGATGCGTGATAATAAGAATTAAGCAAATGAGTTATTTCAGTGATTTAATTATATGATATATGTTTGACATTGGATGTGGATGATAAGGGCAAACAATACGAAAGTTTTCTGAAAAAGGATTTTCATATTTAAAAATTAAAGTCTAGGTGCACCTAGGACATTTAAATTTGATAGTTGATAAGAGCTATTATGATTCTGACAATTATTTTGAAAACAATTGAAGTGCTCAGCCCCGGTAGGATGGAATTATGTACAGGAAATTACTTGTTGTATGAGCATGTGAATGTCAGGTGGGGGAGGTATTGTTGTGCGGGGCTGAGTTACTCGTTGGCCCTTTGTTTATTAAATTGTTTGTTGATTGTTGGTTATTGGAATGGTTTGATTAATACATTGAATTTCATAGTCTGAATGAATTATGGTTGTGTAATAATTTTAGTTAATTTTAAACTATGATATATTTGATGTGTGATGCAGGCACCCTTTGGATACACGATTGGCTCATTAAGTCCTTGTGAGTCACTCTTTCCTTTGTGATTGTTTTTTTTTTTACGTTGATGATTGCTATAAGGTTGCTACCTGTCGACTCTACTGCGATAAGATATATCTCGAATATCGCATACTTAAAGTGTAAAGGATGACACTAGTAGTCACTATAGGAGTTATGTATTATTGTTATATGTACATATATTGAGTTCACCACGGTGATTATATTTTTTGTCAAGAGCAGAGCTTCTCTATATATTCCGATATTATAATTTACTGTTGACTTGGTAACCAAGTTGTTTGTATATGTTATGGATATGTTCCACCATACAGGGAACCTCTGCCAATATTTTCAGTAATCATATACGTTTAATTGTCGATATCGGAATTTTATTCTAACTCTACAATATTTTGATGGTCTTAATTATAATATGTTTCTAAGTTGTGATGCATATTATTTGAATATTCAGGGTTACGGGGGTATGAACACTCATTCCTCTAGCCAGTTATACCTTCATTTAGGAGAGTGACAATGGGCCATTATTCATGGGCCTTAATATACTCTAACTCCCCCCTCCCCCTAAAATTCAAGGTGGTTGACTTAAAACT
Organism: Quillaja saponaria; assembly: GCA_029379385.1. Lineage (NCBI taxonomy): Eukaryota > Viridiplantae > Streptophyta > Magnoliopsida > Fabales > Quillajaceae > Quillaja > Quillaja saponaria. Next base: position 13,514,878 of record CM055617.1, read on the forward strand.
AGTTTGAGTTTGGAAATCAAACTAATAAAATGGCTTTCATAGATAAAATACTTGTTTTGGTATGTGTGAGGCGACGTATAACTTGTAGGGGGATTGTGCTTCCCTAAGCCATGTTCAGAGACATCTCACATAAGGCAGTCCGAGTACATGCTCAGAGATGTATGAAGTGTTATAAGTACGTATGAGGTGACGTATAACTGGTAAGGGGATTGTACTTCCCTAAGCCATATTCAGGGACGTCTTATGCAAGGCAATCCGAGTACATACTCAGGGATGTATGAAGAGATATAAGAAATAATATATATTAAAAGGAAGACGATTAGATCTATTGATTGGTTAAGATGTTGAGATAAGAGGAGTTAATATCTAGCTCAAATCTTGGATCATAGATTTTTGTTTTTGGATTCGTTATGTAATCAAATAAGCACTGTAATGAAAGAACAAGATAGATAAAATAGAAAGATCAATATCAAAGAGATGAGTCAATAGGTAGAACAAGGCAGATGAGCAGGAAAGGGTTTAGGTGAAGTGGCAACCCTTTAGGAAAAACTTTTAACAAACCTAAGTTCTGATACAAGCTTAAATCTAATAATGATTTTGTATTGTATGAGAATGGGATGACTTGATTACATAGAGAAAGCCTATATTTATAGGTTGTACAAACCTAGCATAATAAACCTAGTCTAATATAAGACTAAGTACAATAATCTAAGTATAAATCATAGGCCATTACTCATGAGCCATAACATACTCTAACTCCCCTCTTAAAACTCAAGGTATTGACTCAAAACTAGCTTGATTGGTAACCAAACTGATAAGTGGCTCTTGTAGATAAAATACTTGTTCTGGTATATGTAAGGCGACATATAATTGGTAGGGGAATTGTGCTTCCCTAGGCGATGTTCAGGGATGTCTCAAACAGGGAAATCCAAGTACGTGTTTAGGGACATATGAAGATTTATAAGTACATATGAGGCGATGTATAACTAGTAAGAGGATTGTGCTTCTCTAAGCCATGTTCAGGGACATCTCACAGAGGACAATACGAGTACGTGCTCATGGACGTATGAAGAGATGTAAAAAATGATATATATATATATATATATATATATTGAAAGGAAGAGGATGAGATTTGTTGATTGGTTGGGATGGTGAGATAAGGGGAGTTAATATCAAGCTTAAATCTTGGAACACAGATTTTATTTTTTTTTTATATTTAAAGAACAAATTTGAAAAGGATAAAATAGAAAAATCAAAATAAAAAAGAATAGTCAATGGCTAGAAGAAGGCAGATGGGTAAGAAGAGGTTGAGGTGGGAGTCGCCACCAAGAAAGAGGTGGCAACCCCATAGGAAAAACTTTTGAAAACCTAAGCTCTGATACCAACGTGAATCTAATGATGATTATATTTTGTATTAAATGAGAAAGGGATGACTTGGTTACATAGAAAAAGCCTAAATATATATAGGTTGTACAAGTTGACCTGGCATAACGAACTCATTCTAATATAAGACTAAGTATAATAATCAAGCATAAATCATGAGTCATTACTCATGAGCTGTAATATACTTTAACTATAGAATTCAAATTGATTTAAAGTATTTTAATTCTTAAAAGTCATGTTATTATTCGGACTTTACTTATCCCTACATTAGTATGTATTTATACACATTTTATCACCATTGCTATTCTTATTCTTATCCCTTTTTAATTTTCAGATAGTTTTCTTTCTTTTTTTGGTTTCACACGAGTATTCCCACACTTTTTGGTGTGAGCCTAATCTCATTCAGCATTAGTAGCTACCCCTTCACATAAATGTTTTCCTGCAAACTCGAACCTCTGACATTGCAAATGCTCTCAACCGTTGACCTTAAGTATGTTTTACTATTTGAACTACGTCTTGTGGGTTAGTTTTCTTTCTTTATTAAAATAATATTTTAATTTTTTTAAACAATTATTTAATATAATTGATAAGGAATTAATAGGAGAAAATAAATGAGCGAAAGAGGATTAAAATTTAAAATAATTTTTTTTTAATTTAATATTTGATATATAATATATGGTAGGAGATCAATCATAAGGTGACTCTCATTTAAAAAAGTGTATGGAAGGGATAGTTTTTTCCTATCTAAACTCAACCTACGATTGCTGATTCAACATATGATCTTGTTTTATTCTTATGTGTTTTGCCCATTAAACTGCTAATTGATTGACACTTGCAAAATACTTTGAAAATACAAAATAATAATAATAATAATAAATAAATAAATAAATCTTTGAAATGCATTACCTTCCAATTTTTTGAGATGGCTTTTGGGCATATATGAATAGCCAATAAATTTTAGTCTCTTGTTGTATTGAAGAGTTTTCTAAGTAAAATAATTTTAGTCTATAATTTTAGTCTCTTGTGGCCTGTAAAATTATAATTAAGAAGATAGCTTCTTCCTCAAAAGCTTTGTTTCTTTTTATTGGCTATGTACTCACCTTTCTTTGATTTTTTTTCTCAAGTCTTAGCTCTTTATATGACCGAGGTTGCTCATGCTCAGACCAATGAGTTAATTTTATATCCAAAACAAATTTATTTTATTTCTTTTCCTTTTAAATTCATTTAACGCTTATTAAATTTTTTTTTCACAAACAATATATATCAATTAATTATTGTATATAACATGCAAGTTAGATTGATGTTGTTAGGAAAAAAAAAAAAACATATCTTTAAATGTTGTTAGAAAAAAAATATATCTTTTACGAATTTTTCAATGATAGGTTAACTTATAATTTGAGTCTTCAAATAAATAAAATAAATTAAAATACATTTAAAGCATTTCCATCACTTTAGTAGTAGTGAAGAAAAGTTAAAAAATATTAAAAAATGAACTCACTCAGTCATAATAGAAAGAGTAATTTTGTTTTATTTTTTATTTATAAAACTTTTAAGTTAATGTTAAACTTTTTACCTTCTTGAATATATTTATTAGATATGAATGGTTTGTGTGACATCTCCTTAATTTAAATAATATTTTCTTTTTCTTTTTGTTATATATAGTGATATTACTCTTTTGACTTTTTATTAATCAATATTTTTAGGTGTCTTACATGTTAAATGAATTAAATAAAAAATAATTTTCTTTTGGTAAACCCATCCTTTCTTCTTTTGTTGATTCAATGTAACAATCAATTTATTTTGCAGATGAGATTATGGAAATAGAGAGGGCCATAAAGGATGTCAAGTTTAGGAATACAAGTGCAAGGAAACTAAGAGCACAAATGGAAAAGGAAAAATATGAAAGAAATAATAATGATTTAGGGAAACTCAACAAGAAAAAAAATAGTGGAAAGCATGGAAAAAAGCAAACATCATAATACCTGGGGAATCAAATTTAATTAGGAAAGAACTAGCTATTTGCACACTCAAATTCTCACACTTATATTCCAATAAGTGTTTTGTGAAAATAGATTGACATGGCAACTACAAAAGGGACCATGGAGGGCAGATGTTGTGTATGAGTATATATATAGATCACCACAACATACAAATAAAATGCTTGGTAAATATATAAGATTAGTTTGATGTATCAAATAGGATTGTATATTATATGATTATATAATGTATTAGGCTGTATAGTTATTCTGTTATTTTGTTATTATATAGATTTATACTGTCATGCATAGAATAAGATAGGGTTAACAGTATAAGTTTATATTATCTTGTTGTTGCCAAACGTTGTATAAGTGTTAACTAAATAATCTTATATTATCCTGTTATCCTTTTACGATGCATCAGACAAGCCTATAAATAATAGTGTTTTTTTCTTTTTGTTTTTTGTTTTTTATTTTCCCAAAGGAGGCCCTATGTGTGATAACCTGAATTCAATAGTTTAATGCATGTTTCCCTTGTTGCTATGTTTATCATTTCCTTTGTCAAGAGTATATGTTCTGTTTTGAGTTGGGAATTGACAGTTTGGTGTGTAAGGCTTTCTTGCCCGTGAGCCTAGATATTCTTAGGGGTGCGTGTGTAACCTACACTTAAAGTAAGTTAAATAAGTTATATTCAAGTGTTATATATATATATATATATATATGGAATGGAATTTACGAATCAAGAAATGAATCTTAAAATAATTATGGTTAGAGTTTTATTGAAATAAAATCTTGATTTAGTTAAATTAATTTTATTAATTCTATTATTGTTGGTTTGTTATAGGAGTTAATTGAAATTCCTTTGAATCTAATTTGACATGTAAAATAAATAGTTAAGATGATGGTAATGGATATTCCAAATTCTAATTAAGTTTAAACATAGAGTATAATTTGAATTTCATAGTGAAACATGAATAAAGTGGAATAGATAGGTGATGGGGAATTCCTTAGTATAAGTATAGATATACTCATATTTAAGGAATATAAATATATTTTTAATACATACAGTAATAGTTTTAGGAGGAATTAATCTTGGAGTTAGATGTTAAAAGGTGTAAACATGTACGTTCAAGAAATTGTAAATTTAATTATAAATATTAATGATTGTTTCAAATAATACATAATTTTATGATTTTCAGCTCCTGATCATATTGAGGATACTATGACACCGTCGTAATTCAGACGGAACGATGAGTATCGTTCTTGAACTTTGTGAGTGAATTAGGTGTGCTTTAGTTGACAGATTATTATGTGCAATTGTTTGTATATTGGATTAGATGTGCTATAAGGAAAAATAAGCAAATACAATATTTCAGTGATTTATTTGAATTATGCTTGTTTGACATTGCTTGTGGTTGATAAGGGCCAACAAAGTGAAATTTTCTAAGAAATGATTTTTATTTTTGAAAATAAAATCTAGGTGCAACTAGGATCTTCTGACTTGAATTTATGAAATATTATGATTCTTATAAATGTTTTAAAAGTAGAGTACTTTGCCCCAGTGGGATGGATTATGTACGGAGATTAATCTGTTATGTAGACTCATATATGCCCTGTAAAGGGTGATATTGTTGTGCGGGATTGAGTTACTCGTTGGTCCTTTGTATGCTTTGATTACATTGTTTGGAATGTTAAACTTTGGATATTTGAATTTGACTTATATATATATCGTGGAACATGTGAATCATGACTTTATTATGATTACTACATGAGATTAAATGAAGATATGTGTTATTATGTGTTGATTGATACTGGTAGCTTCAGGGTACATGGTTTGCTCACTGAGTCCTTGTGACTCGTACCTTTCTCTTCTTTTTTTTCTTCTTTTTTTGTATTAAGAAAACATGGTTCGCTGCGTCAGAATTTGTTACCTGCCCACACTGTTGTGACAAGATATATCCTAGAGTCACATACTTGAAGCTAATAGGGCGACATTTGCAGTCATTTTAGGTGTCATGCATTGTTGTGTATATTGAGTCAACTGTGGTAACTTAATATGTTGTTAAGAGTAAAGCTCTTCTAAGTACTTTGATATTATGATTTACCAGTGAATTGTACCAGGTTATTGGTGTATATACTATTGGGCATGTTCCACTTTACAGGAAACCTCTGCTGAATTTTCAGTAAATATTTATATTTCATAACCAGTTCATGATTTTATTTTAGTTCAGTAAAGTTTTCTTGGTCTTAACTATAATTTGTTTAAGAGTCATTTGTGTTCAGTCATTGTGGATTCAGGATTACGAAATTTTGGTTATATATTCTTTTGACTAGTCATACCTTTATTTGAGGGTGTGACACTATGAGTTAGCTCTCCCTCATCCCATAAATCCTCAATCTCGGGTGAAGGCAGGTTTCAATATCAGGTCATTTGTATCAATACTAAGTAATTTTACTAGTTAAACTAACTAGGACCTTCAATTTAGATATGTACTAATACATAGAGGTGTGCAAATCTAGTGAGTGTGTTAAGTTTGGGAAAGAAGCACTTAAAATTTAAAATGACAGAAAAATTTCTATTTGTGTTTAAAATTTTTAAACTATACCTTTTACAGGAAATGAAAAAAAAGAAGGTCAAATTATATACCATATTGTTACTTAACATCAGTTATTAAAAATAAATATTTCCTAGTATTTAAGTGAAAATTAATTATCTAAATACATATAATTATTAAAAAAAACCAAGTTTATCGGTATTAATTTATTAGTATTTACCGACAGACTTATACTTTTTATTTCACCTATGGTAGATCTAAATTAACTATGGTTCGTCGGTAATTTTTATTTTTTACACTTAGCTGAGCAATTTTTTTTTTTTTTTTTCATTCTCTCTCTCTCTCTCTCTAGAAGTTCAGATTTAGTCTTTTGCTCTATCATGGTCGAGTATGACCCTAAATTGAAGACTCGGGAACCTTTGGTTGAACCTCCTTCACCTATCCCATATTTTTTCTTATTTTCAGTGGTTTCAAGTTTCAACCAGATATTGCAGAATTCTAGATGGATTTATGAGCAATGCCTGGTTGTTGTAAGATTTACACTACGATGTGGTAGAAAAGAAAATTCAACCTTTTCCTTTATATAAATCAACATATTATTAGTGATACACTACAATAAATTTATAATTTCAGCAATTATATAAAATAAATGTGAAAAATTTTAAGAGTAAAACCATAACTTGAGATATGAGAAATAGTAAGCGTAAAATTATCATTTAATTCGTGAGACATATTAAGATAAAATTGTTATTTAAAGTATGAGAAATAATAAGGATAAAATATCATTTAAGGTGTGTGAATAATTAGAATAAGAGTGTTATTTAAGCTATAGAAAATAACAAGATATGGAAAATAATAAGGGTTAAGACATGACAAATAATAAAGGAATAAGTGTAGTATAAGATGTTAAAAATAATAAAGGTAAAATGACCATTTAAGATGTAAAAATAATAAAGATAAAAGTGTCATTTAACTTGCAAAAAATAGTAAGGGCAAAATTATCATTTAATTTGTGAGAAATAAGAAGAAACATTTATAAGAGTAAAACTATCAAATGCCTTAAGGTGTGACTGCTACCTACTAATCTCAAATGAATTACATAATACGAAATCTAATCTATTTCGTATAAAATTCAAAATTGAAAAAAAAGTATAAATTCAAATCTATTTTATTAAATTCTACACTAATTCATTTATGTGTAGAATTCATTTCTAATAAATTGAATTCTACATTTTTTGGGTTCCAAACCCATTGGCAGGGGAACACAACAGGGTGCTATGTTCTTTGGTGATTGCGGGTTATGTGGCTTTCCAGCATTTCTCAAGACCATGCTTGCAGAGAGCACTTGATCAAGGTTCAATTGTTGCCACCTCGGCTGTCATTTGTTTCACTGTTGCTTCTTTCTTACTTCTGATCTTAGTGTATGTAAACCAAAAATACCAACACTTGTAAATAATTGAACCCCTTTGAAAGGCAAATATAACAGGGAGAAATCCTTTAATAATACGAACAAACAATCTCTTGTTGAAAGTAAAACCAAGTCTTACAAGCCACCCTCCCCCTTAGCACCCACCACTGCCAAGCCACCAGAATCTCTCAGATAGTAGATTGCTCTTGGATTATGTATTAAAGAATTAACTACTAAGATGTAGATGTTTATTTTCATCTCCGTAGATTATTACAAAATAGATGCTGTTTAGACATTCTGATGGGGATGTACCAACCCATTGAATATGTAGAAAGTGGGAAAGACGATTTTCTCCCTCTTCTCGTTTGTCTTACTTGTTAGGTACAGGCTAATTAACCCATTGTAGCAACCTTTTCTGATGGAACATGATGTGGTAAAGATGTTTTTGCTTGATTTATGATGATTGTTGTAGTAGAGTCTTTGTCAAAGTCAAATCATTTTTCTAGTTCTTAAATTAAAAGTTTAAAACCCAGTGGCAGAATCTAGATCTTCTGTAGATTTTGTACTAAATTTTCTAAGATTCTTACCATTGTTTTGTTTCTAAGTTTTGTTTTCTTGCCAGATTCCATCAAAGTTTGTTTCCTCCATCAGCAAAAAGGATAAGCTCAAGAGTCTATGAATATGTATTTCTCATGTTTCTAGGAAACAAAAAGGCTTAAAGAGATTAAGCAATATTAATATTTACCATTGTTAGAATCTATGGTTTTATAAATGCTGAAACTATATTACGACAGTGGTTAAAATAATTGTTTATCTAAATCTATTTTACTTGTTGACTCCAAATATGTAGTTCCTCCATCCAAGTTATTTAACAGGTTGCAACTGACATCAGTAGGCAGTGTATGCGTTTCGTTTGACATGCCCATGTATTTTATGTCTGCAAGACATAAGTTGGAGAATTAGGGTGGTTCCCTTTTATGTATTTCTTGTTTTGTTTACTAAATGTGTTTTCTAGTTAAAGTGCCTTTAAGAAAACTCCTTTGGTTCGCTATAGCTAATTTTGAGTACATGGATTTTCCAAGGAAAAATGAATTCTACCGCATAATAGATTAATCTAGCAATTTATTATTCTAATACTGCAGAAAATCTACGTGTCTACACAACCTATAGGATTCTTGGCTCTTTCTGCCGTTTTATCTCAGGCATCTTTATCAACTATTGGACATACATAGATGAGATGGTGCTATTTTTAATGGGGAGAATAAGCATTGAGGAAAGGAATGTGACATTGTTAACTCTGCCCCTTTGCTTCAGTTACCTGAAAACTGCTGGCAGACTGCACTGATTGAATTTCCAGCTCATTTATAGGAGAATGACTGAAGAGTGTGTCTCCCATTTAGATATACTTTGTGACAATTGAGCCCCAGAGACCAATTGTGGTGAAAAATAGCAGCAATGAGTTAGAAACAGAGATGGCTGAGTTGGGGCTTTCTGTTGGTTCTGAGCCGTAGATTGCTGATCCCCTGGGTATAGTCAAGCTTGGAGTACTACCTATGGTTGCCGGAGTAGGGGTCATCGGACTTGGTGGGTTTGGAGTAGGGATCATCGGATTTGGTGGGCTTATAGTAATCGGCGGGCTTGTGCTGCATGCACAATATATATATATATATATATATATATATATCAAGATTCTTTCTTTCTGTATTTTGTATTACAAGAAATAGCAAAGGTGACTATGAAACGAATTCTTACCTTTGTGTTGAGGATGATGCAAAACGGCAGCTTCCATTACCTGCAGTGGCACATACATGAATTTAAATGCCATATCTTATTTTAAATAGTGAATCACATGTGCAAATTGTATTTTATGAATTCGGGTTGTTGAAGATTATTCATCTTATACTGTTATTCAGAAATCATCCACAGTTCCAAGTGGAGAGTCTAAATTTTGGACTAGTTCCTCGCTAAAGAAAGATAACTTATATTTTACACTTCTTCTATGTGGCCTCGACAATGAATTGATTAATAAAGGAAGTGGGAATATTTATTATTGATGAAATTCTTACTTGGGTCAGTGTTTGTAAGTTGTGCTGTTCCTCCAAATACACAGCTAGTAGGTGATGGATTTTTCTGGTAATAGTTGTTGAAGGCATAAGAAGCATGGTCTTGTAGAGTGCTTGGATTATAACAACTTGCTCCTGTTTGAATTGCTGAACAGTCTGCACCTCCAAAGCCACAAGCATAGTCAAGAGCTACCTGTAGAGCAGTTGGTGAAGCTGTTCGGCTTGCAATGCACCAAGAACCACCTGCTGATGCAGGAGTTTTTGTGGTTGGGGTCGTCGGAGTTGTTGTGGTCTGGGTAGTCGGAGTTGTTGTTGGTGATGTTGGTGATGTTGGTGATGTTGGTGCGGTTGGTGCAGTTGGTGCAGTTGGTGATGTAGGTGATGTAGGTGATGTTGGTGCTGTTGGTGTAGGGTCTGTGCCAAAAGGTCCTTGAGGGGAAGGGTTAAATGTAGAAGTTCCTGGAGTTGTTGGGTTGACAACAGGAACTGAATCCAATTGAGTGGTAAAGACAGATGATGGGAAGAAGACATGGTTTTCTAATCCATTACCTGATATTCTGTTCTGCAGAATTGCTTCTGATGGGGGTTTTACTGCTATACTTGCACCTGAAAAAGAAACCAGGGAAACCCTATTAATTTTTCGAAAACAATGAGAAGGATTGCATTGAGTTAGTTGCTTGTTTATAACATAAGCATTGAATTTTCACACACCCCCAGCTATCAGTATAATTATGCACTATAATGCGTGCATCAATCTACTGATACAAAAAGAAATTTTAACCATCTAATCAAATATATACAAGTTAAATTATGTTGGAATGGAAACTATGTTTGAAATGTGTTTGTCATGTTTTTCTTTTGGTATATAGGAGGTTTATTGGATTTATGGGCTATACAACTAGTGGTAACATTTTCAATTTCTATAAAATCTTGAAAAAATTAACTTCGATCCTACTTTCTCATAAACTTGTATTTCTGGTGATATTCGATGATGTCAATAAACTTTGCCAATTGAAATTATACTTTCATACTATCTCTCTTAGTTTAACTTGCATCATGTCTACTATGGATAGACTTTTTTTATGTACATCCATTGATTTAATAAAATAAAAAATTTTCAAGAAACAAAAGTTTGAAAAGGCTTGAGTCATCAAGAAAAGAAGCTAAGAGGCTAAGATAAAAAGTGAGACTGAGACATAAAGAAATTAGAGCCTCTGAGACAAATGAAATCACCTGAACTGAAGAAAATAAATAAAGAAAATAATGCAAGACGCCGAGGACTTTTAGCACCCATTTTGCAGGCTGCTTCAACAATTTACTTGGAAGATTTCTTCTTGGTTATGAACAATGTCAGAGAAGCTAAAGATATACGATATCAAACAAGAGAAGCATCAACTATGGCATTTCTGCTAAGAAGAAATTCCTTTTTTAATTCACATCTTTATATATATGTGTGTATATATATATATATAGATAATATGTAAACTAGAAGAAACTAAGCTTTCTTCGATCAAAGAGGGAAGAAAGAATATGAGAAAACTTGAGACAAGAGGCATTAAGTAGTTGGAATTTGCAAGCAAGAGAAGGTGCAAAAGAGCAAAAAGGTTCACGGGGAAGGAAAAGGGCAAAAGGGTTCTGTTTGGAGTTAAATGTGATGTTTTGGGTTGATGGAAGTATACTAATCTGATCTGACAGTGATGTTGTGGCAATGTCCTTCCGCTTTTGTGCTAAATCTTTTCACTGTTTTATGGGACTCAAACAAAAGTTAAAGGTGATAGAATGTGGTTTTTAAAATTCTTACTTTTCAAAGTCTGTAATCAAGAATGTTGTCTGCATTCTGTAGTAGTGTATAAACACAAACTACCACTTCTCTCTCTTATCAATGCAGACTTCCTGATAATATAAACTGATTGCTTCTGTAGGAAATATTTAGAATCAGATCTTGCCTTCTCTATGAAGGATTTTGCTTAAATTGTTATTCTTAAGCTAACTTGCCCTTAATATAATCAAAGTGTTGTACTTGTACACGAGGTTCATAAAGAGAGCTTCCTGCTCAGCAACAGTCTGACAAGTGCAAAATGTGGGGTGAACCAGAAGAGTTTGGGACTTGGATATAGCAACATCTAAATGTTGGCTTAAGGTTCAGTATTAAAAAGAGTAGCTATGAACCATGTAGACCATTCCCGTGAGGGTGGTGAAAGTAGGGCCTCAATTATAAATAATTAAAAATAAACGCAACTCTTTAGGGTTATCTTGTACTTGAAAGAAAAAATAAATAATATGGTGATAATTTGATGCCTCATCTCCGTAACAAGTAATGATTAGTAGAGTAAGAAAATAGAATTTGTTTCCACTTTACAAAAATAATCTACATTACTAGTGCTAACATGTATGCAGCAAACTATCAAGTGAAATAGTACATAGAATTCTCATGATGCAGAAAGAAAATGAGTCCCTTAAACCAGAAGTCCTATTTCATTGATACATTGGTCTCAATCTCTGTTAATGCACAAGACTTCTTTGGTGAATGAGATAAAAGAAGCTAAATAGAAAAGAATGAAAATTAGAGGGTAATACAATTTATTTTTCCATGAGCAATGGTTTCCTTCACAACTATGCATATTAACACTGTTTCAATGATACATTCGTCTCAACCTCATTCTCAGGCTTCTAGCTTGCAAAACTCCAGTATTCTTCCTAGGTTCATCCCTTTAAGTGTCAGCATAACGTTCCACTTTCCAGTGCTTTAGGTCTTGTGCCATTGAAATTAAATTATAATTGAAATTTCCGGTCAAATTATACTGCGCAGCAGTGTCAGGCACCTAGTGTACTGGAGAATCCACCAAGCTAGAAGACCAAGCAGGGTACTTTCAGCATATATCCACCATCTCAAACCTGCAACTTCTCATAAACATGTACCAGCTGTTAACAAAACCCGTGCAATAATATTAAGAGTGAGAAACACTACTTCAGAAAAAGAAATCAAAGACTTGCATACATATAGCATTTAGGTTGTTTCATCCATGCTGAAGCTTAGGGCAGTAAGAAAGGTGTTGCCTGACATCACTCCAAGCTGCAGATATCTCTTCAGATTAGAAGTGGCTTAAAACATTCTCATTTCCACAACAGAATGAATTGTACCTGGCAAATTTTGGTAATCAGGTACTATTCCGTAGCCATTAATGTCTTTGTGCTGAGGTGTGACATACTTCCCAACAGTGACAACCACACCGGATCCATCATCAAGTTCAAATACAGATTGGATCAAACCCTGGTAGAAGAAATTGAGCATTGCACATGAAAGTAAAATGGATTTTACTAAAAAAATCAAACAGCTAAACCACAATAAGAACCCCATAAATATTGTTACCTTACGGACAACGACAGGAACATATAATCTTTCCTTTTTCTTCTAGGTTTTCTTCATTTCTTTTCTTTTTTTCCTTTTGGGGAGGGGATCATTTAAGAGTTTGGGCAGGGAAATATGGTCATAGAAATAAAGAAATAAGATTTTTATCCAAATCATGGAAAGACAACTCTGAGAGCTCAGCCCTCAAAAAGATATTCACTTTATAAAACTACGACACTAATATTTCACAGAAATATGCAATTAGTGGCCTTTAGCCTGCTAAATAAGAACACTACCTACAAAATAATGTAGTGCCAACGTTGCCTTGCTAGAGGTAATTTAAATATTTAGTAGTAATGAGCAAATTTATGAACCTTCCCATAAGTTCGTTCACCAACAAGAACCGCTCTACAATTATCATGCAGTGCAGAAGCAACCTGAAAGAGAGTAACATTGGACAGTAATAATGGCAAGGGTAAAAAAAAAAAGCAATCATAAACAATTAACAAACTGAGCTGCTCACAATTTCACTTGCACTAGCAGTTCTGTCATTCACTAAAACCTGCAACAGAAGAGAGCCACTGGCCTTGTCATGACACCCAGAAATAACAGTAATGAGATCAAACATACTTACTAATTTAAACATAACATACTCAAAAAATTCATTCAAGGGAGTTCTCTAATATAATATCTCAATACAGTGTTAAGCAACGATGAACTTCAAACAATTTTTTAGAAAATAAAGCTCAGACAACCTTATCTTAATCCCAAATTCCTGTCAGTTAGGAACCAAATAAAGGGGAAGCAACTATATCGATAATTAGGTTTAAAAATGTTCACTGTTCTCCACTTATTTAGTTATCATGAATATCTGAGAGTTATTGAGACTTGAATTTCTTTAACACAGATCTTCCAGATATCTTATACTTGTTTTGGTTATTAACCAAGCAAATTGGGTTCAATCAAAAGTTCCAGCTTGTCCACTAATTAACAATTCAAGGAACATTTCAGGTTAAAGCAGCTCAATTGCAAACTTAGTTCATTCCATTTCATAGAATTAACATTCAAAACCAGTTCCTGCTCTATGGCCGGTTAAAGTCATATCATAGGCCAGAAGGATGAAACCCTATTATTGCAGAAGGGGAATCAACCGTACACATATCAAATTTTTCTCACTCAACAAAATGTAAAATCAAATAAAGAAAATTTGGTTGTTTGGCTTCTTCTCTATCTTTCTAAAGGTACTGTGCTTATAGTTAATACATATGAAATCTAAAATTTATGGAAATTGCTACATCTCACAGCTACTAATCTGTTGCACGTGCATCATTACTTAGAATTAACCAGTAAAGGTTTAAACCCCTCTCCCCAAAGAAAATCCCTAGGCAAAACCTCAGAAAGAAGCCAAAAAACTAGAAAGAGATAAGCCTAAAATATTGCTTTAACAGATAAACACGGATGAAACCATTTGTTGTTTACATCCCATGTAGAATCTTATACCATAACAGGAGCTGTGACCAAAGGTGGTATATCTGCAACAATAGCTTTTTGGAACTGGGGATCTCTTCCAACAGTGTAAGTGATCTGTCATAACATAATCAGGTGAGGACTTGTTTAAGTGACTGTATTCAACTAAAAGAACAATTACAGATTGACGCAGCTAATATTTTATAAACAACGTATATTTCAATATAAACTAGTAAAGAATACAGAAGGTTTATGATTTAAAATTCTTAAGATATTACTGTATTAGATAACCATACAATCATTAACTATGATAGGATATGCATTACAGGTATTATAGGTTGTGTATGATGCAAAATAGATGCCGAAGCATGGGGTATTTTTACCACTTCAGACATAGAAAAATGTTTCCAACAAATTTGTTCCTTATAAAATGATATACTCCAGCAAATAACAAAATGTTCAGACCCACCAAAATGCTGAACTCTCAAAGTCCCAATTCGAATGTGACTGGAAAATTGCACTAAAATTAGTAACTATACAATAAAACTCATTGCAGTGTTGTTAAAGAACCATAGATTTGTTCGTTAGATTAGAACACATGAGGTTAAAGAAGCTATGCAAAAGATGAAAAGTGGTAAGGCAATGGGACCGGATGGTATCCCTATAGAAGTTCGGAGATGCCTATAAGATGTTGAAGTAACTTGACTCACAAATCTTTTTAACAAGATTTTAGTGACCAATAAAATGTCTGATCAGTGGAGGAAGAATATGTTGATTTCTCTTTATATGAATAAAAAGGATATACAAAGTTATACAAATTATCGAAGAATGAAACTTATAAATCATACAATGAAACTGTTTTTAGGGATGAGACTTTAGTTTCTGAAAATTAATTTAGATTTAATGCCGAGAAGACCTACAATGGAAGCTATTTTCTTACTTAGGAGATTAACGGAGAAATATAGAAAAAAGAAAAATGATCTTCATATGGCCTTTATTGATCTAGAAAAAATATATGATAGACTGCCCAGACAAGTTTTGCATTGGGTTCTTGAGAATAAAAAATCTCAATTAAATAGATAGAAAACTCTTAAGAATATGTATGAAGGAGTAATGACTATGGTGCAGACCATAGATAGCATATCTAGAAAGTTCTCAATCACAATAAGTCTTCACCAAGGATTATCCTTAAGCCCCTACTTATTTACTCTAGTCATAGACAAACTTACTTATACTATTCAAGATAGGATTGTATGGTCCATGTTGTTGCCGATGACAGGATGGTAGACAAAACTAAAGAGGGTCTAAATTCTAAGCTAGAACTATGGAAGAACACGTTAAAGTTTAAAGGTCTTATATTGAGTCGGACAAAAACTTAGTATATAAAGTGCGATTTTAGTCATACTAGAGAAGGCTCCACCGAAATAAGTTTGGATGATCAGGCAATCCTAACGAAAAATGTGTTTAACTATCTAGATTCATTTCTACAAAAAGATAGTGCAATTGAGCATTATATAAACCATAGAATTATGGCAGTGGATGAAGTATGAGAAGTGCATTAGGTGTTTTATACGATCTTAAAATCCCAAATAGGTTGAAAGAAAAATTTTATAAGGTAGACCGACTATAACTCCGCCAAAAATTACTATGCCGGTCCCAAGCCCGGATAAAAGAGGAGGGTTGCGATAGGTTGATGGCTAGCATAAAACTAGTCAAACCCTATGACAATGAATCTTACCGAATTTTCGTTGGAACATAACCCTCTTAGCGACGCGTTGCATCGAATCCTGGGCATAGTGAGAAATGAGCAAGGGTTGGGTCGTCACATCCTTAGTGGCACACTACATCGGCGCCCAGGTGTGGTGCAAAATGAGCAAGGGTTCTCGCATCGAAGACGGGTGCGGGTAAAGAAGCTAGCCTAGGACAAGATCTGCATAGCTACTTGGAACATAAGGACTCTTACTAGTAAATTGAGAGAACTTATGGATACTATGAGGAGAAGGAGGATTAATATTGCTTGCTTACAAGAAACTAAGTGGGTAGGAGAAAAAGCTAGAGAGATAGAGATAATAGGATTTAAGAAGTGGTATACCAGTAAGACTATAAATAGGAATGGAGTGACAATTATTATAGATGGAAATTTAAAGGATGAGGTTGTTTAAGTCAAGCGGAAAGGGGATAAAATAATTTAGTGAAATTGATGATAGATGAGAAGGCCTTCGATATTATTAGAGCCTATGCTCCATAAATAAGACTGAAAGAAGCTACAAAGAAGGATTTTTAGGATAATTTAGAGGAGATAGTCCAAGGAGTACCTTTAGGAGAGAAAACTGTTTATTGGTGCAAATTTAAACGGTCATGTAGGAAATACTAACGAGGGTTTTGAGAGTACATGAGAGTTTTGGTTATGGAGATAGGAATGAAGGTGGAGAGTCTATTTTAGATTTTGCGGTTGTGTACGACTTGATTTTAGCTAACAGGTTCTTTAAGAAACGAGAATCGCACTTAGTCATCTTTAGTAATAGGCCAAATAAGAGTCAAATAGATTTTGTTCTAACTAGAAGGGTTGATAAAGCAGTTTGTAAGGATTGTAAAGTTATGTCTAGCGAGTGTTTAGTATCTTAGCACAAACTTATGGTTGTGGATGTTGGTGTTAAGTGTTGGAAGCAGAAGCATAGAAGTAATAGGTGTAGTAAGACTAGATGGTAGAATTTGAATGGAGGAAAAATGACTCTTTTTAAAGAAAAAACATTACAAGGTGATCCATGGAGGGTGGAAAGTGAGCCTAATATGATTTAGAATGAGATGGTAAGTCATATCAAGAATACGACTAGAGAAGTGTTAGGAGAAGTAGATGACGTGGATATCTAAAGGAGACATTGTGGTGGAATGAAGAAGTTCAAAAAGCTATTAAAGTTAAAAAAGAGTGTTATAAAAGATTACATGAGAGTAGAAATGAAGATAATTATAAGTGTTTTAGACAAACTAGAAAAGATGCTAAGAAAGTGGTTAGGAAAGCTAGAGGCAAGGCTTGTGAAGGACTTTAACAAAAGTTAGAGACAAAGGATGGAGAGAAGGATATTTATAGGATTGCCAAGCAATGGGAAAGACGAACTAAGGACTTAAATTGTATAAGTGCATTAAGGATGAGGCTGATAGGATTTTACTTAAGGAAGACGAGATTAATGAGAGATGGTGAACTTATTTCAATACTTTATTTAATGGAGATTCAAGGAGTGATATTGGGAACTTGATAATGCATTTGATGATATGATCTGCTGATTTGTTCGTCGGATTAGAGCATTCTAGTTAAAGAAACTATTCATAAGATAAAGAATAATAAGGCAATGGGCCCAGATGATATACCAATAGAAGTTTGGAGATGCCTAGGGGATATTGGAGTAACTTGGCTTACAAATCTTTTTAACAAGATTTTAGTAACCAAAAAAATGCCCGATGAATGGAGGAAGAGTATGTTGATCCCTATTTATAAGAATAAAGGAGATATTCAAAGTTGTACAAATTATCAAGGAATAAAACTTATAAGTCATATAATAAAGCTGTGGAAGAGAGTGATTGAGCGTAAACTTAGAAATGAGACTCTAGTTTCTAAGAATCAATTTGGTTTTATGCTGTGAATATGTACAATCGAGGCTATTTTCTTACTTAGGAGATTAATGGAGAAATATAGACAAAAAAAAAAAAAAAAAGATCTTCACTATGACCTTTATTGATTTAGAAAAAGCATATGATAGAGTGCCAAGATAGGTCTTGTGGTGGGTACTTTAGAAGAAGAAAATCCCAACTAAATATGTAGAAGTTATTAAAGATATGTATGTTGGAGTAATGACTAAGGTGCGGACCACAGATGGTATGACTGAAGAGTTCCCAATCACGATGGGTGTTCACCAAGGTTTATCCTTAAGCCTTTACCTATTTGCTTTAGTCATGGATGAACTAACCTATAATATTCAAGATATTATAGGTTTAAATCGTGTTGGTATTATAGGTTTATCCTCAAGATATTATATGTTTATCCTTAAGGCTCTGTGGTGAATGTTGTTTGCCAATGATATCGTGTTGGTAGATGAAACTAGAGAAGGTTTAAATTTCAAACTAGAAATGTATAAGAATGCGTTAGAATCTAAATGACTTAGATTGAGTTGGACAAAAACTGAGTATATGGAGTGCAATTCCAGTAAAACTAGAGGAGGTCCAAATGAAATAATTTTGGATGGTCAAACAATCTATACAAAAGACATGTTTAAGTATTTAAGTTCATTTATACAAAAAGATGGTGCAATTGAGAATGATGTAAATCATAGGATCAAGGCAGGGTGGGCGAAATGACGAAGTGTTTCGAGAATTTTATGTGATGTTAAAATCCCGAATAAATTGAAAGGAAAATTTAACAAGACAACAATGAGACCAGTTACGCTGTATGGTACCGAATGTTGGGCAGTTAAGAAGCAACACTCGCATAAGATGGGAGTAGCTGAATTGAAAATATTGAGATGGATGACTAGACATGCAAGAAATGATAAAATAAGGAATGAGGAGATCCATAAGAAGGAGAAAATAGCACCTATTGAGGAGAAAATAAGGGAGAATCGTCTACGTTGGTTTGGACATATCCAACGTCAGCCAATAGACGCAGTAGTTAAGAAATATTACTTGGTACAGATGTCAGGTATTAGACGTGATAGGAGAGACCGAAACATACATGGGGGCAGTCATCGAGAAAGATATGGCGGCTCTAGAGATTACTGAAAATGTTATCTCGGATCGATGCGAATGGAGGAAAAGGATTCATTTAGCCAACCCTATCTAGTTTAGGATTTAAGGTTTAGTTGAGTTGAGTTGAGGTGACAGTGAGACCTATTGTGTTGTATGGTTCCGAATGTTTCGCAATTAAGAAACAACACTCATAAGATAGGGTGGATGAATTGCGAATGTTTAGATGGAAGACTCCACATACAAAAATAATAAATACAAAATGAGGAGATACGTAGGAAGGTTGAGGTAGCACCTATCGAAGAGAAAATGAGAGAGAACTACTTCTTTTGGTTTAGATATATACAACGTAGGCCAGTGGATGCCGTAGTTACGAAATGTGACTTAATGCAAGTGGTAGGTATTAGAAGGGTAGAGGGAGACTAAAAATTACACGAGGGACAGTCATTGAGAATGAAATGATTGCCCTAGAAATTATTGAACTGATGTCTTGGATCGATCCGAATGGCAGAAAATGATTCATATAGCTGACCCTAAATAGTTTGGGTTTTAAAGCTTAGTTAAGTTGAGTTTACTCATTGTATCTTACACAAACTCATTTAGCATTTTGGTAATTAGATAAGTTTACTTTACTTATAGGTTTTGTTAAGTCACAAATGAGTTTAGGATAATTTACCCTTAGTGTGCATGAGTGATTGCAACATAACCCTTTTAAAGCATACTACTACTAATTTTAGGAACTTCAATTTACTTCCCTAAAAGCATTTACCCATGAACCAAAAGAAATAAGACTTTCCTTGCCACCTACTCAGGAAAGATCAACATTATCCAAATCAAACAATTCTCTTTCTCATACCACCCTAGAAAAACTGAAAAAGTAATTATTATCTGCTAACATATATAGGACCTCCCACCCTAGGTGACAAGCAGCACCTTATATATGATGCAACTCCTCCAGTCAAACATGAGGGTGTTGAAGTATGATTGAAAGCATAACTTAGTGCAGCTTGAGCTTACAAAAGATATACTTTAGTAATCATGAGTATATATGCTGCAAACTACTATAAGAGAATGTAGGGAAGTCAAACTATATATATTTCAAGTTTGATGATGAGATATTGGAGATTTATGGGGATTATATAAACAATCCTTTCAATTCGGCACACAACCAACCTTAATAGCACTCGTCATCTCTTCATCTTAGTCCTTAGGCTCAGTACTTTGTTCGGGGACATACTTAAAGGGAGAAACTTAAATTCCTTCCTCTAGACATCAAAAGTATACGTTGGATTTTTCATTTTCCACAAAAGTTGTGATGCTTACAATTAGCAAATGACAGACAGCTCAACAAGCTTTTAACATCTTAATGATACAGAAAAGGTCAGAGAAATTTGCTAAAAATTGAACATATTGCAGTTAACAAGTTATAGAAAGAAATTAATTATTGTAATTATAATGTTTACACTATATGAATCGACATACCATATCCCCCTCATTTAGGAAAAGCTTAGCAATCTCAATTCCAACCTAAACAAACAAAAGGATACAATTAAAATACACATATTTTTATACTCACAAAGGTTACATTCATAAAAAAACATAATTGTGATGAAATGATTACAGGAATAGCAAATTACTAAATCACTGAAGAAGAAAATAATTTTTTTAATTCCTTTTCAATCCAAATAGAAATTCATAAGATTTAGAGCTCTGGAGCTCCAAACTTGTTACTAAGGCTCTTAAAATTAGTTCAAAGGTTTACATAGGCATAATTAAAAGGAGAAGCAATGTAGCTATCTTGGAGCTGCTCTTCCGCAATAAGATGGTTCTAACAGTAATAGAGTTGACAAGGTTATAAAGTGTATGAGATATCAAGTTCTAAAATATTCCTTATAATGGAAAGTAGCAGGAGTTTTCTCTTCTCTCAATCATTTCTAAAGGTACCAGAAGAATATAAGGAACCTAGCGATGTTAATAAATGCATCAGAAATCCAAAAGGAATTATATATAGTAGTAATCTACTATTTAATCGAATGCAACCAAAAGGAATATAAAGCAGAGACACCTGTACAAGGCCACCGAGATTATCCCGAAGATCCAATACGAAATATGAAGCGCCCATGTCTTGAAGTCGCTTCATTGCTGAAAATTATAAGACTATATGAAAAGCTAACAACAAAACATATGAAAAGATCATGGTAGAAGGTAGATAATTCCATTTTAAAAAGAATACAAAATTCAAAGAGATTGTTGCCCTTCTCTTCAATACTTTCTTATTCATAGGGTACTTTTATGGTTTACCTCATAAGTTTTATATATACTTTAAATTTCGAAGTACATAGAATTCTGGAGAACAAAAGAGAAAAAGAAGCCAGCCAGTGAAAGAAATCTCTACAGATGTGTAATAATTGAATAATTTCAGGCTCAATCATTGTAAAAGCAAAGAGTAATCAGAAGAGTTGCACATGTATATTGATGCTATAAAATTGTGAATCTGTTGGTTTGTGTGAATCACTGAAATATTCAGAAGAAACATCATGAAAAGTAAAAAAGAAACGGGTGAATGTTGTTAAAAAAGAACATAAATAAGATGGGAGAATTTCCTCATTGAGATGGCAGGAGAATCATAGCTTTATGCAGCAGATTAATTATACAAAATTTTTACAAAAATATTTACCAATAACCAAATCTTTTCTTGCCAATGCATTGAACTCTTTAAGGCGCATGTAACCAACAGAGGGAGAATTATTGTCTTGTTTTTCTAAGCGGTAAAAGACTGGGGTTCGAGCAACAAGTTGTCTCTGGATTTCTAGAGACTCAACTGGCCCACAGTTGCCATGCTTGACCTGAAATTAAAATTTATCCTGAACAAGCATCATAAAAATATATAACAACAATTAATAAAAATATGAGATGAAACTAACTTAGAATCAGAACCTGGATAATGACAAATGTTTCATTTGGGCCTTGTAACAAAGATGATACTTCAAATGCGGATTTCCCTTGCACATCCACTCCATTAACAGCTAAGACTTCATCCCCCTGGAAAAAGAAAACTGAATGAAGTAACCTACACAAATTTTTGTACAAGAAACAAATCTATGAATCTAGAAAAGCAAAAATAGAGAAAGGAAATGGTTAGAAATAACAAATCTGGAGAGAAATGGGAAGCTTTAAAGGTGAATGAAGAGAAAAACAAAAGTTGCAGTACAGTGTCTGAATAAAACAGAAATAATAATTGTACTATGTTGGATTCAAGAGGAACAATGGAGATCAGCTTAATCGATATGCATATTGTATAGCATGACAAGTTTCAGTCTTTTCAGACTTCAGTTATACATTGTTACAGGAGAAAATTTAAGAGAGACTCCTACAGAAAGAGGAGTTCATCATAGAATTTATTTATTGTCCCATCTCTTGAATTTTCCATAGTAACATTCACGGAAACCATTTCTGTGTATGTTTGTAAGTTCTAACTGCATCTTCCTGTTTATGTGAACTCCATATAAAAGCCATGAGAAACAGTACATAAGTCTTGATTCTTTCAATATCTGCTCCAAGAAATGGTCAAGGTAGCCTAGTGCCAGCACACAACCACACAACTCTATGACTCAGGGAACCATCAATTACTAAAAACTGACTAAGTTTTTCCTTCATTCATAATTCTGAAAGTACAACCAATGACAGCACTAAGCAGATGAACACGACCTGGATTAACAGCCCGAAATGAACGTAAATCGACATACCTAAAATGTTTCCTGAAGTGTAAATGAAACCAAAACGAAAAAACAAAAGAAAGATACACTACTACTTCTATGCCACTGAAATAAAAACACGATCAGCTATTTATGTACCTGTCTGATACCAGCAGAATGAGCAGGGCCATCCAATATGAGTCCTAGTACCTTCAACTTGACACCTCCATTTTCATCTGGAACTTCCCTAAGGTTTATTCCAACACCAGTCATGTCATACCTCGCCATCTTGGAGAACTTTCAACAATACAGAAATGTGATATATGCCATTAAATATTATATCTGATGACCATCTAAATAGAGACTACATGTATATTAAAGCAATAAAAGTTTGTCATCTATAACCTTAATGGAAGTGTTATGCCACAACTTGTAATGAAACACAAAAAGATGAGTGGGGAAAAAAGTTTTGAATTACCGCCTCAATTCTAAAGAAAATAGACGAAATCATAAGTAAAATTATGCCCGAAGACATCAAAGATGGACCCTAAAAGAATGTAGATTAGATTGTTATTAATTTTTTTTAAATGTGCTATAGTACGTCAATAACAAGAATCCTAAAGTTGTATCCCCAATACTGATTAGATTTCCCTTTAAACTGGATTTAATGAAAATAACTCTGAATAACCAACATAACTAATGGTGAAAGGCCAAAACAAATAGAGAAAGAACAGATAATTTCTTAGTTCCTACCATACCCATCATGATGCACCTAGAATGTGTTAGAAAATGGGCCTCGTGTGAGTAAAATGCTCTAGATCTTAGTCCACCCCTTATGTTTCATACATGCTACTTGCTAATTTGCATGACATACTAGGGGTGAGAACTGAGAAGGTCTTGAAAGAGAAGGAGAAGGACAAGATCAAAATGCTTTCTTGAGCATTTGAGAATAATGGATAGGCATAGTAACAAAGTTAGTATATGTTCATCAGTTCATAAATTTGACGCAGGATGCAGACTGGATAGTGATTATGTTTTAAGAATTGTATCTTTGATCAATTTTGTCTCATGGATATTGCTTGACAATAATGAGCCATCATTAATTTGCACTTCTTTCTTTTCCCATCCAAGTTATTTGCTGTCAACATTAATAATCTGTTTTCCCTCCATTATCTTCATCCTAACTAGTAGGTTAGGGAGAGAATGAATTGGAGACTCATACTAATTTTTTATAAATACAAAAAGTTACTCATTTTGGATAAACCATTTCCGTGGATATTAACTTGAAGTCTCATACAGGAAAACAAGGTATGCACAAATAGGGCTGGTGTTCAGAAACAACTAAAAAAGAATTATACCCCAACAGAATAATTCCAGACAAATTGGAGAGCCAATTACCTCATCAGGGGTAAGAAATCGAGTGTAAGGATCACCCAAACTGGCCAACATCCGTTTGATTATCTGATGAGCCTTTGATCTTGTCTGAATTGAAGAGCTCAAAATATCTTCCTTCTTTTTCTGGTGGCATGAAATAAATTTGTATCAACCATGATCAAGTACTTGATATTGTAAATAATAAACAAGTGGATTGGAATAAATGGATATCTCAATCAAATATGTTGGGTCCAGTATTGGGTACTCAAAAAACATTGGAACAACTGCAAATTGGCCCAGAAAGAAAGCCAGCCCCGATTCATACCCAATGAGTTTCTAATTAAAAAAATGAAATTTTAGAAATTGAAAAGCCCCATATAGTTACAAATGAAAGAAATTGGTTTTTACCAGCCAAGTCTCTGGAGACCAACGATGGCGACCAGTGTCAAGAAAACTATCATTGACAATCTGCCAAGCTTCCTCAACGATTCCCTCATTGCTGACCAGCTCAGGAACAGTCTCAACCTTTTCTTCTTGCTCAATATCGCGACAAGACTCAGATAATGAAGTAGAAGAAGGAGGAGGAGAAAGCGAAGGGGAAAGTGGGCTTTGAAGAGCAATGGAACAAGGCGACGAGAGAAGAAGTCCGAATGAGAGAGCACCCGATAGTACTCCAACCACAGTTTTCTCAGCCCAATTTATGCAACTGCCATTGAATTTGCAAAGAATTGGGTTCTTTGCAGTTTGTGATGGTGGTGGGAGTGTGAGTGCGAGGGAAATGGCCCTCATCTTCTTTTGGCGCCCGTAGGACGTTCACTGCTTCCCTCACTCTCTCCCTCTCACATTCCTGTTTATCTTCTTTTTTCTGTTCTCATAAGAGATGACGTGGCAGCTGATTGTATTTTCATTTTTTTTTTTGGATGAATTCACTTTGCTTCAAAATTTTAAAAAAATCTATATTTCCCTCTTTTCAATAAATTTTTGTGGCACACATAAAGCTTGTAAATTGTATTTATATTATATATATATATATATGTTTATTAATAATTAATATAAATATCAAGAAATTATTTTTTTAAAATAATTTAAATATTTAATTAATTTTTAAAATTTTCAAAAATAGAGGAAGAATTAATATAATAATATTATAATTATAAAAACTATACTCTTAATTTTATTTTTTTTCATTTATAGCATTTAAAAAATAATAATTTATAATATTATAACTTATTAAATTAAAAAATTGAGAAATTCAATATTAATTACTATTGACATATAGTTATTGAAAAATTATAGATCTATTAATATTGAAAAGATTTAGGATAAAAAAATAAAGATTAATATTAAAATAGCAAAAATTTATGAAAGTAGTAAAATATTAATATTAAATATTATAGATTTATAAAAGTTAAAACAACAATATATAATCATGAAAAGTATATTCTAAATATTTTTTTAATTCATAGTATTTAAAAAAATCATTTCATAAATTTGAGAATAACTAAAAGATATTATAATTATTAAATAAAAAAATTTGAAGAATTTAATATTAACTAATATTGATATATAATTATTGAAAAAATATAATGTTTTATGATATAAAAGGTAAACAACAATATTACAATCATCAGAGCTATACTCTTAATATTTCTTTTAATTTATAGTAATTTTTAAAATTTTAGTTCTCAATTTGAGAATAACTAAAAAAATAAAGATTATTAGGTACTTATTAAATAAATAAAATATCAAATTTTCAATTTTAATTGCTACTAACACATAATTATTGAAAAATTATAGATTTATTAATATTAAGAAGAATTAGTAAAAAGAAATCAATAATCCTAAGAGAATTACAATTCTATTGATATTAAAATAGGAAAAAAATATAGAAAAAGTAAAAATAAATAAATAACAGTTTATTTAAAATAAAATAACAACTAAACATAAGTATATAATAACACAAACTCATAAAGATATAAAAAGAAATAAAAAAAATTTATGTCTCTAAAGCTCTTTTATATATAGTATAGATGAAATAGTATTACAATTTAAAATGTCCAATTTTTATTTATTTAAAAAAAAACAGTAAAAAAAATTTAATTTTCTCTTTAAATGAGTGTTAAAGACTGATTTTTATTTTTTATTATTATTATTATTACATTTGGTTAATTCTTTTTTTTTTTTTCTTAATAGAAAATATCCCACATATATAAGTAATTTTTTTTATTTTTTTTTTGTGAATCTTCAAAGAAAAAAATAAAATGTATGAGTACCATTAAAAATCAATAAGACACCTACAAGATAAATAAGCTATACTCTTAAAATTTATCCCAAATAAATTTTATACTTTAAATTGAAACATTTTTTTATCTCATCCACCTATTACATTTAATATTTTTAAATTTTTATGTTTAATATTAATTAAGTAGAATTAAAAACAAAAGATAAATAAAATTTTAAAATTAATAGATTTATGATACAATCATTAATTAAAGAATAAAACTTTAGAGAAAAATATAATGAGAATGTGAGATGTTTTCATCTTCTTTTTTCATATTTTATTTTTTTAAAATTAAGATAGATTTATGTAAATTAATTATCTTTCTTTTTTTATATACAAGTACATTAACTTATCTTTTAAATTCATAAAAATTTGTATTTTTAGATTGTCAATATCATTAAAAAAAACCAACTTTAATTTATTTAACATTCAAAAACATGGTTTGACCTATAGACGCGTGATTTTATTATTTTTTTTTCTATCTTAATATTTTTATATATATTTTAATAAAAATAAAATGTTAAAAGAAATTTTTTTAAATGACATTAACATAATCAAATGATATTAAGAGAGAAAATCTAGAAAAATAATTTTTTTTATAGTAAGTACTTAGAACTTATTGAAATAGCGAAATTTAAAAAGTTACTTTTTGGTATTTTACAAGTAGAAATGATTATTTTTAATATTTTTTCTAAAATTATTTTAAACACAGTTAACTTTTCAATCCAAGTGCCATATTAGTATTCTCAAAGAAAGGGATCCAACAGAATTAATTTTCTAATAAGATCTTTCAATATTCAATTTTTTTTTCTAATTAGATCATTGACTCAATGGAATTAGTTAAGACATAAACGGTTAGGATTATGTCCTGCAAGCTAATTAAAATAGTTGTTATTGGGTATGAACTCTAGACAATTATTTAATTTTAAACTTATTAATAGATTTTATAAGATATATATATATATGTGTAAACCAATTATTTTAGTAAAATTTCTTTTCAATCCAAGTGCCATATTAGTATTCTCAAAGAAAGGGATCCAACAGAATTAATTTTCTAATAAGATCTTTCAATATTCAATTTTTTTTTCTAATTAGATCATTGACTCAATGGAATTAGTTAAGACATAAACGGTTAGGATTATGTCCTGCAAGCTAATTAAAATAGTTGTTATTGGGTATGAACTCTAGACAATTATTTAATTTTAAACTTATTAATAGATTTTATAAGATATATATATATATGTGTAAACCAATTATTTTAGTAAAATTTATATCATAACTATCATACATGCAATTCATTAGTTTTATCTGATATTGTTTAGAATTTTATAAAAATTTAAGTTTCTATATTTCATTATCTTGGCTAGGTGGCCAGTCACGAAGATATGCTCCATTTATTAGTTTTCTGGACTCAAATCTTCTTAATGAATGTTGTGGAAGTAAAATCTTCATAAATTTCTTAGTCTTACATGAATTGTTTGTTTTTGATCGGACAAAAAGATGAATTAATCTATGTGTGTGTAAACTGGCTTAGCCACCACTAGACTGCTAAATAAAATATATATTTAATTGTCTATGTTATTTATAATATATATATATATATATATATTTATTGAAGTTAACTTAGTGATGTATTAGTCATTTTCATTAAATTTTAGTTATGATTGAACTCATTAAAAATCATTTTAAAATGTCTAACTATAAATAGTATAAATGATTTTAAAATTGTTAATAATTTATAAAATTTTATTTTTTTACTATCCAATAACAAATAACAAAAGAAAATGAAATGTAGAAAATCTAAATTTCTTAAAATTTAAATTAAACATTATAAATGGAATTATATATTTTATTATTAGAATATTATTCTATTCTCATTTTGTTCTATTCTCTAATTAAATTGATAATTATTTAATTAGTAATAAGTCAAAATTAATGAGGTCAATATGTATTTTTCATAAATTCAGTTGGGTCATTTAAATTTTTTTTCCTCTATCTTGATAAAATTATAAAATTTCACTAAGTAAAAAAAAAATAATAATAATTAAATTAAATAAACCTGAGTGGGGCCAATTGACCCACTCATGTGAATGTGGCTTGCATATGACAATAATTAACTTGAATAAAAAATTAACATACTAATTTTATTCTTTTTCAAACTATAATTTTTTATTTTTCCAAATTGTATTTTTTTTAATTATATTTAAATCATATGTGGTGCAATATAAAAAGGTACAATAGAACAAGATGAAGAACTGGATGAAATCTTATGTGCATAACACATGACATAATTTCGTTAACTTGGATGAAAAAATTAACCTTTAAATTTTTTACATACTATAAGGAGTTTAGTGTAACATTTTAAATCACATGTATGAAAGATTAAATATATAACTCAAAGAGGTAAAAATAACAATCTCTAGCTTTTAAAAGAATAAGAGGCGAAGAAAGATTAGAGCTCCAGAAAATTAGAGAAAGTTAAAAGTTGAGAAGAAGGGAGGGAATGATACGCACCATACAATTAAAAGGAAAATTTTAAATTGTGTCAAAAATTAGGAAAATTTTGCAAATAGGGCACCAATAAAAAAGATACAAATTAAGGACTTGAATCAAACAGGTCAATATCTTGATTTAAAAGTGATTTTGATGATAACAAGATAACTATTATATGTAATAAGAACTATCAACTGAGCTTAATATGAATACTTCGAAGTGATTAAACTCAATGGAAAATAGTCGATGAATCAAGCAGCTAGCTATGTATCAATATAACATCGTTTCATTCATAAGTAACTTAGCTGAAGAAATCAATTGAAGACATTAACCAATTAGCTAAACCCACACAGTGGATGAATTAAGATCAAAACACATAGTTTCACTAAAGCCAAAAGTTAAGGGAATCAATTGAAGATCTTATCTTAGTTAGCTGAAGAAAAGTATTTAAAGAAAACAACTGAACCATTCAACCGAAGATTATCATTCATTTAGTTGAAAAAGGTGCGTCAAAGAGTTAGCTGAAGAATCATTAAACATCCTACAAGACAGTCAAAGACTCAAAGTGCATCGTTTCACTTAAAAGATAGTTGGTCGAAATCCATTTTTATCAACAAAAGACTGACTGTCAATTGAAGCTCTTAAACGGCAGCATTCCATTAATAGTTAAATAAAGCTTAAATTAGCTGCTGTATTATCTTTCAATTGAAGAAGATCATCCCACCATCAAAGAATAACTTTTTGGAGTTAGTCAATTGAAATTTGATAAACTGAACTCCACTAATTGAATCTTCATCAATTGAGTTACTGTGCAATTAGATCAAAATGAAGCATGACATTTATAATCTAGTTAGTTGAAGATCTCAACTGAGGTTGTGTTAGCAACTGAAGTCTTATTAATTTATTCGTACAACACCATTTTTGGAAGACAAACAATTGTTCATCATTTTCCTAAGCTAAGTAAACTTCAAAAAGCCTGTTTGACAAAAAGACTTAGAAGAAGACAAATCATAACATCTAATGTCAAATGTTGTGCCAATACTATATTCAAACTACCTCGGAGCACTAGCTTCATGGTTTCATGCTAAAAGGGCACATTTATTAGAGGAAATGACATATGTGCATGTTGCTCCTCCGCTTTGTTAGACAACAAACTAAATCTTCCAAGGAAAAACTATTTTCAAGTATCAGACAATATAAAGATATTGATTGCTTTAGAAGAGGGTTAGAATCACTTTATTATAAATCTTCAAATCATACATTATCATCATCCTACATCAAGCTCTGCAAAATTTAAAATCTTTTGAAACAGAGAAGCACTAGAACTTTCATATCCTTACCTTTCTGTATGACCAATCAACAAAGCCTTGAACTTTCAAAGTAATGATGAAGCTTTATATCTGAGTGAAATTGTTAAGCACACCTACTTTTATATCTGTATTTTGCAAGTGTGAACCTAGAGCTTAAAGATAAGCTCGGTAAAGTTCAGCCTGTTCAAGTTCTGAGGAAATAGGTTGTTATGGATGAGCTCTATGATTCATCTAGGTGGTGGCTGAAACCTGTAATTTGGCTAGATTTAGTTGAGTCTTGCAATTTAGCTAGGTGGTGGCTGAGTCTTGTATTTTGACTAGGTTTGGTTGAATCCTATAATTCAACTAAGTTTAACTAAGCCTTGGAATTTATTTTGACTAGGTTGTTGAGCCTTATGAACTCGGCCGGTAATAGAAATTCCCAATGGGAGTTTGAGGAGTGGATGTAACTCAGGGTATTCGTGAACCACTGTAAAAAATCAATTTGTCCAATCTCTATATCCCTTAAACTTTTTACTGTCAACAATTATCTGCAATACCTATTTATCTATTGAATATATGTTTTGGTAATTGCTTTGTTTCAAAATCAAAAGAGGGTGTTTTTAATCAAACAAACAACTCATTGCCTTTAATTCGCCATTCTTGAGTTAACAATTAGTATTAGAGCATGTCATATTATTGCACGTACAATTTATTTTTAATAAAATATTGTGAAAAGATTTTAAAATGGCAAGCACAAGTAATGTTCTTGGTCAAGAAGAATATCGTACTAGGCCACCCCTTTTTAATGGACAAAATATTGATATTGGAAAATTCGTTTACGTATTTTTGCACAAGTTCTTGATTATAATGTTTGGGTGCTATGATTTTTTATTCTTATATGCCTAAAACTAAAAATGACCAAGGTGAATGGATTCTTAAAGAAAGAATCACATGTTCAAATGATGAAAAGGGTCTAGCTTAAATAAATTCTGAAGTTCTGAGATTTTTATTTTGTGCTTTAGATGCTAATGACTTCAATAGATGTTCTACTTGTGTTTCTCCATGTGAAAATTTCCATAAACTGAATATCATACATGAGGTCACAATTCAAGTCAAGAAATCTAAAATGAATGTCATGACTATGAATCGTTGAAAATAAAATAGGATGAGTCTATTTCTAAAATATTTGTCAAGTTTACCAATATTATCAATGAGGTGAAAAATCTTGGAAATACATAATCAGATAAGGATATAGTTGTGAAGATTCTAATCTGTCTACCAAAGAGCTGAAAAGCAAAAAAAAAAGGGTATTAAAAGAAGCAAAGAACTTGGGGATTCTGACTCTGTATGAGTTGTTGGGTTCCCTTGTTACTCATGAGATGCAGGAGAAACATGAAGAGTAATATGAGAGCAATCATTAAAAAATTATAACAAGTGCCTTCAAAACTTCTTCAAATGATCCTAGATGAATATGAAAAGATCCCAGGTGATGATGATGATATGCTCTAATGGCCAGGAGATTCAAAAGGTTCTTAAAGAAAAAATCAATGAAAATGCATCCAAAAATGAACCAGATAAGGATTTCTCATCAATCTGTCAAAAATGAAAATTGATGAGCAGTTTTTTCACATTTTTTTTCTCCAAGTGTTATGAGAAGTTTTGGACTCCTATAATTAATATTTTTTTCTCTATCACATAATTATTCTTGTTCATTGGTTCTCAAGACAATCAATACGCTAAGAATGATGCTTGACTATGATGCTGATATATCATCAAATGAGTTTAACTAAGATGAGGGAGCTCAGCTATGCAATGCAAGAAATTTTTGTTAT
This sequence comes from Quillaja saponaria, assembly GCA_029379385.1. Taxonomy (NCBI): domain Eukaryota; kingdom Viridiplantae; phylum Streptophyta; class Magnoliopsida; order Fabales; family Quillajaceae; genus Quillaja; species Quillaja saponaria. Next base: position 13,546,780 of record CM055617.1, read on the forward strand.
TTTGATGCATCTCTGAAACTCAGTATCTCACAATGGTGGTTCTCTGAAGCTATCAATAGCAATCACACTTGTCGTGATTAAATATATGCTGAGTTGACACAAATTAATAAATATGTGCTAAGTTGGTAAAAAATAATAAAGATAATTGTCCTTAAAATATTATTCTTCGTCAACTTCAACCTAAAAATATCATATTTTATCAAATTCATCCTAAAAGTATATATATATATATTTATATGTTTTACTTCAATTTGTCTCAATTTGTCCAAATCATCACAAACCCTAATTACATGATTGTTATAGAGAAATGATGAAGGGGAGTGAGGAAAAAATATTAACATTTTTTTTTTTTTAACTTAGCACACTTGTGATAAAAATATTACATTTTAAGCCATAACAACAATTTGCATCTAAATTTCTAATGGTGTTAGGATGAGTGAAAACATTTCAAATGTTTTGCAAGTTTTGAGACGAAATTGACACAAAAAATACTTTTGAGATAAAATAATAAAAATGTAATAGTTTAAGGACAATAGATGTCATTTTCTGTATTTTCTTCTATCTTTTGACTTGAAGTCAATATTGAAAAGTTGGTGAGTTCTACTATAATTTTAATATTTTTTTTCCTACATTTTATCATCTAATCTGACTTTAAAAAATAAAATTATATATATTAAAGAACTAAAAGGAATTATTATATTAATTGTCAATAACACTTCATTTCCTTGAACTTTTGTAAAATATAATATAGTAGTGATACTCAAAATTAGAGGAAACGACACCCTATCCTTTAAATTTTGTTAATGCTAACGAAATTTATAATGTAGGAATGTAATATGTTTTAATCTATCTCTTAACAATTGTTAAAAGATAATAAACTACAAAAAAGAGAAACTAATATAATTTACTTAGAACCAAAGTGATTAAATTTCTAAAAATGAATTATAACAACAAAAATGAAAACTTAAAAGTAGATGCTGAAATTCTTGGACAGTGATTCTTTAGTTTACTTTCTCAGCACTTTCCCTCGATCATTTAATCAACAGATTCATTGAATTTTCTCTTGATCTTGTCATATTTGATTCTTATTTTGTACCAAAAAAAAGAAGATTATAATTGAACTAAGTTGTTATAATGGTCTATTTGAAAGTTGTAAAACTTTTAAACACCTTTTGACAACTTTTAGATTGTTTCAAAACGTGTTATAAAATTTGTGTTTCTTATTTCTATCATAATAGAATAAAATACCATATTTTAACTGATGTAATAGTTTAGAAACTGTTAGGGGTCAGAAAATCTGGGTATCCGACCGATTACTTCTAATGACCCACCAAAACTTGACAACTCAATTAAATTTGAGTTTAGTATTTTTTTATCTCAAGTTGGGTCAATTATCCGAATAAAACAATTTCAACCCAAGAATATCCGACTCATCCAAATTTATTTATTAATGGTTTAAAATTATGTTTTTATATAAAAAATATGATAAAATGTAATCTAGCGTTATTTATTTATTTTAATAAGAAGGAAAGAAAAAAAAAACCACGACGAGTCACACACAAGTCTACAATTCAGTTAATATATGAAAATGAGTGTATGACTCAACCTAGTCTATGTTTATATTTATTGTTAACCTTATTATAATTAGTTTAAATTTATAATCTTATTAAATATACATTGTTGGAAATTATATTAAGGTTAAAAGACTAATATATATTTATTTATAGTTCAAAAATTATAAAACTTAGATTTTGTTTTATCTTTTTGGAATTTATTATTTGTTAAAAATAGATATTAGATTTTTTGGAACAAATAAAAAGTCTAACCCGATTAACTCACCTAAATTTGAAATAATGTAATTTTCTATCACTCGATTTTAAAACGGGTAGAATTTTAATCAACTTGACTTTATCGAGTTGAGTGAGATTTATGCCAAACCTAATTCACTCGCCTAATTACACATGTCGAAAAACAGTTATGAATTAGAAAATATATGAAAAGAGTAGCCTTTATTACAAAAATATTAATATTTTAGTAACCTAATATTTTTTTAAAATATATGTAAATTAAATCAAATTTTCAAATTTATGTTTTAACCCTTAATAAATAATAAGGGATGAAATAAATTATATTCCATCTACGCATTTAATTTTTATGGTAACATAATTACTTTGAGGGAGGAAAGTGTCATTTTCTCTAATTTTTAGGTGTCAAAATCATTTTACGAAATTTTCAGGAAGGTGGGTGTAATCTCCAATCCCTAATATTAAAAACGTAAAATAGATAGAGGGAGAGGGTTTCGTTTCAAAGCGAAAGCGAGAAAGACAGTGAGAGAGAGAGCGCGAGCCTTAGATATCCTTCTTGTTCTTCTTTCTCGCGGTAGAACCCTAGAAATCTATAAAAGTAAGTGAGCCCTCTGGGCGATTCAGATCTGAGTTTTATCAGAGAGAGAGAAATAGAGAGAGGGAGAGAGGAGGTGGAAGAGGATGAGTGGTAAAGGAGGAGGAGGAGGGGGAAGCAACAATGGTAAGGGCAATAATGGAATATCCGGCATTCCAGCGGCGTCGAGGAAGATGGTGCAGAGCTTGAGGGAGATTGTGAATAATTATCCGGAGCATGAGATCTATGCTACTCTTAAAGAGTGTAACATGGACCCTAACGAAGCAATCAGCCGCCTCCTCTCCCAAGGTTCTGTCATTTTATGTAGCAGACATTAATTTTTACTCTATTTTCCTTAGTATTTGTATAGCTTTTGTTTGGATGCTGATATAGGACTTGTCGGTATTTTTTGTTTTTGGCTTCTGGGTAACGAGGTTTTTTCTCGTACTCTAGCACTACTGTTGTTTAAATGCCATTTGAGTGGATTTTTATCTTCAAAATACAATTTTACTAATGTTGAAGTTAAGGAATTTACTAATAATTCAAAAGTTGAAGGTGCTTTCTCCTATATATTAAGCATGAATATCTATGGCATGTTTGTTGAAGGGTTCTAATAATCGGTTTGTTCGCGATATTATATCTTTGTTATATAGCTTTTTCTGGCTAAACTTACAAGGATTCTATTATTGGTATTCCTCTTTTTTTATTTTTTTTTTAATTTATAATTTTTGTTATGGGAGTGTGCTTTTTTATTATTTTTCTACATACACTCTCCGTCTCCATTCCTATATATGCACTCTTACTTAAATTGTGTTGTTCTCCGCATTGCGTGTTTCTTTTCAAATACCTTTTACTTTTACACTGACCAACTTTAATGCTTAATGAATATTTTTGCACTCACCTGGGGAAAATAAGAACTTTTTTTTAGATGAGGTCTATGTGGGAAACTGAAGCAACCTAAAGAAACATTTAATGAAACGTGAAGAGTGTAGGACTTCTGTTCAATCTTGACTTTATAAATTGCAAGTATGTTTTCTGTTCATTGGTGGACACTAGAACTTGGAGGTTTGCATGATATTTTAGGAATTTGGTGGTTCCTAATCATATGTCGCATTTATATCAGATTGATCTTGCAACTTGTTGCTAATCATAAGTTTATTAAATGTGTAGATCCTTTTCATGAAGTGAAAAGCAAGCGAGAAAAGAAAAAAGAGGTGCGTTCATGTGCAAAATGTAGTTGTTACTTGTATTTTTCAAAAGTTGATTATTTGTTTCATAATACTGTTTTTCATCTGTCTTGTATATGGTAATTGATGTGCATATCTAAATAAAAGTATCTGATATTAAGTTAATTTGGAAATGAAAAACAATACCCTGTCAGTAACTCTAGCATATCCGTAACTCTGCAAGTCAATTTGTTGTAGTTCATACATGAGCTGGTTTGGACTATATATTTCAAATCTTTTGGTTCTTATTCCTTTTTTTTTGCCTGAAAGATTATCTGTTATTTCTGTTTAGTTGACTTTCCCTTACTTATTCAGAATAAAGACACAACAGAATCTAGGTCCCGCGGGGCAAATAACACTTCAAACCGTGGTGGTAGGGGTGTCACAGATCGTTATGTTGGACGTGGTGGCACAAACCAATTCAATACTAGTGGTATGTGGCTGCTGCAATGCTATTGTATGGGAAGAATTGAATATATATTTAGTTATAATTGGTGGACCTTGAAAAATACAACTTACCTTCTCTCTCTCTGTTTCCGAGGTCAGATTCTGGTGTTCTGGGGGTGAAACCAGCATACAAGAAAGAGAATGGAACACATGCTTATGGAGGTTCTACATCCTCTGTTTCCAGTATGGCAGGAAATAACTTGAACAGGCATCCACCATCCTGCAGGTTTTGGTTTTGATTGTGTTCTTTTTTGGGGGTGGGGTGATGGGAGTGGGAGTGTAAATCTCTTTTCCTTACATCTACAGTTATTTGTAAACTAGGGTTGAAACGCAACTATATCATACTAGTACTACTTTTCAGTAGTGATAACCAATGTTTTAAAAAGTGCTAGGTGCATTTAGGCAATAAGGGCTTCTATTGCCTAGGCGCAAGGTGCAAGCACACACCTAGGCGCAAGGTACAGGCGCACTTAAGTAAAAATAAATAAAATATTCTTAAGGGAAGATATATATAATGATAGATGGAACGTGGGATTTAACTTAATATATGTGTATCACAAAAAACATTATATTAAATATTTAAAGCATTTAAAGCTTATGTAATAACACGAGCAATTTCAAACTCCAAGTCAAGTTCAAACAAGCAAGTAAATATAAAATTCAGATGCAAGCATCTTTCAAAAAAAAAGTTTTTCCTTGTGCTCATGAGTTGCTCATTGTCTCACACCTCATCAATACTTGTAGGACCAACACCACCTCAATCGCCATTATTAGAATTGTAACCTTCATCATCTTCTTCTAATAACTCCTCATGCTCATGTGAATGATTCTTGGTAACTGGAACCCATAAATGTTCTTGACGTAGGTCTTGTGTTAGATCTTTTTAAGTATATATATATATATATATATATTTGGAAAGAATAGGATCTTATGGTTTTTATAAGTAGAAGGATTTGAGGTTTGTATGGCTTTTGTAAATTGTACACCAGTTATATATTTACTATATATATAGAAAAGGAAAAAAAAAAAAGAGTTGGAATTGCCTAGGCAACGCCTTAGCCGCCTAGCGCCTAGGCAAGGCAAACCAGGCGTGTGCCTCACCCATCAATGCATCGCGTAGACCAAGCTAGGCACTTTGGTGTGCCTCGCTTGCGCTTAGCGCCTAAGGCGTGCTTTTCACAACACTATTAACTGATTTTTCTTTTAACTGTTTTAATTTTGGATTTGAAGAACTGTTTAGAGTTAACACAGCTTATGTGTCTAAAATGTTTTGAGGCCCGACTTTACTTCCCAAAAAGATTTAAAAAATTATATTTGGGGTTCAAATACAAACACAAGTTAACTGTCAAGGCTTCCGAGTCTGGACTTCTCAGTTTGATGGGCTGACTTCTATTGTGATTTCTGTTATGTGGCACTCTCCAACTTCTTATTAATGGATTATTTTTGTTGTGTGTAATTTTTCCTAACCTTGCTTTATTCTGTGTGTAAATCTGACCATTGTTATAGATTTATCTGAATTAGACCCTCTTGTGTATGGAGTTGTATATGGAGTAAGATTATGAAGTGTGTTTATGTGACTGGTAAAGATTATGTTTTGTTTTGGGTCTTGTGGTATGGATTTTAGTTGGTATCTATTATAGTATTATCATAATGCAATTGTATTGACATCATACTCTTCAGTGTTCATCTCTTGTGGTTTTAGATCTCATGTACAATGGAATTTGTTGCAGTGATTTGCTGGCTTCTGAAAAGAAAACTTTTGCAGTAGGCATGGGTGATGGGATATTGTCATCCTCACAGCCTTCTGGATTACAATCAGCATGGGGAGTCCCAGGTCAAGTATCCATGGCTGACATTGTTAAGATGGGCAGGCCACAGGGGAAGGCTTCTGCTGTGCCAAACTCCTCTTCCCACAACGTTAATCATCAGAACGTTTGGGAACCTCCGGCAGAGTTGCAAGGTCATGCTTCAACTGTGTCAGATTCAAACACTGATCTAGGCACTGCTGTCTCCCAGCTTGTTTCTCATGATGATGAGTGGACTTATATTGAGCAGCCACATACTTCGGGTGTATCCCGTGGTGTCGAGGCACATGCAGATTCTGAGCTCTATTCGGATTCATCTAACTTGGATGAAGCTGAGGAGCATGGGAAGGCCCACTTAGATGATCGATTAGCTGGAGATGGTCCCGTTGAGATTCTTAATGCAGACCATGTTGGACCTGCTTCTGTATCTGCTAGAAGTACACAAGATGTTGATTCTGGTTTTGATGGTAACTTATATAAGGACTACCAGCATCACAGGCATCCTTTTGAGAACAAAGAAGGTTCCATGATGTTCTACGTTTTTGTCTGTCTTGCAATTTGTCTTCCATTTTGATTTCTTTAGAACAAATGATTTCATTTGAAGCATCTAACGTATATTATATACTCATATGTTCCTCTTCTTTATGGAGCTTCTCTCAGAAGGTTCTTCCATTTTGATCCTCTGGTGGACAATGTCTAAATAACCTCAAATAGATAAGGATTTGTCTGAAAACATAGTCACGCTGAATACCATAAGGATAGATGTTTATATATTGCTGCATAGAGAAATATACCTCATACTTGTGGATGTGGAATTTTATTTTTTTCACTATTTTTTTGCTCCTGTATTGCTTTTTTCCTTCATTGAAGTATCAGGCTGCTTATATTCTTTTTATTTTGTATTGCTGCATTTCAGCTGAAGATAGTGTTGCATCAGTGGCTGCAAACTTGGATCAATTAAGTTTGCAGAAGGATGATCAAGGGGCACAATCTGAGGAGCATAACCCTTCTGTAGTAATTCCAGATCACTTGCAACTCCACACCCCAGATTGCTTGAATCTAAGCTTTGGAAGTTTTGGATCCAGCACCAAGGCTGCCTTTTCAGGGCCTGGCTCATTTGCATCTAGGCCGTTGGAAGATAACTTGGAGGAGTCACCAGAAGCAGATGTTTCATCAATTGGGCACTCAAATGCTAGGTATGACCCTTTTATAATTATATCCTTGCTTTGTAGTATCTTGGTCAGCAGTTGCCTCAAAGATAATTTCTTGCAGAAATCCTGAATGTTATGGGGATGAGCATCTTGCATCTACCTCAGATGGAAACTTAGTTAATAGAACTGGACTTAGTGAGAATTATGAAGCTCCTTCAGTTTCACAATCAGAGGTGTTGAGACAGGAAACGCAGGAAGCTGCTCAGGGGAGTCAATATATGTTTCCTTCATCTTCCCCTGGATTTACTTATGAAAACACTCAACAAGCAGATGCTGTTTTTCCTCCGCAAACGAGCTCACAGATGCAGAACCTTGGTCCCTTCTCAAGTGTAATGGTAATGTATTGCACTATGTAGCTTTTATCTTGTGTTAGAAAATAGCTCCTTTTTGGTATGGTATTAACCTATTGTTTTTAAGAAAAAGGCAGAAAAACAAAAGTCTTTTGAGTTCATATGGTTTTGGTAAGCAAGGTATTGCCTCTAATTTCACCTTTTCTCCTGAGAATTTGGTGAACAGTAGAATAGTGAATGAAGTGTCTTTCTTTATATTACTTTAAATTTTCATTAACCATTCTTTATTTGATGCAATTTATTTAATCGTTGTGTTACTCACTTACTCTAAATGAGAGATTCACTAGATTGATACAAGTAGACCATTGTCCCAAATATATTGAGAAAGTCCTTTCACTCTAATGTATGTAACTATTTAAGTCATGAAGACTATCCAGTATCCACTGTTATATGCTGTGGGGTCAACTTCTTTTACATTCATAATATATATTATAAGAAGCGATGCTGCTAGTTTATCCCTAGTGTATTTTACTTGCATTTGAGCCTAGTACCATAATTGAACTTCATGTTAATTGTTATTTTGACAGGCATATACAAATTCTCTTCCTAGTGCTTTATTGGCTTCAACTGTTCAGACAGCAAGAGATGAAATTCCCTACTCACCCTTCCCCCTGTCACAATCAGTACCCACTCAATACAGCAACGTTGCTTCTTCGATCAGTGGTCCCTCCATTTCCATGCCCGAGGTTCATTCCTGATCTAAAATTTTAACTTATTTATGTGAAATAAGCTTTTGAAACAGGTTCTCACCTATCAAACACATTCTTTGGCTGATGACATTAATTTCCAGCTGTCTTATTGAAACTTTGATTAATTGAAGTTGGATGACCTTACTTTGGTTGAGTCATTGGTTTTCCTAGTCCATGGTCAAAGCGACTTTAAAGGTTTCTGCTCACATCATCTGGTCATTTCTTTTCGTCTGTTCTATGCTTTAATCAGAGTATTCCTTCATGTTTTTCCTGATTTGGGCTGTGTTTTTATACTTGCACAGTTGCATTGTGCTAGTGGTCTCTTGCCTAGTAAAAAAAAAAACTGCGTAGTTTTGAACTTAGTAGATCTTGTGGCCTACAAAGAAAAGTTGATAATGCTATTACTGCTGGACAATTATTCATTTTAGTTTAGCAAGATAAAATCCTCTAGGATGGTTAATGGTTGCACTACTACAGTATGTTTTGGTCCCATTTACCTTGCACTATTTTTCTCCTGAGTTGGTGATGTAATATTTTCATTTGGAATTTCTTGTTTTAGGGAAAAGGAAAATTAGGGTGTTTGGAACACAGCTCATCTGAATTCATTTTGTTTTTCCGTGGATGTGCAGGCTTTGAGAGCAAGCAATATTTCAACACCTCAGCAACCTCCACAAAACCTGCCTGGTGCCAGTGTTGCCACAGGACCTGCACTTCCACAACACCTTGCTGTGCATCCATATTCCCAACCTGCTCTTCCTTTGGGACATTTTGCCAACATGATAAGCTATCCATTCTTGCCTCAGAGCTATAGTTATATGCCATCACCTTTTCAGCAAGCATTTGCTGGTAACAGCACATACCATCAGTCTCTGGCAGCAGTGTTGCCACAGTACAAAAACAGTGTTTCTGTGAGCAGCTTGTCTCAGTCTGCTGCCATTCCATCTGGATATGGTTTTGGGAGTTCAACCAGCATTCCCGGTGGTAACTTTCCTCTGAATCCTCCTGCTGCTCCTACAGGCACAACCATTGGATATGATGATATTATAAGCTCCCAGTATAAGGATAATAATCATATGCTTTCACAGCTACAGCAGGTAAAAACATCTTCACATTGAAATGTCTCGTTCTTTGTTAGCCTACCATAACATTCTGGTAGAAATATTCATGCTAGTGTTTACGCATTCCAAGAGCTATGCAGTACTCCCCTGCCCCCTCCCACTCCCCAGAGAGTGAAAGACTCAAGCACAGCAGAATGCTATGTAGACAATATAGGAAAATACAGCGTATTGCCAAGAAATCCTGTTGTGCGGATATATTCTTCAATTACTGTTTTTTGTGAGTTTCTTATATGCATGAAGCTCTAATGGCCTTATTGCTTACTTTCTTCCAGAATGAGAACTCTGCCATGTGGGTACATGGCCCTGGTTCTCGAACAATGTCTGCTGTTCCAGCCAACTCATATTACAACTTACAAGGTCAGAATCAACAATCTGGGGGATTTCGGCAAGGTCAGCAGCCATCACAGCATTTCAGTCCTCTTGGATACCCGAACATCTATCACTCCCAGGCAGGAATCTCCCTGGAACATCAGCAGCAAAATCCTAGGGACGCCTCCCTGAACGGATCTCAAGGCCAACCATCTAAGCAGTCCCAACAGATATGGCAAAACAGCTACTAATCTCAACCACCTCCTGGTTTTTCAGGGTATTGATGTGTTTGAAAGTGGCCAAGCAAAGGCGATCCCACGGTCTAATAATTATTGTATCATTATTTGGTCTGGATAGACCTTGACTGGCTGCTTCTCTCTGCCACGAAGTTGTATTTTACATAATTATGGTCTTGTTATGTTTAACGTAGGTATAAAGTGTGCTAATTTGGGTTGGTGACAATTTCTTTTCTTTGATATCCTTGTTCTTCTTGGTTATAGTAAAAAAATTCTTGGATTCTGACCCATTAGATTTTGGTGTCTAATCGACGAATACAAGTATACGGAGAGTGAGAGGATCTCAAATTAAAAATCCGAATGATATATTACATTATTGCTGATGTAATCATAAAAAGCTAACTTTTTGGGAATTTTAGGCCAAGTTTCTGATACACTTTGATTATCGGCTAGCCCTGTACCAACTCTTGGTATATTTCTTGCTGGAAGTATCATACCAGTGTAAATCCTTGGCCTTGACTACTAAGATAAAGGTCTACCAAGCAAAAAATGGGAATATGTCTGTGAACACTGGATTTTAAACCTTACATCTCATAGTACTAATATGACTGAGTGTAGCGTACCTCTTTATTTTGGCCAATGGTATATAAAAAGTAGTTCGGGGAGTAACTCGATCCCATTCTTTCCTTAATGTGAGTTAGACTTTTAGAGAGATAAAGCTGCGAAGAGGGAGTGAGTGGATGAATGATAAGAGTTCCGGAGGCCAATGAGTTGAGATGATATTATGAATTATGATTGGTTCGGGCCAATCCATACTAACAAATTCCTTTGTATTTCTTTCACCAAAAGAAAAAAGAAAATTCCTTTGCTTTTGAGAAATTCACTATATCACCATGTTATGCAGTTATTAGATGCCCTTCTATTTTGGATATAGCTATGTTTTCCATCAGAGCTAGAGTTGACAATGAGATGGGCAAGCTCGTGAGCTATTCATTAAGGATTTAGATTAAGCTTGATTTATTTTCTACACGAGCTAATTTTGAATTTTTTTTTTAAGCTCATGAGTTGACTCATCTAATATTATTAAATAATTTTTGTTATTATTTACATATAATTTAAAAAATATATATATATATATATATTTACATATAAAATTTAAGATGATTTGGTAATAAGTTACTTACATACTTCCTATGTAAGTTTTGGATTCAACTCTTCTTGACTACAATACTTAGGCTTGCAAACTCTTAGCGAACACGAGCCAAGTTTAAACTTGTATAAAACTTGACTAGCTGAGCCAAACTTTGCCAAAAAGCTTGGCTCGTTGCCACTCTAATGGGAGCTCAGAAACAAAAACTATAGGCTCCGGTTAAGCTTAACTTTCTTATTACTCTACTCATGTGAATGGAGGAAAATTCTCCGCAGAACTCACCCTCTCATTATGGGGAAATAAAGGTTTTATATACAGTTACGAACTATAAAAGTGTACAAGCTGGTCGTGCTCCTACATATTGATGCTTAGAATGTACTAATAGTATTCCTCACCAAATGTGCTCCTACACATTGATGCTTAGAATGTACTAATAGCATTCCTCACCAAATGTCCAGAAAAAAAAGGGTTTGCTTTTTTTCACGTGTTGTTGAGAAGGGCTAGGAAAACAAGTGTCATGAATGCCTACTTAATCATTAGCATCAGCAATTAGATGGCTCCAAATGGATTCAGTTTCTCATGATAAAAAATGCATTTAAACTCACCAACTTTCATACATCAGAAATATGCTTGCACAGCCTATGAGAAGTACACTTTTTCAGCCCGAGTAAAGTTGGTTAACAATGCAAAATGAAGTTGACGCTTAAAACTCTCTTGTGAAATGGGAAAATAGAGAAAAGTTTTCCCTCCTTTGCCTTTGGCATACAGATCACTTGAGAAGGGATCTTGTAAGTTCTTTAGCAGACGCAAATGCTTGAGTAAATGTCTGCAAAAGACAAAAAAGTGTTATACCCACATTTTGAGCAGGCATTTCTTGCTTGCTAATTTCACTCTCATGTTAAACCTCTTCTTGAATAAAAACACTGTAGGGGGCTGAGGTCTGCCAGGAAGTTGGAGGGGGGTTGGTTGTTCGGAAGAAAGTAGTACTATACCTGTTCAGACAAAGAAGCTCCAGCATCCATACTACCACTTGCAACTTTCCCTGCTATAACATTTGCATCTGTCTCAAGAACAATACTGCACATTCAAAGAGATAAATTTGGGGATTAAAACTTCCAATTTAGTTTTGTGGATCAGTCATTCACTGAATTAAGGGAATAAATCATACAAAAGTCACAGCAAAACAAGGAATCTAAGAGTTTGTTATTTCTTTTGTGGAACTTCAGTCAGAAGTTTTAAAATGAGACCTCAACAACCACCAAGCCTAGTGGCACTTCCCTTCCTTTTAACAAAGGTTGAATGTGAGATGATAGGTTCAATTCCCCTAAGGGCTTATGACAAGATATCAGTTTATGGATATTGAAAAGTTCAGAAGAAACTGCATTCGCTTCTAGGTCTTAGTTCTATATAGGATTCGGGAGACAAATACAAATCAAATTATCACATGTGTTCCTGTTGTTTCTGGGAGGTCCAATATTCTTGAGCAATAATCTTGGACCATGTAAATGCCAAAAAGTTCAGCCAAGAGGCTGTGAAAACTATTGCAGTAAACGATTATTATACCGATAAGAACTAGCCATCGTCAATTTGTAAAGCATTTTAGTTTTTAACAGTATCAAGCACCGGAAAAATGGAAGTTAGTCTTGCAAACATCCAAGTGCAGACAAGATATTCTTGAAAAATAGGTTAGGATAAGGTGTCAACTGCATACCCGCCATCAACAATTTCGTCCAGGCATAACAGGATGAGATCCAAGTTCTCCAGTGCTTCCTTCTGGTCCACATTTCCTCTGAAAGAATTGGAAAACATAATAAAATCAAAACCTAATATTTAAAGAGGACCAATTTGAATTATTACATAAGAAGAATACACTATCATGGAAGTACCTAAGGAGGATGCCAACAGCATCAAAAAATCCCTGCAGAACTGTGGCTAAGATGAGCTCATTTTCATCCTCACCCCCAGTAACAAAAAAGTGTAGGTCTTGAGCAAACTTGTAGACTACTATATTGCTCTCAAACATTGCTATCTCTGCTGTAAATGAAAACCCAAAATATAGCTTTGTTCAATCAATTTTAATGATCATGTAAATTGACTTATTCTTAGAGTAATGTACTACGCACAGTTGTGAAGTACTGCGATTCAATGTCAATGACGCCAAGATAACAAGTATAACCAAATGATTCCCTAAAAAAAATTAGTATAATGATCTGGTAGTGGGAAACTCAACAGAACCCAAGGAAACACCATTATGCACTGCCATTGTGCAATGTATATTATATATTTATATTTTTAATATAATATAATAAAATTTTCTGCACTTATAGGAACATAATTTGGATGCATAAGAGCACTGGAGAACAACAAGCTGAAAGAGTACATGAGATTAAGTGTACCGACCCCTTGAAGGATCCTAATCAAGCTCAAAGAACCCCTCACCTTCTATTCGAGCATTAGTGTTCTGGAGAACAACAAGCTCAAAGAGTACATGAGATTAAGTGTACTGACCCCTTGAAGGATCCTAATCAAATGTAAGAGACTTGAAAGAATTTTATCACAAATCACTTGAGAAAGGAAATTATAAAGAACCCCTCACCTTCTATTCGAGCATTAGTCTTCTGGGTATTTGTAAACACAGCTTTTTCAAAAGCCTCCTTTGCACTATTTGTAGGCCAGTCATCTGAGTAATACTTGATAGCCATACGTTTCCCTTCAGAATCCAGAATAAGGATGTTTTTTATAGAAGGGCATGACTCCTATGAAAGTACGCAATGTACAGGATCATGGATTACTGAACAGGTAAATATACAATTTATCTTGATTCAGCTGCAGCTAAGAGTAACTGAAATAGCTTTGCAGTTTCCTATGTACAGTTGAAATTTTTTATAGCAACAGGCAGCTCTTTGGAGCATAACACCTACAACTCCAAAAGCATGCATATGGATCTAACAGTATTTCCTATTACATGCACCATTTGCAATATTCTTAATCAATTATACTGTCAAAAAGCCTATTTGCAATTACTCACAACTAAGATGCAACTCTTGTAAGTAAACATGTTATTTTTATGGTAGAAACACCCTTAATGGGGAAGAGTGACATAAGCTTCTGTATATTTATGACGATGGATCAACTAGATTCAGAATGTAATGTGAAATAATATATATATACACCATGTGCAGCCTCCAATTTTCTTAAAGCTTCAAAATCATTGTAAGGTTCCAAATGAGTCCCCATTATTTTATTTTCTAATAGAAAAGAAAATTTATTATAATAATTTAAAGAAGGGAAATTAGAACAAGTGAGAGTATCAAAAACACTTTTAATCAAAAGAGAATAGAACAACTTGGAAACAATAAATCAGTACAATGAGGCTGTTCAGTTCCTCTATGTAAAGAAGAATCCTATTGGAGAAACGGAAGCCAAGCACCAAAGAGAAGCGAGAGATACTACTTTATCCCAAATAAGTTGCAGTGCAGCATGAGAAACTGCTTCTTAAAGATCCTAAAATTGAACCCCAACAAAAGATACTAAATCACCCGATACACTGGAAGGAAAAAAAAAAAAAAAAACTAGCATTCCATATTTCTTCCAGAATTCTTAAATTAATTAACAATATTTCCTCTGAAATACAAGGGCAAAGTTAAACTCACCAAAAGTATCAAAATGCCAGTGCCAAATACTCAAAGGAACAGATGAGGGAACAAAAGATGGACATTAAACACGGAGATAGAGCAACAAATGAATAGAACAGAGACAAAGCCTAATTTGGCCTCTGCATTTGCAAATATTATACACTTGTCCTAGAAATAGAATAAACTACCACAAGAAAAATAATGGGTAACTAGGTATTAATAGAAGAATATTTCAGCCCCTAGTATTACTAAAAGAATATTATTATCTGTGACATTGATACTTTATGTAAGGTCTAAGAGTAGTTTTCCTTCATATACAATTTTACTACACAATAGATCCTCCCCTAAAAATAAGAAAATATCAGGAGTTTATTTTGTCTCATTTTCTTCTCTCTGATGGTGAATCATAAAACAAAACAAAAAACAAAAAAAGGAGAAGAAAACGGCATAATTATGTTAATTTCCACAGCAAACATTTCCATCGTCATATCTCAGTCATCTAAAACCACATACAATTACATTCAAACACAAAAAATTTCTTACATAAAATACTAGCACCTGGGTCAACTAGGATATATAGGACAATCAGACAATCCTAAACTGGCACAAATTATCAAACCCAGATCTAAATATCGGAGAACTGTATCCAATCAAAACAACTGAATTCAAAGATGCAATTTTACAACAAGTTCAAGAGGCGGTGGAAATTCATGTCGAGTAGGTCCAACAAGTTGAAGAGATGAAATCTGGGTATGACTACCATATCATTTTGATAGATTTTGAAACTTGGATCAAAATCCAATTAACTAAAATTAGAAACCAAGCAACAAAGACTGACAAAAACCATGAAAATTCAAATTGGGGTATTTGAACAGTTGCCTCTACTTAGAAGATAGAGAGAGAAAGATAGCTTACTGTGTATGGAAGCGACATTATGAAATAATATCGCCGGCGTTGTAGTGTTCGGGGGAAGAAAAAAGCGGAAATAGGAAGAGGTATAGTCTGTTTTCAATCTTCACTATTACAATTAACTTATATTTAATCTTAATTACTGTTTTACCCTTCGAAAATTACATACTTTTTATTTATTTATTTTTGTCCTTGAAATTCTATCTTTCTAATAAACTTTTCCGATATTTAATTTTATCTAATTTGACCCTTTATTTTTCTAACTAGACCCTCTGAGATTGAATTTTTATTCTAAAATTATTAATCTATATTAGTATAAGAGCCAGAAGGTGTTTATGGCATGTCACTAGTGAAATTAAATCAGTTAAATTGAGAAGTGACTCAAAAGAACTAGTTGATGTAGCTGTAAGCATCTAATTTTATTTTATTTTTGACTTCACAAATTAGAACTTATTCATAATAAGAGAGATAAAAAAAATTTCAAACCCTAATATTTCCTTAAAAAAATAAAAAAATAAAGTTAATTAATTTTGTTAAATTATCAAATTTCTTTATATGATGAATAACTAATTCTATTGAATTTTAATTTAATTTAATGTACATATAGGTCATTAGCTATATGAGCAGTTTAATGTGGATTTATAAAAATTAGAGCCCTTTTCCCCCAATAACTATCTTATAGAGATGAATTTTACTTTAACCCTTAACAACATAGCTTGATTAATGATCAAACTATTTATATATATATATATATTATTGCACGTGGAATTTGCAGTTTGAAATAAATTTTTTTATATTTGTTTTTGAAAATACTGTATCAATTTAATTTTAAACAAAATTCTTAAAACATAAAAATATAAATAATTAAATTTCAATTAAGATTAATTTTTTTAGTACAATTAATACTAATTTTATTTTTGCTACAAGCAAATATATCACAACTTTTTTTTTTCATTTTAAAAAAAAATTTCTTCTTTTATTTAACTTCTTATCCAAGAACAACTAAAATCTAGTTAACAAAAGCAAGTATATTGAACAATTATATGCTTCATAACAACAAAACTCATATGATTTATGATTTGAATATTACACAAATCTAATTAATAATTATAATTATCTTCTAGCTTATGATTGATTATCATGTGGTGTTTATAAACATAAATGCTCTAATATTGTATCTAATGAATCGAGTGATTAAGTGAGCTAAGTATTTATAATCTGTGGAATAATATTATATGGTATCTTTTCTCATGGACTAGGTATATGGCCGAACCACATATATACATGTGTCAATTATATTCAATTATTTTATTATTTAAAATCTAATAATAAATGTTTAGTTCAGTCACTATCTCTATAAACTTGTAAAATTGTTTTCCTACGCTCTAAAATTTTGTAAGTACTGTTACATTTATTATGAACAGGCAAGTATGATTTTAATTATTATTAAACATACATAATGATGACATGACTATTAAATTTAAAATAATATATGTAAAATAAGTTAATAAGTATTTGTAAAATAATAATACAACCATAAGTAATCTATAGTATATTATAAATTTGTTATCTAAGAATTAGTTTAATAAGGTGCATGTTATAACCCAATATTGTAGTGAACGTTGTAGCATTGTTGTAAGT
The DNA here is from genome assembly GCA_029379385.1 of Quillaja saponaria. Classification (NCBI taxonomy): domain Eukaryota; kingdom Viridiplantae; phylum Streptophyta; class Magnoliopsida; order Fabales; family Quillajaceae; genus Quillaja; species Quillaja saponaria. The sequence goes on from CM055617.1 coordinate 13,563,885, forward strand.
AATTCTTAGTTATAAAAGAAAAGAATACATGAAAACAATAAACTAAAATAAACAAAAATTATAAATATACACGTACATATACAACAATACACACAACTTTACTTTAAACTTTTTGACTTTGACCTTATCATTTTCTTTTTCCTTTTTTTCATTTTATTTTTCCTTCCCTTTTCTTTCTTCCCATGTTTTGTTTTCCTTTGGGTTCCCCTGCTTCCCGATTCTTCTAGTTTTGTTTCCCCTATTTTATTTTCTCTTGTTCTGCCATTGTGAACTCCCCTTGCAGCCATGCCTTAGTTCCTCCTTGCAGCCAAGTTCCCCTCATTTTCTCTTGTTTCTATCTCATTTTGTTTGGCCTCTACTTCCAGCTGGCCGAGAACTGCAACTAGCACTAGCAGCCGTGGGACAATAGCTCTGTTTTGGCTTTGCAGCAGTTGAGAGGTGGTCACTTGTGCCTTGCCTTTTTCCATCCCATGACAGCAACAATTTCCCCACCATATAGCAATTGCCTTGGGCGGTGGCAGTGGTGGTTAGAGTGTGGCTGATTGTGGGTGTGGGTAGTTGGCATCTTGGTAGTTCAATTCACCTTTGCTTCTATTGAATTCTTGTTTTTACTTGAATAATTTGCTATTACCCTTGTTTTGTTCATGGATTAGTGGTAGTGTTTGAGTTGGTTGTGAATAGAAGTCTATGAACAAGGAATAAGCATGTGGTTAAATGATTATTGGAAGAGGAAATCTTGGAATTTGTTTGTATTAATGTGGAAGTTATACAAATTCAAGCTCTTGATTGCTTTTAAATAGCTAAACCAATTTTAAAGTTAATGCTTAGAATATGTGTAATGTTGAAAGTGAGTATTGGTTTTCTTGGTGTATGTGTATATAAATATAAATATATATATACATACACATGACTTATAATTAGTTATGCCTCGTTAAAATGTCTAAAAGGGATTAGTTTCAAAGAAATGCATGAAACTTTGTATACATAGGTTTTTGGTAATTAAAGGTTTATAATCCATGAAATTTACAAACTAAATTATACTTGAAAATGTAATTTCAGCTCCAAAATACAACATTGATTCAATGTCACCTTTGAACCCAATAAGAAACAACAAGCAAAATTTATAACTTTGTGAGTGAAAAACATTACCTTTTGGCTATTACTTGTGTTTTTCAATATCGTGTATAATTGTTGAATGAAGGTGTATCACACTTTGAGTTGCACTATGTGATAAGGATGCTATGTCTTTGAAATTTTGTTAGTAGTGTGCATAGTTACAACCCGATATGCTAGTACTATGCTTTAGAAGTTTTGTGTGTAACTTTTAATTATAAGTGAAATAAATTATAAACAAAGTAAACTAGTGAACATTTGATATATATATATATATATACATGTATCAAGAATAAAAATACACCACAATTATAAAACCCTTGACTTTGACTTTGATTTTTTTTCTTTTTTTTGTTTGTCTTTTCTCCCCTTTTTCCTTCATTTTTTTTCCTTTTATTTCCTACATCACCTTTGGTTTTCCTTCATTTTCCTCTGTTACCCGAGCCTCTCATTTCCTCCTTTGTTCAGTCATGGGAACTCCAGCACTTGTACTAAGTTTTGCAGCTGTTTTTCCTTCTTTTCTTGCTCAACCATGCTCCTTCTCCTTCCTCCCAACTGTGGCAGCTCTGTTTTCCCTCCTTCAAACCGTGTAGCAACCCTTATTTTGGCAAGTTCAGGCCTTGTTTTGCTTGGTTTTCCTTGCCGTGTATGGAGTTTTGCTCAAGATTATGTTCTTCTCTTCCTTGTAGCTGTGTAGATGTTAATATAGGACCAGTAACCAGCTACCGCGAGGCCTTGTTAGCAGCAGCTGTGTTGCTTTCCTTTCTTTCTTGGACCGGCTAGTTGTGGCTGAAATTTGGATGGAGTCTTGTTGCAGCTCGTGAGGGCAGTTTGGTGGTGGATTCAATCTGCCTTGGACGACAACCACACTCCCTATTTCAGCCGCCACTTTGTTTTGGTTGAGCAACCAAAGTTGTGGTAAAATTCAAGACCTTTGGTTCAAGTAATTTAATTGATTTCTTTGAAGTTAGTATTTTCATTTTACAATTATTCAGGGTTGAATTTATGGAATTTAGGAGAGGAATTAGAGTTTGAAAGTGAGGGAAAGAGTAGTGGTTAAGTGTTAAGGAAAAAGGAAAGTTTGAATTAGGTAAGATTGTTGTTAAAAAATATATATAATTCAAGTTTTGATTACTTTGATTAGCTAAACTAAATTCAAGATTGATGTTTGAAATATAAGAAATATGAGAATTGATGAAATTGTATTAGTTTCTTGGTGTATGTATACACATAAATGAGAATAAATCATGCCCTTAAAGTGTTTGTTAAAATGCCTAAAAGGGAATAGTTTTAAATGAATGTATTGAATTAATTATGCCTTCAAGGTATTTGATAAAATGTCTAAGAGAAGTTAACTTTTAGTAAATGTTTGGAAATTGACATATATAGGTTATGGTAGTTAGAGAATTATAACCATGAATATGTAATATTTGAAATTAAGATTTTCAACTCCAGAACGTGTGGTTGATATATCGTTACCCTTGAATTCAAGGAGGAACGACACGTCGAATCCATAAACCTAGTGAGTGGAAAATGATATTGTCACACCCTCATATGAAGGCATGACTAGCCAATGGATAACCAAACCCTCGTAATCCAGACTTCACATCAAATAAGCACACATGACCATCGAGCACTTATAGTAAAAAAGAAAGCTTTGATGAACTAAACTAAATACATAGACTTGTTTATCATACATGTGTCATTTTAATTGAAAATTTTGGCAGATGTTCCCTTTAAAGTGGAACATGCCGGCGGATAATACATATATATATAATCTGGTTATAATTAACCAGTCTCAACAACAATAACAACATACATAAAGGAGCTCAACTCCAATCATCTTATTCACAACAACAATTAAATTGCTATACAAAACAAAACATAACAACTTAAAACCTAATGTGACTGCAAATCTCATCCCTGGGCTTCAAGTGTGCGATCTCGAAGCATACTTTGTCGTAATATCATTGGCAAGTCACGAATTTCTAGGTGACGAACATTGATCTCCTAATACTAAAATAAGCAATAAAAGAGAGAGAATCACAATGACTCAGTAAGTAAAAAATGTACCCTAAGAGTACTAGCATAAACCAAAGCATAAATAACACACTTAAGTAAAATAATTTCAAATAACCAATTCTCATATCACAATTCAATATGATACATATGTATGCTTGTATAACGTAAAATTTAACAGATACCATTTTAGCAATACATGAGATAAACAAATCAATCAAAATATTCACAGTATTTAAAGCAAGCAATTCAATCAAAAGGGGCAATTGGAGTAACTCAGTACCTGCACACCATGTATCTTCCCACGAGGTAGTTTTTGAGCCCATAACCAAAAATATACTCCTCACATAACCATCCATCGGGGCTGAGTTACACGAGTATTTAAAATCATGTATCACATAATCAAATCGAAGTATCTTATGTGCATCTGGATTCTAGTTCGAATATAAAAATCATTTTGGATAAAATTTCTTTTTATTGGCTCTTATCAAACACAAACAATGTCACATATTAAACACAATTCAAATAATTCAATTATAGCATTACATATTCTTACTTATCTCGCTATAAACATATTCATCCAAATACATACATAAACAATCAAACACATTAATCTAGTGACTAAAGAATACATAATTCACTCACAAAGTCAAAGTTTACGGATTTGGTTTGCCTTTTTATATATAATGCGAAGGTGTCGGAATATCCTCGACATGATCCAAAGCTAAAAATCATAAATTCATATATTATTTAAAATAATCATTTCATAGTTAATTCCATGATTCCTCAATCCTACATATAGATTTAACATATTATTCGAGGACTAATTCCTCTTAAAATAAAGTTAATGACTTCAAATCATTTAAGAATTCAAATTCTATAATTTAACCTTAACATAGTTGAATTCCATGTTTCCTAATTAACTAATTAACTAATAAGACTTATATAAATTAACTTTTATGCATACATTCACATTTAGTTTCTCCCAAACTTTTTAAAGCACCTTAGAGGTATATTTTATCCTAATTAATGTGTATGTGTTATATACATATGTATCATCCAATACAATTCAATAGCATTATACTAACCCATATAATATTCATGTTTTAATTATTGAATTTAACTTAAGTTAACTATCTAAAATTAATCAAGAACATTAAATTATATATTTCTATCATGAACATAGTTAATTTCAAACTTCCTCTTCTAATATCATTCTTTTTCATTAATTTCAATTGTTATTCATCTTTCTGACCTCCTAATATTAAGTCTCAATAATTACTTAAAAGAAAGGACATGAAATTTTTAAGAACAACATAAGGTTTTTTTTTATTACATAAGGAACTTGAATCATCTATAATAAGGGTTCACAAACCAAGTAGGGAGACACTTACTTAGTGGCCGAAAAAGGGTCTCTTGCTGCTAACTGTGGCAGCTAGCACTATTTGCCTTTTATCCCCCAAAACCGTAGGATCAAACTTCACCAATTCAGTCCCAACAGACTGAAACAGGGCATGGCATAATAGGCATCAACATGGCATGAAAAACCCCTTGTTGTTGTTGTTGTTTTGTTGATAAGCTGAATACTTCATCTTCACCGGAAGGAAATGTGCGGGCTTAGTCAATTGATCCAATAGCCCAAATTAAATCAAAACTCTTAAAAGTCTTAGGAAGTTCTGATACAAAATTCATAGTGACCTTCTCCCATTTCCACTCTAGGATATCTAGCCTTTGTAATGTTCCTCCAGGTCTCTGATGTTCAGCTTTTACTTGTTGGCACATTAAACACTTGGAAACAAATTTAGCAACAATCTTTTTCATACCATCTCACCAATAAAATTTGTTTAAGTCCTAATACATTTTTAATGGGTGTGCGCCAAAATAATATAATTTAAGAGAAATAAGAGAGAATTAATGGATGATATGTTAAAATATTAGATATGTTCAAATGATATGTTTATAACATATTATCTTAATTCTCAAACATTAATTATAAGGGAACCTCAACATCCATCAATATTTGTGGATATTATCAATTAATGTCTGCTTTTTTAAGTGAAAAAAAAAATATACACATATTAAACTTAATTAATTAGTAAAGGATTTTTTTAGTAATTTAAAATTATAAACTTAATAAATGTTTAATAATGTCTCCCTCTTTTATTACTACTCTTTCTCTCTCTTTAAACCAAATAATTTATAAGAATTTTCTTTTCTAGTCATTTTTAATAGCTCCATCAATGAAAATTTATATTGTTTTTGAAAATAAAAATTAAAAAATTAAAGAAGTTGTGAAGGAGAAGGAAGATAGGAGAAATAATAGTATTTGTAAGTGGAAACGGGGAAAATGAAAAACAATTATACAAAAAATTATATATAGTAATAATAAATTTTATGAGATGTGATGAGAGAAATTAATGGCATACTATAGTGAGATGTGATTTAAAGTGTTTGGTTACAAGAATAATAATATGATGTAACACTTGCATGTGCATGTAGCATTATTTTTTACATAATCAAGTTATGAAAGATATGCTAAAATAATATAATTTAAGAGAGATAAGAGAATTAATGGGTGATATAGAGGGCTATGTGTTAAAATATTTGATATGTTCAGATGATATGTCTATAACATATTATCTTGATTATCAAACATTAATTATGAGGGAATCTTAACATCCATCAATATGTGTGAATATTATTAATTAATGTCTACTTTTTTAAATAAAAAAATTATGCACATATTAAATTTAATTAATTATTAAAGGATATTTTAATAATTTAGAATTAAAAACACAATAAATGTTTAATAATGTCTTTCTCTTTTATTACTACTTTTTCTTTCTTTTTAAACCAGATAATTTATAAGAATTTTTATTACTAATTTATTAATTTTTTTTTTTAGCGTGGAGTATGCTAGATGGCTAGAAAAGTATCTCAAACTATAACATTGATGTCAAAACCCTCTTTATGTTATCGATGGTCATTCAATTAAAAAGGTAAGTGTTAATACATACTCTGTCTTAACCAATCTTGGTCGGGCACGTGTCAAAAATCAGGGACCAATCGGAGAAGAATACTTGTCAGCAGCACAACTAATGGGTCAGTTATAAGTACTCTCATCCCCCAATAGAAAAGATATGAAAAAACTATACTTAGGTATTAAGTAGAAAAGGAAAGCTATTTATTTATCTTACCAGGCTCATTCTAACTTAACCTCCGGAGTGATTTCAGGGAGATCACCCCCGGATCTAACTCCAGTCCAATTTCAGGGGCTAGATCAAGAATCGGAGCTCGCACAGATAAACTAATGTGCAATACATAGAGCTTGTATAGATTGTGCATTAATACTAGCACCATCCGTGGAAAACTATTTGATTTAGTTTACCAACCCCTACCTTAAATACAATGTCACTTATTAGATGTCCAACACCTAATCTTGAACCTTTTAGCTTAGAATAGTCACAATAACCAAAGGAAATGTCCAAGAGCTTGAGTAATTCTCTAAAACTTAAAACCTGGACACAACCATTACCCGACGATAATACTTGACCCTTATGATCGCCATATACAGCCTATCCACTGGTGTAAATTTGACACCCTAATCAGGAGACCTACCCCTGACCCCTGATAAAGGTAATGCAATAACCTTTCTCCTTTCCCTTTCCCTGCCAAAAGGCAGATTCATTTGGAAGAAGTAGACAAAGGGGATAGCTTGAATTTGGTCAGAAGATGCAATCCTTCACTTGTAAGGAGGCCTTATGCCATCCCCGAAGTTAGGAGGTAAAGCCCTTCGCCTGGAAGGGTAGCTCAAGTGATCCCTAGGCATGTTCCATAAACCACCCATTTGTTAGTGACGTCAACTAAGGGATCTCAGACACTAATGACTTTGTAATTAGCTTCGAATCATTAATGCTCCTCTATAGATTCCGATCAGATAATGTGTAGAGCTTTCGCCTCCATTCTCAAGGGAACTACTTGTTCATGGTTTACTAAGCTTCCACCGAGTACTATAAGTCACTTCGTGCAACTTGTCATTTTTTTCAAAAGGCATTTCTGAGTAATATATGATAGAAGAAGGATGCCACATATTTGCTAACTTTGAGGCAGAGGGAGTAAGAATCTTTAAAATTTTATGACTTGTTTTAACTCGGTGGTTTTAGAAGTAGAAGATGCCAGCCCCTAATTAGTAATGACAACCTTGAAGGTAAGGTTGAGAGAGTTTTCCTTTTGTTATAGCTTAAGCAATAGAACACCTAAGATCATGTTATGCATAAGACAAATAAGTATATCAATACCGAGGAGGCCGATAGGGCATTGGTTTGTAACCTTCATGTAGGCAGAAAACATGAAAGATCACCAGAACAGAGAAATGAAAAGAGAGGCCACCAAAAGTCTTAATGTGACAAACGACCAAGAACACCCCTATGCCATAAGTATCATGATTACAATCCCTTAAACAAACCTTAGATAATTATCCTCATGGTAGTATATGATAATGGAATTGTAAACTGGCCCACCTCGTCAACAAAAGATATAGCACGATCACAAACAAATCCAAATATTATCTTTCATAAACTTCCCAGGTGTGACATGGAGGATTGCTAGACACTAAAAGAAGAAATTGAAAAGATGACCCTTAGGGGTTTTTTGAGTGAGTTTGTAAGGCAAGAACATAGGGCAGTAAATAGTCGAAGAGGCTATAAGTAAGGTTGCCTAAATTTAGAACCTTTCCAGGGTTAGAGAAGGCAAGGAAGAAGACAGATAGTCCGGGATAGGAAAAAAATTATGGGGATAATATGCACAACCACTAGGGATCATCACTGGGAGGCCATGCTCACTCAAATTGGAAAAGGTACAGGAGGAAGCTATTATATGTATCTAAAATCAAGAATAGATCTTGATCTATGGAGAGAATGGGAGCAATAACATTTTCGAATAGTGAGCTCATAAGGGTGAAAATGCCTCATGATAATACTTTAATCATCAAGCTTGAGATTGTAAGTTTTGAGGTCCAGAGGTTACTAATAGACAACGAAAGCTAGACCGACATTATGTACATAAAGTGTTTTGAATAGATGGGTATATTTCTAAGGAAAGGGTGAGCCAGTTTGAGAGAACTTTGATTGACTTTAATATAGAGTAAGTGAGCCCAGTTGGAATGGTAGACCTTTTAGTCTCAGTGGTTGAAGAACCTTAACAATAGAAAAACTATCATCGCGCCATTTTGCACTGTCAAGATTCCCTTTGCATATAATATCATACTTGGTTACCTATTTTTGAATTCAACCTGGGTAATCTTGTCCAGTTGGCATAATTGTTTAAAGTTTCTCACCACCACCCGAGTAAGGACAGTTAGATAAAGCCAATGGGTGGTGAAATAGTGTTACTTTGCCAGCCTAAAAGAGAAAAACATGGAGTTGCTGAACATAGATGATCTTAAGGACCCAAGACTAATAAAAGGGGGCTTGAAAAAGAATAAGGAAGATCTTGAAGGAAAAGTGGAGCCCGTATGTTTGTTCGATCACAGACAAAAAATGACTATTATGGTTGGCACAAAGATCAGCAAGGAGGATTGAACTGCTATTGTGCAATTCTTGATAAAAAAAAATTGAGCCACTTTTTCCTGGTTTGCATAAGATATGTCAAGCATGACCCCTCAGTAACTTGTCACAAGTTGAGCATTGGCCCTAATTTCAGGTTAGTCTGCAAAACAAAAGGAACTTTGCTAAGGAGCACCAAGTAGCAGTAGACGAGGAAGTGGGCAAGCTTTAAGGGCAGGATTCATAACAGAGGTTGATTATCTAGAGTGGCTTGCCAATGTAGTAATGGCTTGCCAATGTAGTAATGGTTAGGAAACAGAGCGAGAAATGAAACATGTGCACATACTTCACAAGCTTTAACAAAGCATGTTCCAAGGATAGTTTTTTCTTATCCCGGATTAATAATTTGATAGACAATTTAGCTAGCAATAGGCTCTTTAGCTTTATGGATGCCTACTCGGGGTATAATTAGATCTTAATAATGGAAGAGAACTAGGAAAAGACCTCCGACAAAGGAATATATTGTTATAAAGTTATGGCTTTCGGTTTGAACAATGCAGGGTCGATTTACCAAATGCTTATTACCAAGATATTCAAGGAATGGTTGAGAAAGAATGTGGAGGTATATGTGGATGACATGCTCGTAAAGAGTACTAGCCTTGGAAAGCATGTACTCGATCTTTAGGAAATGTTTATAGTCTTGAATAAGTACTAATTGAAGCTGAACCTTAACAAATGCACTTTTGGACTACTTGCTAGGAAATTTCTGGGTTTAATCGTAACAAAACGAGACATTGAGGCCAATCCCAAGAAAATCATGGCAGTCCTAGAAGTGAGAAGTCCCTAGACGGTGAAAGAGGTATAAAGATTGATTGGGTGCTACCTTAGCAAAGTTTATCTCAAAATTAGCAGATTGTTGCTTCATGTTCTTTTACATGTTAAAAAAAAAAAGAAAAAAAAAAAGGCCTTTCAATTGACAGAAAAGTGCAAGCTGGCATTTGAAAAATTAAAGCACCACCTAGTCTCTATTCCTGTTCAGTCCTAACCTGAGAAGGGAGAAGGCCTATTATTATATCTAAAGGTTTTAGCTATGGCAACTAGCTTGGTCTTGATATGGGAAACCAAGGAATGACAACAACCAGTTTATTATGTCAGCAAGGTGTTGCAAGGAACAAAAATTAAGTATCCTTATGTATTTTAAATAAAAAGGACCCCTGAGCACACGCTTATACATGTGTGATGGGGCTAGTAATATAAATGTGTGAAATACAAAACAAGACATGTTGGGTACAATATATTTATATATATATTTAATATTTACAGCTCATAGCACATTCTCTTCTCGTTATAAGTACCACTCAATAATTCAAAAATAAAGTTAGAACAAAAAAAATACTTATTTAAGAGACAACCTCATCCTCTTTCGGAAGTGAAACAACTTGCCTACATAGAGGACAATTAGTCGACTGAGATAAATGAGATAAAATACATGAATAATGAAAACTATGAGACAAGTAAGATAAAATAAATGAATAATGAAAACTGTGACTGCACGAGGAAGAGATTCCAAACTCTCCCCCTCGACAAAGCCATACATACATTTCATACATTTTTCCATATCATAGGGAATTGATGACTTACAACTAACGGTAAATCGTGGAATCCTCTCAACAATATGAGGATGAATATTGAGTTGTGTCGAAGGCATCAAAACCTGCATTTCAATGTGAATATTTGTACCTGTGGGAATCAGTTCATACCAACGTCACCTTCATCTAGAATATAACTCTGGTCCTATATTAAAAAAGATGATTAAGACAAAAATAATGGATATTACTGACACAATACCTTAGTAAGCCCTAAAGCTGCTACTAATAGCCAGAGTAAAGTAAAGGTTGGTCCACCTGCAAGACCAATATCCAAGTGATTATAGGGTTGAAAATATAACATTAGTTTGCATTGAAATTAAAATCATCCACAAAATATAACAATTAATTTGACCAATGTTTATTAACCTATAATTTTTATGAATACACATGAGATTGATAATCTTAGTTCTTATGGTAGACTTCGAATTCTCATATATATATATATATATATATATATATATATATATATATATATTTATATATGCTGATTATATTCATATGGCTTATATATTGCCTATTACAACTGATCTATTATCTATTATATGTCAGAACTATCTTAATGCTATATTTATATGTAACCTTCAACCCTAGAGAATGGTTTTCACTCATACATATTGTGGTTTAAACATATAAAGCATAGAAAAACCCAACCCTAATGACAAATAAAGTCAAAAACATAAACTTACTTTCAATCAGAAATAAATAACAATAAAATGTCAAATATCAAATTTTGTGCTTTGCTTACATAGCCTAATACAACATATTTGCTAAATTCGCACTTTAAACATAAAAGGAATATTAGAATTAGAATTTAATTTCTAATTGTAATTAAGATCAGAAATTTTGTAATTTGAGATCTTGGTATTAATTATGAATTATAATGAGGATTATTTTTGTACTAAGTTACAATTTTCTTAATTTTGATATCAAGTTTTCCTTATTATGGTTATTTGATTTTTATTTTTGATTTTGGTTGAATATTAGGTTTTATTTTTTACTTATATAAAAGTATATATATTATGTACTGTTTTCTTTATCTTTTCATGAGTGGATTTTGAAATATTATTGATTTGAATTAATTTCATTTATGCCACCTGTTAGTACTAGAGCTTCAATTTTGTTTCCTTGTTTTCACTCATATTATTCACTATAGTTATGCTTAAGCAGATATGGCATCTCTATATTTTATTTAATTATTATGATATGATCATTTAAATGTCAATATGAGATTTGTGAAAAGTAGACATCATGCATTTGACACAAATGAAACTAAAGAGATAAATCATACTTGTGGAACTGGTTCCATTATAATTTTTATTTTAGTGATTGAACTTTCTCAAAATAATTTTTTACCTACAATAAAAAATCAGTAGCTGTGAACAATAATATAGCTAATAGTTCCTAATGATTTCACCAAAAACAAAATGCATAGGTGATATATGGTTTATATATATATATCCACTTCAATTTTTTATTAACTTTAAGTAAATAATAATAACAAAATCATCTTAATAACCACCCACACCTTCCTTACACATCAATTTATTTCTATTCTCATAAGTAGGACTAACTGAAGTAAAAAACCTGATAGTTTTTTTCTCTATGCAACAATAAATTGTTTTAAAGAAAATTACACTGCTAATAACTACTTGACATTCTTTCTCACGTATCTACTAATTCATTTATCTTAGAACCAAATTAATTAAAATACCTGACAAAAACAAAATTTATATTTTATTTTATTTAAAATAAAAAGAGCCATGAGCATGAGGCTAAAAATATAAATGTGTGATATACATAACAAGACATGGTGGGTGCAATATATATATCTATATATATATATATATATATATATATATATATATATATATATATATATATATATATATATTGTTTTAATATTTATAACTCATAATGTATTCTTTTCTTCTCTTTATAAGGATCACTCAATAATTAAAAAATAAAGTTAGAACAATAAAAATATGTATTTCGGAGACGACCACATTCTCCTAAGGAAGTGAAACAACTTGCCTACATTGAGGACAAATAATTGTCTAAGATAAGTAAGATAAAATACATAAATAATGAAAACTCTGACTGCATGGAAGAACATATGTGAAACTCTTCCTCTCAGCCATACATACACATCATATATTTGTCCATATCATAGGGAATCGACGACTTACAACTAAAGGTAAACCATGGAATCCTTTCAACAATATGAGAATGAATACTGAGTTGTGTCGAAGGCACCAGGGCATACATTTCAATGTCAATATCTGTAGCAGTGGGAATCAATGCATACCAACGTCACCTCCATCTAGAATATAACTTTGGTCTAATATCAAAGAAGACGACTAAGACAAAAATAATGGATATCTCCAAGACAATACCTTGGTAAGCCCTAAAGCTATTAACTAACAACCAAAGTAGAATAAAGGTTGGTCCATTGATAGGATCAATATCCAAGTGATCATAGGGCTGAAAATATAACATTAGTTTGCGTTGAAATTAAAATCACGCACAAAATATAACAATCAATTAGACTAATGTTTGTCGACTTATAATTTTTATGAACACACATTAGATTGCTAATCTTAGTTTTCATGGTAGAATTCAAATCTTCATTTATATATAGTAGTCATATGCACGTATTATGCACATGTTATGCACGTGTTATAGGACAATACATTAAGTTGGGTAGGGTCGTTTTATTGATTTTGAAGTTCAATTGACAAGGTTGGGTTCAAATTTGAGAAATTCATTCGAGGCCAACTAAGCTTGGTATCCAACCTTGATCGTGAATGCTAATCTCCAGTTGGTTGGTTCGTCTTTCGATTTTTCATGATTTGGGCTAGGCCTCATGAATTGTAGACCCATAATAATCTTGAGTTAGTTTTATTTTATTTTTATATTTTTTTCCGTTTTACGAAGTTTTAATAGATTGGGGGTTTATTTGAGCTTTTAAACATATAAGCTTGGCATAAGAGTTTTTTTCCCTGCAATCATATAATCAAAAAAAGATAGGCAAGGCGCAATATAATTTTTTTTTCTTGCCATCACAATAACAAACCCATAAATATATAAGCATCCTGTTTAATCACCCAAAAAAGAACATCCTTACAAAGAGGAATATGATACAACATACAAGTTACATTCCGAGCACCTAGACGAAAGCCAAGCTAACGAATGTCAAGAGTTTTAATCAAATCAAAGCAAATTCCGACAACAACATAATTATTTTGCAGTTTGCTCAACTAGAAATAGAAACATTAATAAAATTAACAAATAAGAGCTATTCATGATAGGATCGGAAGCATCAAAAGATGAAAACCTATGATTAGTTTCCATAGAGGCCTAAGTGTCCTTTGGGGATGCCAGGAGGAGCAAACCCTAAGTTTTCACAAGAACTTAAAAAGCCAAATACTAATTTCATATAATAATCAAAAGATAACATATTATAAAGATGCTTACAACTCATATTTATAAAGAGTTAATATTCTAAAACCCTAATAAAACTTAATCATTACCATTGATTTAATCTAATCCAAACCATACATAATAAAATAATTAAAATAACCCTAATAATAAGATTGCTATAGTACCTAAAGCTATAGTAACTCTATAGCAACAGTAACTCAGTTTTTTTTTTTTTTCAATTTCTATCCTATTTTTCCTGCATCAATTCTCCCCATCATGGAAAAATAACTTCCTCTCGAGTTGCTACTAGGTTTCCTCTATCAATAGGATGACATAACAACAATCTTCATCCTTTATTTCTTTGTTGGCTAAGATGAATCAAAAACTTGTATTTTCATAACAGAGCATGAATAATGTATCTTGCATATTGCATATTGTCATGTTCCTTGATTTTCTTCCATTCACTGTATAAACATAGTTGAGTGATAACATTTTGATAAGTGGTTGCATATTCTCTCTTGGGACTATCATCAAACACGAAAATGGCATTCAAATATGAAATTTCTCGATGGCATTCAGATCCAAATTGTTAATATAGTTTAGTGACAGCCAATGGGAGCGTGCCATGTGGTGGTTGCTTATTCACTTGCATACTTGAACAGTTCTGGTGGCCCGTGCACGTGCTCGTCTACTTTATATATACTTTCCATTTTCCTGAAGAAGGTAAGATATAACAAAAAGGTAAAAGTCTAGTTACTTCTCCCTTAATTACAGTTTACCGAGCTCGTCCCCTTTCTGACTTACTCATCGGAGGATCTTGGGAGTTCACCCTGGACTCGGCTCCCGTCTTCTATTTTGCAGAGCTCGAGAACGCTAGATCGCCAGGTATCCAGCTCGGACAAGTGGGACACATTGAGAGGACCACCTCGCCAAGTCTCCAGCTCGGACAAATCCAACATTAACACAAATGATCATTCTTTGGACAGTCGTGAAACACTTTGTGAGTGTTCTCCTTATGAAGAATAGAAAGATCTTGTGTACCATTTACCTTCACATCTTCAAAGTCACCCGGATAAGTATCATAGATTAGTGGAGAGTCCCAATCTATTAAACTATTTATGAATTTTCTTCCTTTTTGAAATAACCTCTCGATATGTCCAAAGATTCATAACCTTCTAAAAATTCCACAGAAGCTTCTAGATAATCAAGTTGTTGAGAGATCAACTTCAGTTGTTCTTTGGTCGACTTGCTTATACTTAACACTATGGACCATTTTTTGCTCTGATACCAATTGATGGGATCGAAAGCGTCAAAAGATGAAAACCTATGATTGGTCTCCATGGAGGCCAAAGTTTCTTAGGGGAAAACAAAGAAAAAGCCTTTTTGGGATGCTACGAGGAGCAAACCTAAGTTCTCACAAGAACTGAAAAAGCCAAAGTCTAATTTCATATAATAATCAAAAGATAACATATTACAAAGCCGCCTATAACTCTTAATTATAAAGAGTTAATATTCTAAAACCCTAATAAAACTTAATCATGACCATTGATTTAATCTAATCCTAACCATACATAATAAAATAATTAAAATAACCTTAAAAGGATATAAAACTCATAATAATAAGACTACTACAGTAACCCAAAGCTATGGTAACTTTATAGCAATAGTAACTCACTATAGCAATAGTAACTTATCTTTTGTTTTTTAAAAAAAAAATTTCTATCTTCTTTTTCCTGCATCTTTACCTACCTACCTTGGTCTTTGGCTTATTGCAGTTTGCCCTCTAGCCTCGTAAATGGATCATTAATGCCTTCCTCATGAAGGGTGGAAGATTGGATTTGGTGGCTCAAAGGCGGTTAGCCAATGACTGTATCGGAGATTGACTGAGTTTGGGAGTGGAAGTTAAGGTTAGGACTTAGGACGCAGGATGGAAGATGGACTGGGACACAATGAAGAGGGATTGAGACTCAAATTGTGTCTGGATTAGGTTGGGACATTAGGCCTAGTTTGGGTAAAGTGGGCAATGGGCTTAGCTTAGGTGTAGAAAGGCTGATGTTTTAATTAGAATCGGGCTTGAGTTTATCATTGTTTTTCACATATGCTTGGACCCAAACTTAAAGCCAATGGTATGAGATGATTTTACCCAATATGTTCCAAATGGCTTTTAGAAACCACCCGAACCTGAAAAAGTTAGCTTCGATCCAGTAGGTTACTGTATCGACTACACATGTCTAACATGTTATGCATGATTTTACCCAATATGTTCCAAATGGCTTTTAGAAACCACCCGAACCTGAAAAAGTTAGCTTCGATCCAGTAGGTTACTGTATCGACTACACATGTCTAACATGTTATGCATGTGCTACATGTACATGTTGAATGATTTTTTTTTTAAATTATCAAAATATAATATAATTTTTTTAATTTTATTTTAAAAAAATATATTAGTTGGTGTGTGAATAGTAATGATGTGCATAATTATTAAGAGATAAAAGAGAAATGAGTTATAATTGATATGCAAGTATATGGGATAATGGGTAGTTATTAAAAGAAAAAAAAATATTTTAATATTTTTAGTTAATTTATTTTAGTTTAAAATTAATTAATGTATACTATTTTAAATTAGGAGACCGTAAGCGTTTTTGACATTTAGAATAACTAACCATACGTGCTATGCACCTATTATGACATTTATTATCCATAAAGTATCATAATTTTGTTACTTTCGTCCCAAAAGTATTTTTGGTCAATTTCATCTTGAAATTTTTAAAACATTTGCAATGTCTTCTTTTAGTCTAACATCATTAATATTTTGGATATGAATTGTTGATTTGGTTTAAAATATAATTTTTTGTCACATGTGTGGTGAGGTGACAAAAAAAAAAAAAAAATTTATTTTTACTCCTCTCATGCATGCTTTCTCACCCTTATTTTCGTCATCTCTCACTAAACATTATAAAATTAAAGTTTTTGATAATTAAAATTTTTGAACGATTTGATAATATTTTTAGATTTTTTGTGAAAGAAATGATAGAAAGTAAGAGGGAAAAATAATTTTCTGACAAAATTGACCAAAAAGTGATAGTTTTATAACAAAATTGACAAAAACATATACTTTTTAGGGACAATTTTTTATATATATGTATATTATTTATCAACTCAACATACATGTGTAATCCAATAAAATATTTTAAGCCACATTAGAATTTTCCTTTCAAAATATAAACTTGATAAATACATTACAATGTTCTCAAAGTTTTCGGATAAAATTGACAAATTATAATATTTAAAGTCTATAGATATCATTTTGTCTTAATTATATTATACGTTTATAGATAGATTTCAATAATTTTTAAGATTTTAGATCTAAATTATACCATTTAACTTTTAAGGTTTACACAAAATTTGCATCATTGCATGCGTATGTTCAGATGCTTTTTGTAATTGAGAGGTAAAATTGTTATTGTGTGAGAAAATAAGTAAAGGAAGAGAATTGTTTTGAGAAAGATATCTAATTTATAAAGTTTATTTATTATTTTTAATTTAAATTTTGAAAAAAATATTTTGGTGAGAGAAAAATTAAGAGGAAAATAAGTAGTTGGAAATGAACATGCTTAAAGAAGTGCTTAATTTTTTTAAATTTTAATTTGTTAGAAAAGTGATTTAGTTTTTCGTAAAAATATGATTGTATTTATGAGCTAGTTTCTTTTTAGTTATTTTTAAGTTTTATTAAATAAAAAAATAACTATTTAAAATAAATTTAAGATAAAGGATGAAAATTAAAATAGTGTATAAAGAGAAGAAAAAAATTTATCAATTATCATCTCGAACCACACGAGGCATTTGGCAAAAATTTAAATCGCCTCACTGGGTGGCGTACACCCGGCAAACCGGTTGGTACCTCACATCACTGCCCAAAGCTTGGCGTCTATCCCGCATTTACAACTCAATACCCATGAATCGGGTACTCCAGTTCCATTTTGTTTCTCTCTCCAAAATTCAGGTACTGATAATCTCCTCTATCTCTCTATAAGGTATGAAGTGGAACACAACAGTCTACCAGTTTTGTTCTTGCATGTGCTTAAATTTTTCATCTTATACTTTCTCAGGTACCATTAGTACCATCGTTCCAATATCTGTTTGGAGCTCATGGACGGTACTTCCCAGTCTATCCCGTGCTTTAAGTCATTTATGTTATGATTATTTAGATGGGTTTGAATTACTGCTTCACTACAAAACTAAAAATTCATCTTTTTGGATATTTATGATCTGGGTTTCAAGCATGGATGCAATTCTGTATATGGGGTGTGTCTTTGTTTGATTGTATTTTTCTTTTCTAATTGTCAATGAATTGATTTTGTTTTCGCTTTGATGTGAAAGAGGCATGGAGTGAGTTAAAAGGGAGTCCGGAATTGTTGGCTATGTCTCTAATCTCTGTCACTGATAGTGGCCTGTGCTCTTATATTTGTGTTTGTTCATGAATCATGTTTGTCACATTTTTTTTCCCTTGTGTCTTGCTGTTACTGGCCTCAGCTTTCACTCTTTTAAGGTAAAATTTATACTTTGTTATCCAATGGACGGAAGGTGAAATTTTTTACTTTGCATTATAGGATTGTCACCCTTTGAAGGGCTACAACTTTTTTCTTCACTAGCTTTTGGATGACTATGGTATCTAACAAAAGTGATACATATCGTCTACAGTGAAGTTAATGAAATTATATATATCAACTGAAAAACGGTTTGCAACATACAAGACATTTGAACATTACTTTAAGGCAACCTTTGTCGAAGATATAATTTTATGTCATTATGGCTTTAGTCCTTCTATGATTCTGGCCTCATGTCACTTAATTTATACTATAGTGATGCTTAGTATATGTTTCTCCTCTAGGTATGTATTTTTTTTATTGTTTTATTGCAAACCAGAACTATATTTTTCTATTTTCTGGTTTCTGTTTATGTAGTTCCTTTTTATCCTTTTAGAAAAATAATTTATTGAAGATAAATTTTGTACTTACACACAGCTCCAATAATCAAGTCACTGAGATACATAAGGACCACATTGGAGTGTTATCAAATAGGAACTCGCATCCTGGACTTAGAACTTTTTGCACCAGTAAAGGTGCGTCCAGATGATTAACTGTCTAGAATTAAATTGTAGATGATGCTATGTGCAACTTCAATTCATAGTCCACTTGCTTTCTAGATTTAATATGTACTGTGACATCCTGCTATTTTCATGACGTTGAAGAACCTTTTTGTGATCAGAGGATTGTTGATGAATTTTGTTTCCTCATCCAATACTTAATCTTTTAACATCTCACAAATTATCCTAGGTAAGGTGTCACTGTTTAGGATGTTGGCCGTGACTATCTGTTTAGCTTGAAGTTGAATCAGGATGCTTCATGATTATGGAAGAACTATAGGAGCTTTTGTTGGTATTTAAGCACAACAGCATTTCGTTCTTACTTCAAAATTCAAATCAAAGTCAGCTATGAAAGCTCTCTGAAGGGAGGCATGAAATCAATCTCTACAACTGTGGTGTCAGTTGTGTAACAATACTAAGTGACCAAAGCTTACAAGTAGGTATTAAGTGACCATGAAAAGAACCCATAAAGTGGGGTCATCATTGAAAATAACAGATAAGTTGCAGCCCAACATTTTGCGATATATAGTTGAGGATAGAAGCATGCATTTTTATGTCAGATCAGTATACAACTTGTCATGACAAGGGTTGATGTAGATTTTTCCTTCTACCTATGTCCTATGTTTTGACAAGCTAAGTTCAAAGTGGGATAACGTTATCTTATTTTTGGGGCCTTGATGAAGCTGGGTGCCTTAACATAATAATCAATCATATGTGCGTTTGCTAGCACTTTCAGGGAGAGTCTACTATTATCAGGGAACCCTTAATCCAAGAGGAGTCTTGGTGCTGCAGGGTTCAATTCCTTTGAATGATCCACATGTCCGGTACGCAACTCGTGGTTCATGTCGCTAGGTTGAATTCATGCGACCAGAAATTAGATAGGATTACACTTGAAATGAATTTTGGGCCCTTCTGTTTTTAAGCAGTTTTCATTTTTTTGAAACAAGAAAAGGTTTTCTTTTTGTTGTGTTTGCACTTTGCAAAAACCATTGTTAGATAGTAGGAGCAAAAAGCCCCACATGTGGATAATGTCATCTTATGGTTTTGGGTGTACTCAACTCTTTTGTGGAACAAGTAATCTGGGTAGCACACTTTGTTAATAAGAGGCATCATCTTAACAGTGCTTTTGTCAAAATCTCTCTCTCTCCCCTCCCCTTCCCATGTTTCTAACAGCCAGGTTCCTTCTTGATGTCATTAGTTAGTCCTTTCCATTATTGGAAATGCTGGATGCAAGTGGTGGTAATGAGCCGAGCTAGCTTGTGAACAACTCATTAAGGGTTCGGATTGAGCTCGGCTCGTTTAGAAAATAAGCCAATGTTGAGCTCGTTTAGTAAAATGAGTCGAGCTCAATATTTCCGAAGCTTGGTTCGTAAGCTTGTGAGCCAGCTCGTTTAATATTATTTATAATTTTTATTTATTTTTTATATATAAATTTATAATAAATTTATTTATATACAAAAATTAACATAATTTATAACTTGGTTTGGTGGTAAGTTATCAAAAAGTTACTAAGTAGGTCATGGATCAACTCTTTTTGACTACAAAATCTTTTTAGAATTTTTAAAACACCTTCAAGAGCCTTTAACGAGCCGAACTTGAGCTTGAGATTAGGCTCATTAACTAACGAGCTTAGGCTCGCAAGCCCTTAATGAACACAAGCCGGCTTGAGCTTGTCCAAAACTTGATGAAAACTCGGCTTGGCTTAAGCTCGGCTCGTTGTCACCCCTAAATGCAACAACTCTGAATGATTCCGGTTTAGAAGAAATGTCCAGCCTTTGTGAACATCTTACCTCTCACACTAGTCAGATGCTAAAACTTCAAATGCTATTACTGGCTTTATGGAGGGAATCAACTTATATCTTTTATTTTTGTTTATTTATTTTCATGGGGGCTTTGGGGGTGGAACTCAAAGGCATCTTAGTCCAGATGGTTAGTTTGGTTGGGAATCTGTTAGTCTTGTGTTTTGGCCTGTATCTTGATTCTTGACTGCTTATCATCCTTTATCCCTATTAAAAATGATTGTTTGTTGAACTATAAGAAAATGTATAACATATTGTTTCATGTGTGCTACTGCAATGTTTCTCTCAGTTAGGATTCTAGAGCACTTCGTGCTAACTAGGAATTCAATATGACTTTCACCATCAGCTTTGCCATCTGAGAACCATTTTCTTCTCTTTTGTTAAGTACTTGTTAATGTTCTCAATAGTATTTTGCTCTATTCTTTTTTTATGTGTGATTGGAATGCAACATGGTCTTCTCTCCTGTGCTGTTGTGCTGTTTTTCAGATATAACTCCTTCTGCCATCTCGGTCACTGAGAGGTTGGTGTAAGCTCCTTCCCTCTTGAGAGGAGGTCCCTGGTCTGAATCCCCTCTCCTTTTATTTTAAGAAATCCTTTCTCTTGGTGGGAAAGACATCCTTCAACATTCCCAAAGTCTATTGAGTGATTTCTTGTTAGAGGTGGTTATTGATGGGATCGTTAGAGGTGCTTAATTGATAAATATCTCTTCAGGTTCCAATTGGGAAAAAAAAAAAAAAAAAGTGATGCGAGGACTTGTTGTGTTTTTTGCTCGCAAGACATCTTCGCTGGGCTAAAATTGTTTTTCTCATTTCCTTTTGTTGCTCTGCATCAAAAGCATTTCAGGGTGTTCCTTTAGTTGACATGTAATGTGATTGGCGAGCCCTTTTATTTTCACTTGCCTCTATTTTTTCTTGTACTTAGGGGATTTCTTTTCCTTTCTCTTAATAAAATTTCTTTTTCTATCAAGAAAAAAACGTAAGCTGTCTAGGAGTAATTTCTGCATGAAATCATAATTCTTGAAGGTCGAGGAGCTCACTGTGTTATCACTTTTCCGAATTCTTGTGTTATATTTTGTTCTTGCCTGTAGCTGTCTTATTATTCTTATAATGCTAGTCGTAGCAGAAATATTTGGTTTGTGATATCCTGCATATCTTAAATGTGACTGTTCTTTCCATCTGGCACTTTTTCTTGGGGTGCTCTAGATTTGTCAACAAAGAAGTGCGTACCATGCAACTTAAAGGATTTGCGGCCAATGACTGAAGAAGCAGCAAACAATCTAATTCCACAGGTTAATGCTAAAAAACATTTGTTTTTTTTGGTGACATTATGAATTGAAAAGTTCATTACTTTGCTATATAATGGTTGTTCAGGTGGCTGGATGGAACTTGGTAAATGAAGGTGGCACATTGAAGCTGAATCGGTCATGGAAAGTAAAAAGTTTCACCAAAGGATTGGAGTTTTTTAAGATTGTAGCTGATGTTGCTGAAGCTGAAGGTACCCTTCTCTATTTTATATCTGTTCACTGAAGTAGAGTACATATGAGTTCCATAATATGCATTGAGTTAAAAAGTTGTACATAAGAAAATAGTTGGGTGTACTGAATTGATGATTGTTTCTTTATGCAGGTCATCATCCTGATCTTCACCTTGTTGGCTGGAACAATGTTACTATTGAGATATGGACGCATGCAGTTGGTACAACTTATTTATTATTATTATTATTATTATTATCAGTCCAGTTCTCTATCTGCTGGGGAGGTGCCAACTAAGCTAATCAATTGACTTTGTTTCATGCACAATGATGTTTAATTTTATTGAAATTGTTGGCTAAAATACATGTTTCATCCCTCAACATTTTTATGGTTCAAATTTGCTCTTAATATGTTAACATAACGGATGAGATATGATTGACGTGGCTCCTATGTGCCCAATTGCAGCTGTAAACTGTCCAACAAAATAATTTTTCGTAAAATGGGCTTTTACTTATTGAACACTTGTTGATCCTTTTACTCAAGCTTTACATATTTAAAACGTTAAGATCATTTGGGGTACTTTAAAGAAATATATTGGACACATCTTAGTTGCTTCTGACCAAGTAGGCAATTTTCAATTGGTTTTGGGTATATAAGTGGCTGTTGGAGGGGATAGGAACAGCAGTGGTGCCGAACTGAGACTACGAGGATAAAATTGAACCTAGAGAAACAAATAAGTTCTGGGAATTAATGGATAAATCAGAAGCTAAGATGATAGATTGTGATTACATTGAGTAAGTTCAAGAGAAATATGGGTCTAAGTTCTAACCATGGTTCTAATCCATCTAGCAGATACCAAGAGGAAACTTTTAGGCATAAATTAGAACATGTTGAACTTGACTTGTACATTTACTGACGTTGTCTCCTTTGTTCTTTCTACTACTGTATTTTCCCTCTTGAAGAAAAAAAAAAAAATGAAAAGAAAAGGCATTGTATCATTTTCTCTATTTTGTTCTGAATATTTTTGGTGATTTTTTATTGTTAAGGATATCAGAATTTGATGGTATGTTAAGTTTCAGTGTTTAACATGGTGTCTTGTAGGCTCAGCTGAATCTGGGCTGCATGATTCACCTTCCCAAATCCCAACCCTATACTGAACGACTCTAACCCATATTTTTGAGTCATCCAAATAGAAATCTTAAGTTTACTGCCATTTCAATTTGTATATCCTGGAAGAAATTTGCTGCAGCTGGGCATAATTTTTATTTTCCACTTAATCTTTACTCATGCAGGTGGGCTGACAGAAAATGACTTCATACTTGCTGCCAAAATCAATGGGCTTGGGGTGCAACACCTACTGAGGCGGAAAGCTACCGATTGATCTATCAGTGTTGGTGTGGACGCTGTGAATATACCGCTGTTAGCAAGATTAAACATATTTTCATCTCATGTTGATAGTTCTTGTCTGAGATAGAGCATCTAGGTTGGTATCTGTTTCGTGTTTTTCTTCCTAAGGCTGTAACCAGAGATCTGGGAGGTAACTTTGTCCTTGATAAATTTTCTTAGAATAATTTGTACAATTTCTCTGACATGGTGGGTGTGCTAACAGTAAATCAACATTTTGAGCTTTATTTTGAAATATTAAAAATGATTGATATAGTCAACTCGAATTAGTTTGGATTTAGTTGAGTTGAGTATTTTGAAACATGGAAGCTTTTCAATCCGAAGCCTGTCTCTTTCAATTTATGAGGAAGCCTTCTGTTTCAATTTATGAGGATATTTTCTGTTGAGGTTTTTCTTTCTTGAATGAGTTGGATTGTCTTCAGCCAGTGAACTGCAAGCAGCCAGCATTTGTGATCGGTTTTGGTGGACGGTGGCCAGTCATTTGCTGTAGTTTTCAACTACTGCCCCTGAAAGGTAATTAAGTTTGGTGGTGGTTGGAGCAAGAAATAGGTGCTGCTAATGCATCATAGAAGGCTTGAACTAGTCATCCTCATCCAGTTGATGATGAACATATTATGTTTGTGACATTGTAATACAAATTAATTTTCTTAAATAAAAAGAAATGGTAGGAAAAAGAAAAAGAAAAAGAAAAGCTGTGTCATCTTTTAATATTTCCATAAATTTCCAAGAAACGATTCTGAAGAATCTTATCATAGTCCAAAAACAAGAAAAAGTATTTTACCAAAAAAAAAAAAAACCTAGAAAAAGTAGCAGATGAAAAAGAAGTTTCCATCTCAAGTCGAAAAAGAGAGGCATGTTTCACTAAAAAGCTCATCTCAGCTTTTTGACATGAGATCCATCGTTTTTCTTTTCTCTCAGCCTTTTGACATGGTAAAAAAAAGAAATAGATGAAAATAATCAAAATACCTTATTTCCTATTTAACACGTAAAAGAAAAACACCAAGAATGATTTTCGGAAGAATTATTTTTTGTTAACTCAAAAAATTAAAACCCTCCATCACCGATAGCTTGCCAAAATTTAAACCCTCTAAACCAAGAGAAAATGCAAGGGAAAATAAGTTACTGAGGGCCAGTGGGTATACATTACATTACAATTTTACCTTTTCAGAATTCTTGAGTGAGTACAACTGAGAATGTATTTTAGTCTAATCTTCTATTGTGCCATCTATTTCTTCTCTTACTCTCATTTGTTTTCCTCCTCAGTTTTTTTTTTTCCTCCTTTAATTTGTTTCCAAGCAAAAGCAGAAGAACACCCTGCTGATAAAGTGTCCCCTTGCAATTGTTGGCCAAGCAATTTTATTCACAAAGACGAGAAAAGGAAATAAAATGTTAATTAACAAAAGAATTGTGTTCCAGGAATTTATTGCCAAACAATTAAACAGGAACTTGGGAAAGCATATCCAATCCAAAATAGCAAAAAAGGCAAAAATAAAATTATGATGACTATCCTCCTTATGTATATTAATCCCCCAAGACCCCCGTAGATTTACATCTCTCCAAATTTTCTCTAATTCCTTTTCATTTCACCATCAACATTGTACAATCATCAATGAGCAGCTCTTGAACAGCTCTATGCATAATATTAGTGGAAATGAATTTGTTGCTTCATTAGCAGTTCTAAGCATAACCAATGCACTGGAATGAATTTGTCGCTTCATTACCGAACACGATGATCAATATCTTTCATTCTTATAGTATAGATCCCACTGGGATACCTGCTGTCAGTTAAAATTCATCCAAAGCACAATCAAACTAGAAAGCAAAATCAGGAAAACCCAAATACATATTAGTACATTTCAACACAGCTGTGCCGAAGTTAAGATAAACTTGAAATGATGTCTCCAAACCAGAGTGAGTATAAGGTATGTCTAAAAAGTAACAACTGATACATACGGTAGGACTTAATAGTGAAATCTTCATGCACAATTTATAGATGGATCAAACGAATAAAACTGTCAATGAACTTGTTCTACCAAATATGATTAATTAATTACCATATAAGACAATATCTCATCCAAAGAAATGTTTTAAGTCCCTGACTCTTACAGATGCATATAAAAGAAATGTCAAGGGAGCTACATGGGAATCTTCATGCACCAGTATGCATTATTCTTAATCCTCATAAAGGAACCAACTCCCAGTTAGCTATTGCCGTTGGAGATATTTTCTCCTTCTCAAATAAGTAAGAAAGTTACATGAGGTAAAAATGCAAAGCTATCTCTAACATCCATAATAAGATTAGAGTTGCACACATCACCCAAAATTCACAAAACTATAGTTGTGATGTCCATATAGGCAGCCTATATCAACCATTGACAATGCCAGAACCCAGAACACCAAAATCGATACAAGGTCAAGGTCCTACCTATGTCTTGAGTCAGATAACGTAATATTGACTTTTTTTCACCAAAATGCTCTGTTTAAACAGCATAAATGGCTAATCAGTAAGTAGCATAAAATGTTGACATTCGTCTACATTTTTTTTTGTTTTTCAAACAAGGAATTTCCAGAAAGATTCTTTTTTTCTTAGAGAAGTCATATCCATGGGATTGGGGTGGGGGAGGGTTCTCTTTTTTTTTTCTTCGGTACAAAAAGTGGGGGAGGGTTCTTGAGAAGCAACAATGTTATCCTGAAGTTACAACTGACATGGATAATACAAAATGGAAATTCCAAAAGCACTTTAATTAGTTTCTAAAGGCTGGCATGGTAATCTATCTCCGCAAATGCCTCATAATCTGACCACAGTGAAAGCTACGAGTACACAAGTTCAATATACTTAATTCAAAAGCCTAATTAGCTACAACTACAAGGGCATCTAATTGGTTTGGAACTCTAGAATGGTATTCTTGCTCCTCAAAAGCCTCATAATCTGATCCTACTGACAGCTGCAAGTACACAAGCACAATGCTATTTGAGTATATTTCATCAATTCATTTGAAATGGGGCTTTTGGGCTTTGGTCAATAATAATCTCTTAATTAACTAAGCTGTGGAAGATCTATATAATTTATTCTGTAACCAAAGATCTACTATACATTTAAGCATTGAATTTAGCTTTAGAGAGCAAAGAGTACATTGTTTTCGCAACTCATTGAAAATGGCAATGCAAAACCATCACTGTTAGGATATTCTGCAACCAACCCATTTGTAATCAAAATAAAGAAAACCATTTCTTACTTTCACCAGCCATCAGATTGGACATTTACTTAATGCACAGAACTAGAACTCAACAAACTCATGTTTACACAAAATGGTGACTTATCAGCAATGTGGATCTACCCAATTTATTTTGTTATCATGTAGAACGAATTCCATCATTCTCATTCATCAAGAAAGACCATACAGTTGTAAATGGGTATTATAGCTGTTTAAAAAATATTCAATTATATACAACACCTAAATTTCAATTGGAGCTAGCACATTACCTTGTATTTAACTTCATCTTGATACAGGCTTCTGAAGCAAGGCAGTCAAATAAACCTCCCCATTCTTCAGCCCGCCAGTATCAGTCTTAAGCCCCGTTGCCCATTTCACTTTCCTGTAACCTAATTTCCCGATTAATGGAGCATAAACCTTGTCAAGGTCTACTCCTTTACTGAAAAAATGATCCAGCCACAAGTATCCTCCACCTCTTAACACTCTGTCAACGTCATAGAACAGAAACTCCATCACAGTCAATGGTATCCACCGATTCACAGCGTGTCCACACCGCACCAGATCTACCACCCCGTCAAACAATGGGAACCGCTGCTGTAACGGAACATGAAGTGGAACCAACCCCCTTAGCGCGACAGCTTCATCATAAGGCGCAGCCAGATTCATGGTAGTGGTCACAACAGTCACATTATAAAGCTTCATTCTTGCTGCAAAGGTACCGGTGCCACCACCAATGTCGAGACCAAGCCGAAGAACAGAGTTAGCTGCTTTTGCAATTTGCAGCAATTGAGGAATTGGGAGATCCAATTCAGATTTGTAAGACATAAATTTGGTGATTTCATGAGCAGGATGGAAACCCAGATTAGGATTAAAGCGGTTGAGGCAATCAAAACTTTTACAGGTGTACTTGTTCCAGATGACGCCGGAGTCAGGGAGTGAAGAAGGGAATGGGTTTTCTGGAAGAGAAGAAGTGGGTTTTGGTGGGGTTCTGGAAAAGCATCGGCGGCGAGGAAGTGGGTGGCAACCACGAAGAATAAGGGACTCTGCGAGGTCAGAATCTAAGGGGCAAAGAGCAAATGGAGTGTAGCTCATGTACTTGTGTAGAAGGTCAGGGTGGTTCTGGCAAGAAGAGGCTATTGTTGAAAGTTGAGAGTAGAGAAGGAGATCTGAAGGAATACTAGTTTTAATTGTAGTGGTAGTAGAAGTAGCAGGAGTGTTACTGGTAGTAGTATGCTGGAGGCGCGTGAGGTGGTTGATGGTGGCGCGTATCGTATGAAGCTGGTGTAGAAGTTGGTCAGGTACAGGTTGAGGAGTTGGTGGTTTAGGTGATTGGAGTGTGGAAGAGAGGTGATAAAGGGATAGGATGTTGGTGGCCACCATAGCCATGAGGAGTAGCAGGTTCGGACCCATGTTGAAACCCATTTGATGTGCTAGATCTTCAGGCTTGGCCTGGATATTTTCTCTTAAGCTTCAGACATTCATAGTGTTTTGACTAATTGATGACTGAATGACTAAGTGAGTTCAGATCCACTGTGAACATCCTTATGATGCAATAGATCTTAGATTTGATGAATAAGTTCAAGGCCGTCTGATTGTAATCATGTGGGTCCATATAATCTTATAGGGTCACGTAAATCTTAGAATTCTGTCTGGGAAAAGAAAAAGTAAGCTACGTAGGTATGTGTCGGTAAGAACTGAGAAAATAACATAAAAGAAAAATATTAAAGAAGCAAGGTAGTAACAGAAAGCACGTGAGTTTGAGATAGCTACTCAACTACTAAACACAGCAAAAAATAAAATTTTATATTACTTGGCCACAGTCAAACCTTTATGTAAGTAACTCTTGTTCATGAACTTGCTCTGTTAATTTACACATCCAACTTTAGATTAAAAAAATAATAACACTTAATTTTTCTAAATGATCAAGCGACTTTTCAAAATATTTCACCAACACACAAATATTCATTAATTTAAATATATAGTTTATACTTTATTTTAAAAATACAAAACTTATTAAAAAAATTAATTCAAATATTAATCATTCAAATAAAAACTGAGAAATAGTTGACAGCAATCCTAGAAACATGTTTTCAATAACTTTTATTTTCATATCTATGATTTGGAAAAAAAACAATGGAATGAGACTTTTTTTTCTTTTTTTTTTTGTGGTAATTGTCGACCAATTAACAGTAAGCGGGAGGGAGGATGCAGTCATTCCCATATCTAACGCGTCTCTGGAATCTGCATAGATAACCTCATTCATCAGCCAATGCTTTCCCAGATTCATTATCAAATCAAAATACAAAAGAATTTGAATTCAAGAGCATAAAACAGACATAGGAGTTATCCTCATACAATTCTCTCCAACTCCCTTGCAGAACTAGGTGTCTCGTTGATGAGTTGCAGGGATGGTATCTCCCTGCAAGGAGCAGATTCTTTTGCCTTCTGGAAAAACACTAAACCATTCTTAATCTCCCAGTCAGGATGCTCCTGCAACCAACCAACAAAGAAACTAATAATGTAGAGCTGGCAGGAAGGTTAGTCCTAGGTTTGTATTCATCTGTGATACATTGCTACTCAAGGAAAAAAAAAAAAAGAAAAAAAAAAAAAGCAATTGAACTGAACTTCTCAGCAATAAATTTTGTCCAACCAACATAAAACTGGTTTCCTTACCGGCTGCAGTTTTGTACATATATTAATAACTATATTTTGGGCTTTTCAAGAATGATTACCTCTTTGATATATTCCAAAAGTTCTTGGTCAGAAGAGAACAGTAAAACTTGTCGAGCATCACTAATTGAAAAGTAGTCATAAGCCTTCTCACTGCATCCAGCTATTTCATCTCTGAAGATTCAAATGGATATACTTCAGAGAGACCACAGACGTAGACGATAATAATGATAGACATATGACAACAAGCCATGCACCATGAAAAGTACAACGATGATAATATATATACTCCAACTAATTTATCGTTCCCAGGAAGTGGAAAGCTGGGAATTCTAAGTTATGTATGCAATCACAAGATAAAGAACAATATAGTCTAAATCACATTACTCCATAATAAGCAATGTAATTTATGCAGATTAAAAGGACATTGTGCCAGAAACTTAACTAAAGCACACAAAAACTTCTGGCATATTCTGTTTACATTGCTACTGGTATTGCCCCATGTATAATAATGTATATAAAAAACAAGATAGTAGATCTTCGGATGACTATATCTCCTGATGTTTAACATGAAAGTTCATAATGATACTATAATAGAGTAACGTTACATAAACGTTGCAGTCTTTCTCTATGACATGCATATACACACTGCATATAATGCGAACAGAAGAAAAAGAAAGAAGTTCTAAACTCTGCCCAAGCTAAGAGGCGCAACACAAGCCAAGAGATGTGGCATGTAGAATGGCACAAACATCAAACTCCATCACAAACTAAAAAAGAAACCAAAACATGTATTGTACCATTTTATGCATTGGAGAGTATACCAATCGCAACAAGCTTAGTTCAATCTTTGGATGTTGACGACAGCCGAGTGATTCCTTATTAATAAATGTAGGTTGATTAATTTAATGTAAACTACTTCTGTGCATCAAACTATTAAAACAAAATAAGTTATGTAAACTCTTTTTTTTTTCTCCATTACATTAGTTCCAGTTATTCATTAAGCTGTTAACATAAACCAAAAAATATTACCTGACTGTCTTTGCCAAAAGATCCATGAAATAAACATAGGTATCATGTGGGACTGTCTGTCGAGCACTTAAGACACGATTGTAAGCCCCTTCCATGAAGGACTGCTCCAACTCCACAGAATGCTTGATGCAAGGATTTTCCAAAGCAAAAGATGAAAGCAGCTCTAACTCAGTATGAAATTTGGCAATCCTGTTCTACACAAGAAGTCTCAGCAGGTTGAGACCTACGATTTGGTACTCCTGAGGGGATGACGGAAGACGGTTACTGCATCACAAGCAGAATTGTAAATCCATAACATAAACGGCATTTAAATGAAAAAAGGGAGAAAAGAAAGATACCTGAACCTTTGATAAAGAAATGAACTAATATGCAGATAATAGATTTCTTATAAAAAGAAATTAGAATACAACAATAGCATCATGTATCATCAAAGTAACTAGGTAATTTCAAATTACATCTTATTATAGAACCACATTACCACTACATACATGAAACTTCAATATTTACGGCATCTTTTGTTTTTTTGTTTTTGGCTTTTGAAGCCTCTGTAGCACTTCAACATATGGATTTCCTCCCGCCACCCCCCCCCCCCCAAAAAAAAAAAAAAACAAATGACCATGGCTTCAGCCTTCAGCTGTACCATGAACCACCACTTGCATGTGGAAAATGCTAAAGAAAGTCTCATTGTACTCGATACTGATTCAGTTGTCTCAGAATTGAGAGATATTCCACACAAATACAAAATGAAATGCAAGAATCAGTTACCGGGCATCTGTGTAATAAGGTTTCAACTGAACGAAATCCATCTCAAGGCATCTTGATCCTCAGCTTCCACACTTAGGACGATGGCATGCTCATATATATATATATATATATATCTCCTGAAAGTTTCAATCACGAAAGAGATTAGAAAACATCTTAGAGACTAGGAGTAAATCTAAACTCTAATGTCAACTACAACTGTCTTCTAAACAGTATGGTTCTCATTTATGAGATTTAATTTGTACTTCAATCTTTAACAAATTTTTGAACTAAGTTCTTTTCATGTCTTTTAAGCATGCATCTCTACTTCAGCATGCACATCTGAAGCTGGTTATAATTTCCATATGAAAGCCAAAACAACACTGACCGTGCAATAAGTTCTCGCAACTCATTCTAAAAGTGAAAATATGATCTTTCATGCCCTAGAATGGAGTCTGACTTATATTGAGTAACTACAATGAGATAAAAAATACTTCTGTGAAACTATGAGTAAAAGAACAAACTTTCATTCTTACAAAGATCACACATTACTTGTCTTGTCACTGTATGCTAAGTATCAGCCATGAAAATAAACATAATATTACTTTCTACCACAAATGTCAAAGTCCAATCCTCTAAAAAAAAAATGAAGTTCTTCTAGGAAGGAAAATCTTAATTCAACAAGAGAAAGATTCACACGTATTAAATAGTTACAAAACATGGCATACTTTTCCTTTGGTAAATTTCTAAACAAGAATGGAACATACTTGTATCAATAAAAGAAGTAGGCCTTGTAAAAGTTGTAGCAGATAAAATAATCACAACTGTAACAACTATTTGAGTCAATAACTTTACTTGCTATTGTTAATTCATGGATGGCATTAGGTGTTTCTTCAAACAATGGTGGGAGGCTTCTGAACTCTGTCAGTAATACCTGCAAAGCAACAACAACAAGAAGATTCTTTCAGTACACCCAAAGCAGAGATCCAAATATAGCATCTGAACCAGAAAATCAAGGGAGTTAAATCATGTAAAGCTCTTGATGCTTTTATCGACTCCAGAATTCTGAAGTTTGGCCTCATGATGCTTTTATATTAATCCAGGTGCCCTGACATCATATGTTCCAAATATTACAGCCAACCCAATCAACCAACTTCAGTTTCTTTAGTGTAAATGCAGGCTCACTGAGAACACAGTTTCCAAATATTACTTCTACTTTAGGATTTGAATACTTCATCCCAACTTCAGATTCTTCTTGTGTTTCAACAATTGAAGCTAATAAGACACCAATTTAAAATTCCTCTTGGCTGAAGATGAAGCAGATAACATAAAGATAGCATACTTAACTATGTCCTGCTACTCCTAAATCTATATTATACCCTGGACAAGAACAACCCAAGAAACCCACATGACACGGAGAAAAATATTACATGAATCATACATTAAACTAGTTATTAGTGTGTCAAGAAAATCAAATTCAACCTAATTACAGTCCCAACTGGCAATTTCCCAATTGGGTAATTTCAAAATTTGAAAGCAGACTTATAGAGTCCTTTAGCATAGCAAACCAAGATTAACTCATTGGAAATGGTTTTGGGTAATGAACTAGTTTGGGTTTCCAGTTGGTACCTTGAGTTGGGAAAGGAGGTTGGTAGAGGTATCAAAGTCATTCCTCACAAGCGCTGCCTTGAAACGCTCGAATAGCTGAGAGACCTCGGCAAGTTTCGGTTTCATGTCTATACAGCTTTGCTTCTCCTTTTCTTCTTCTTCTTCTTCTTTCTCGGCTCCCGTCGTCTGTGTCACTAGAAATGCCTCTGACCTCTTTCTTTGTCTCTGAAGCTGATCGTGGAGTGTTGCGAACGGCAGTGGGGACTCTTCGTCTGGGTTGATATGTCTCGGATTTGGATCAGCGGTCGGGTCAGTAGACCTCCATCTACTCTACTTCTTTCATAATATTTATTTTTGAATTACACTTACACAGAAACAACGATATTAATGTTCAAAATTTAAAAATTCATGAATGGGCAAAAAATTAATTGTTATATCTATAAGATATTATCTATTTGATACTTGAAATTAAAGCCTCATTTGATACATCGTATAGAATAATAGGATAATAAAAAATTATTCTATTAGCTCTAATACACTGTTTGAAAATAACATAATAGTATAAGCTTATATCATCGACCATCCCTTATATGATTCCTGATGGGAATACACTATCCTATAGAGTGAAAAAAGATAACCTATAACACCTAAAAGCCCATTCTAACCCTAGTTGCCTACAACACCCTACTTTCATTGGATACCATGTTTTCTCATCACAGTCCTTGTGGCCACCATCTCCATCTCTATCACCCATCGATCCTTTTTCATCATTCGTGCAGGTGATCAACCAAAAATATAAATTTATTATTTTGTTATATCATCCACTAATTTTCTTACATCCTTACAAACTTAATTACCTAAAATATAAATTTATACTTTTTAATCTAATTCTTTTTTTTTTCCCTACCATTTTGTTACATAGTTTCTTCAGTTTTGTTTGATTTTTTAAAACATACTTTTTCCTAAACAAAAAAAATCTTAATTTACTCTCACTCTCTATATTTTATAAGCAATAATATACCTTACACGTACATGATAAACTTACTTTAATTTCTTGACTAATTTTTTGAATACTTTCTTCATTACTTATTAGATCTGATCAATTGTGAAAAAAATTAAAGTAAATCTAAGTTTCAATCAAGTTAGCAATTATTATTGATGCTACATTTTTAATTTTTTTTTACTTAAACAGGAAAGATATTTGCATGTTCAAAATAAAAAATAAAATTCCATGTAACAAAATTTTTCTTTAAAAGTTGTAAATTCACATTATATAATTTAATTGTTAGGAGGATCATATTATGACACAGTGACACGTAGTAAGATAAGTTGGTGCATCAATTAATATTTTAGTAGCATATCAACTTAATTGTTTTTTCAAACTTATATTTTAAAAATAAAATAATAAATATAAGTTTATAATATTGTTAATAATAAATCTCATGAAATAAAAAAAATTATAAAATAATTCGTACATCGTGCACGAAGGCCGAATAAAAAATGAGTACTTCCTTTATTGATATTTTGGATTTGGATATGTTTGTGTAGCTTTTAGCCTACTACTCATCTTTCACTCGAGACCCCAAACCTCCATTGTTGTTGTTCGATTCTTCTATAGACCCACCTGTTACCTACTTTTGGGAGTTGTGGATAATTCAGGAAATTAACAATAAAGAAGGGAAAGAGATAGTGACAAGGAGAAACAAAGTCAAAGAGAAGGAAGCAATTCATCTGAATTTCTAGACAAAGATGGATTGTGACATGCTGAGCTTAACGACTACCATTTTGGTTTCCATAAACTAACCCTGTAAAGATCAAGGAACAAAGTTTCGTTTTGTTTCGAGGGACCATTTCGACAAGCCCAAAAACGAAAATGATTAGGGAAACAGATTGGAAACGACATGGAAACGCTAAGTTATTTTGGAAACACATAGAAACATATAATAAAACACATATTATAATAATTGTAAGTATGTAACATGAATAATTTAGTATATAGAGTACTAATAAATACATATCGAAGTAAAAATCAAAACATAAATATAATAATTCAAGAAAAATATTAAATTATCATCACATCCAACTAATTGTAGAGTGTCTAGCAGGTGTATATCAAGAATATTGAAATTGTCTAAGAGAAAATCAATAATATTGTTCAATATAGCTACAATATTGATTATAACTCATGTGATGACAAAAATATGTCTCATAATCTCTCACATATTTTTGAAAATCTTCAGCATTGTATTTAGAATTCTAAGTTTATGTAGTAAAATAACTAAAGTGAGAAAATGATGATTGTATATCATATTCTAAATGGTTAAGACCCATATCCATAGCTAGAACTAAAAGTAGAAGAATCGTCTCTATGCATGTTAGTTCCACCAAAATGAAATGAGGAAAAGTTTGACTTCAAACTTTAAGCATCCACCATCATTATATCTTCATCATTTTGCATTTGATTTTCATTATATTTTTTTCCTTACACCATAACGCTTTTCATTTTCACGCAAAGGTCGATACCCATGATCAGTATCTAGAGTACAATGATTAAATCGTTGCTCTTCAGTAAAGAATACTCAACCTGAACTTTCACCTCTATTGTATTGTCCTCCATCTCCTCCATTATTACCTCTATTTCCACTATCACTACTATTATCACTACCACTTTTATTATCATCATCTTCTTCTTCTTCTTCAGTATCAACAGATATATGCCAGGAATGATGTTGAGATCCCCTCATTAAATTTTCAAACTATTACTCATCAGCTATTTGGGTTCTTCTTGTTTGCATTCCCATACCATGTGCATGTGATTGATCTTGTGTGTCTGACCAACGATTAGCAAAAATGGCTAAATAAGCATTTGGCCTAGTTGGTGTCCATTAAAATCAAATTCATCCAGTAATATATCTCCAAGATCATCTAACCATTCAAAAAATACCTTCATTATTTTCAAACACAATAGTTAAATCTATTGCTTCAAAATTAATATTTTCCCAACTTTTCTCTTTCATAATATGCTTCAATTTCAACCTCATGTTGTATTGTGCATAAACAAGTTTCTCTAGTTTTTCATAGTTAAGTCTATTACGTACTTTTGTATGAATAAAAGTAAATGTACTCCAATTTCTTTCACACCCACTAGATGAACTTGTCTGTGACAATACTTTCAATGTAATTTTTCTTAAAGTTGGCCATCTGTTTCGTACAAAAATCATCATTCAACTGTGAAAAATATATTACTATTATACCATTAACTAAAAATTGTATTAATAAAATAAAGTTATTAAATAAGATCAAGTTATCTAGATCCATTTTTTCTCTTCCTTTAACAATTAGTCGACTTGAAAATCAATGTTTGGCCTCTCAAATTTTTTTAACCTATTAACAAATAGATTGTTAATTCTCAATTAGCAACAATTATATATAAAATTCAATATTGTTGAATATTTCTTATTACCTCTACTAATGCATGAAAAGATATTGTACTGCTTAGTTCAATTCTGATAACCACATCTTAAGTGTATTTATCAACTCTGATTGATCCCCAATATTTCATTATACCGGTATGCAGGATTCAAGTAATATGCTATTTTTTAAAACAAAAATAAAAAATATAACACAAGTTAGATGTATGTTTAGAATAATAAGCAAAATCATACATAATTAGAGTATATATTCATTACTTATCTGTTATATGAATACGAGATATTATTTGCTTCCGACAACGCTCATCAATGACATCAATATACTTTTTACAAGAATTTAGGGATATTCTTGTATTTGTTCCTTTGTTTTGATCATTGCTGCATAAACATATGACATAATTGCTAATTTCTCCCATCAACCAACCATTCTTAGTACTTTTGCAATTGGAGCATGTAGCTAACAAGTTTTTTAGCTCTTTCTCAGAATTTAGAATCCATAAGTGTTTGGCGAACTTTCTTCCCAATTGGATCCTTACTATGCAATCATTGCCTATTCATTTGAAGTCATCATTCTTTGTAAGCCATTCCTATGTTGTAAAAGACTTTCAAGAGCAATATAATTTGTGGCAAATCTTGTTTAAGTTGATCGTATCAATTTATATGTGTAATGTTTTCTCATCAAATGAAAATCTTTTCCATGTTGTGGTAAATCTTGTTTGACCCAGTCGTATCAATTTACATGTGCAATGTTTTCTCATCAAATGAAGAACTTTTCCATGATTGTCAATAAAATTTGTACACTTCTTTGCTTGCTCTAGAATTGGTGAAACATTTTTGAATTTCACAAAGTCATGTAATATTAAATCAAGAGAATATGCAGCACACGATATCCAATATAAATATGGTCTTTTATCCATTAATAACTCTGCAGCCCTTTTGTGTGAAGATTGATTATTTGTGATTATTTAAACTACATATTTTTCACCAATCTCTTAAACAACCTCATCTGCCAACTGAAAAAGATAAGTAGCATCCTTGTTAATCCCCGTTGTATTTACTGATTTGTGAAAAACTATATTTACATCACAATAAGTTAAAAAGTTTGTTATTGACAAATGGTTTATAGATGTTCATCTATCACACATTAGAGTCACTCCATAAATCTCTAATTTTTTTATTTTTATTTTTAAATTGATCAATGTATTACTTCAATTCCTTTATCTTATCCTCCAAAATAGGACCACCGATTTCATAAGGAGTAGGCCCTTCAATTCTAACCCCTGCACGTGCAATTTCATCAATCATATAATAATAATATAGCCCTTGTACTTTGTCAGAAGGAATATTTTGATAAATAAAGAACTTTCCAATAGCATGCTTTGCTAACTTTGCCTACTTTTTTGGATTTCACATGTTTTTCAACTTTTGTTGGTAAACATCTTGTTGCCTATGTATGCTTAGATCCATCTCTTCTCTACTTAGGTTTTTTCTCTCCTAGTAAACTTTCCAAAATCTTCTTTCATACTTTGAGTATGAGTTAGATTTCTAGTTCGTGTAGGCTCCACCATTGGATGTGAAACTTGCCTATATCCTTACAACTATGTCGGAGATGATGCTCGAGGCCAGCCTATCAATTGAGACAGTCTTGGAAATCATCATTGGCTACAACCTTATGATGATTTTGAAGTTCATGAAGATGGTGGGAACAACCATGTCAGAGATTATGTTCGTGGCCAACCCATCAACCAACAGGGTCCTGCACAACATCATAAGCTACAACCTTATGATGATTTTGAAGTTCATAAAGATAGTGGGAATAACCATGTCAGAGATTATGCTCATGGCTAACCCATCAACTGACGAGGTCCTGCACAATATCATAGGTTACAACCTTATGATTATTTTGAAGATGAAGATGAGGAGTTTTTCGACAACCACATAATTAATCCAGTACAAGTTAGAGAAAAAGTTCAAACTCAACACAATCAACCATGGAGAGAACCAACTTATGAGGAAAATGAAGATGAGGCGATTGTGGACAACCATATATTCAATCAAATGCATAGAGATAAAGTTCAACCTCAATGCCACCATCCATGATGACCACAAGCTTTTGAGGAAGATTATGAAGACGAAGATGAAGGATATGATGATTACTAACATTTGCCTAGACGAAATAAAGGAGTTGAAGACTACAAAATCAAAGTCGATCTTCCTACCTTCAGTTACAATCTCAACATCAAAGTCTTCCTTGATTGGATTTATGAAGTAGAGAATTTTTTCGACATGATAGACGTCACTGAGGACAAACGAGTGAAGTTGCTTGGTAGGATACCTCACAAAATAATCAGCATTGACAAGGGAAGACAAAAGTGAGGCATTGGAGGACAATGAAACAACTACTTAAAGGAAGATTCCTTCCTTTTAGAATGAACATTGCAATTCTAATAGTATCAGAATTGTATTTAAGGAAGTTGATCAATTAACTATTACACTACACTGAAGAGTTACTCTGACTCTCTGCACGATGCAACTTAACTGAAATAGAGGAACAATAAGCATAACGCTACATCAATGGCTTGAAGCATATAATTAAAGATCGAATTCCATTAATTAGTTAATGAAGCTCACAACATGGCCATAATGGCAAAGACAATAATGGCACAAACTCCAACGTTCTCTCATTTATTTTCCAATGCACCAATGCTTAATACCCTTAATAGAGAGAAACCAAATATGGCTAAACCGACTAAATTTCTCGATAATACAAGTCAAAATACCAACACAAATAGCAGTGGTGTAACAAGGCAAACTAGTTCATGTCATACTAATACAAATTCAAACAACCCATATACTAAACCAAAAGGTGCAAAGTGTTTTAAGTGTTGTGAGACTGGTCATCTATCTAATAAATGCCGTGCACGCAAGGCAATAAATTTGGTTGATCATAGAGAAGATGATAAAGAAGAATACGATGTAGTGCAAGGAGATGATGACTTAGAAAATGCAGAGATTATTGATGAATAAGGTGAACATGTATTTTGTGTGGTGCGAAGATTGCTATACTCCCCAAAGCAAGAAGAGTCTTCTCAATGCAATAAAATCTTTCAATCACAGTGTTTGGTACAATAAAAAGTTTGCAACTTGATTATCGATAGTGGTAGTTGTGAGAATATTGTGTCAAACGCTTTAGTGAAGCATTTAAAGTTACCAACAAGATTTCATCCATCTCTGTTGAATGGATCAAAAAAGGGATAACTATCACATAAGTTTGTCAAGATCCAATTTCAATTCAAAAAACTTATAAGGATGAAGTTGTTTGTAATGTGTTTGACATGGATGTTGGACACATTTTACTTGGAAGGCATGGCAACATGATGTGGATGCAACTCATCGTGGTAAATCCAACATCTATATTTTCTGGTGGAATGAAAAGAAGATTGCTATCCTCCTAACCAGTAAAGGAGAAAACATGCCCAAAACTTCTAAAGTGGAGAGAAAAACTTTCCTTTCTATTGTGAGTTCTGAGTTAAAGTTTGTCTTTAAATCCCAAGAGTTTCGGACAATATATGTTCTGGTTGTAAAAGATGAAGAGACATTTGGAGTTGATAATTCCAAGGAAGTACAACCTTTGTTGACTAAATTCCAAGAAATTGTTCCGGACGAACTACCTGATGGACTGCCACCAATAAAGGACATACAACACCACATTTTCCTGGAGCAAGCCTACCAAACCTATCTCATTATTGCATGAACCTAAAAGAGAATGACATTTTAAACCTTTCATAAGGAAGTATGTAGTTGTCTACTTTGACGATATTCTAATCTATAGTCAAAGTAAGAGTTAACATATTAAGCATTTGTGAGAAGTCTTGTATACTCTAAGAGACAACAAGTTATATGTCAACCTAAAGAAATATGATTTCATGACTAATCACCTTATTTTCTTAGGGTATGTTGTGAGCTCCAAAGGGATTCATGTTGATAATGAGAAAGTACATGCTATTAGAGAATGGCCAACACTTAAAACTATTGCTGAAGTTTGTAGTTTTCATGGGTTAGCTACATTCTATCAAAAACTCATCCCGAATTTTAGTAGTATTATTGCTCCTATCATTAATTGCTTGAAGAAAGCGAAATTTTATTAGTGTGAGGAAGCATACAAGAATTTTGTGGAGATCAATGAAAAGCTGACAACTGCACCAGTTTTATCATTGCCTAATTTTGAAAAGGTGTTTCAAGTGGAATGTGATGCAAGTGGCCTTGGCATTAGAGTAGTTTTGTCACAAAAGGGTAGACCAATTGCCTTTTTCAGTGAGAAGTTAAGTGAATCATGTCAAAAGTGGTCTACTTACAAACAAGAGTTGTATGTTATGGTTTAAGCTCTTCGACATTGGGAATCCTACTTGACTCCACGAGAGTTTGTAATCTTTTTTTATCACAAGGCACTAAAACATTTCAAGAATCAAAAACACTTGAACAAGGTACATGCTAGGTAGGCTTCGTATCTGAAGCGATTTCCTTATATGATCAAATACAAGTCTGGTGCTTCCAATCAAGTTGCAGATGCCTTAAGTAAGAGAGCTACTTTACTTGTCACATTGAGTGGTGAAGTTATTGGTTTAAAGTGTCTTAAATAATTGTATGAGAATGATGCAGATTTGAAAGATATATGGGAAAAACATTTGATAAGACAACCTACTGAATATTTTCATGTCATGGATGGTTATTTATTAAAAAGCATTAAATTATGTATTCCAAGGGTATCCCTACGAGAAAAAATCATCAGAGACTTACATAAAGAAGGATTTATTGGTCATTTTGGCCGTGACAAAAATATATCTAGCTTGGAGAAAGGTACTATTGGCCATAATTGAAGAGAGATATGAGAAATCTTGTCAAAAAATGCCCAGTCTATCAAGTTGCGAAAGGACAATCTCAGAATACAGGGCTTTACAAGCCATTGCTTACTCTTGAAGATATTTAGGAAGATTTATCTATGGATTTTGTCTGGGATTACGAAGAACTCAAAAAGGAGTAGATTCTGTGTTTGTAGTTCTTGACAGGTTTTCCAAAATGGCGCATTTTATACCTTGTCAAAATACTGCTAATGTAATGCACATTGCAAGATTGTTCTTCCAAGAGGTGGTGCGACTTTATAGGGTTCCTAAATCCATAAATTCCGAAAGAAACTCTAAGTTTTTGTCACATTTTTGGTTACCATATGGAAAAGATTTGATGCCAGCTTAAAATTCAGTAGCACAGCACATCCAAGAACTGAAGTCATAAATAGAATTTTGGAAAACCTTATACGCAACATTTGTAGTAATAAACCAAAGCACTGGGATTTTGCATTGGCCCAAGTTAAATTTGCCTACAACAATGCAATTCATAGTTCAATTGAAGTGTTACATGTCCATGTTGTTTACAGAAAGGTTCCAAAATATGCTCTAGATTTAGCTCAACTTCTTAAACTCCGTGGGGTGTGCATTGTTGTAAGTAACATGGCAAACTAAGTTCAGTCAGTTCAAGCAGAAGTGAGGAAGAAACTGGAAACGTCAAATACGAAATACAAGACATCAGCTGATAAGCATAAAAGAGAAGATATGTAATGAATGGGACTATGGTATATTTATGAAAAGAGAGATTTCCAGTAGGCACTTATAATAAGTTGACGCTAAAGAAGTATGGTCTATGCAAAATTGTGAAGAAAATAATGATAATGCTTACGTGATTAACTTGCCAAGTGATTGGGAGATCTAAAAAACTTTTAATATTGCTGACATGTATGAATACTATCCTTTAGAAGGACTATCGTATCCTGATTTTAATTCAAGGCTAGTTTTTCTCAAGTGAAAGGGATTAATGCAGAGCATATTGCTCAAGAACTTATGGAGAAGATTGATCAAGCAAAATCCAAAAGAAATAGTTTAGTTAGGTGTTTTCTATTTCTTGTTTTCTTTTAGTCCCACATGGAAAATAAAACGAGTAGTTATATTTTAAGATTAGTATAAATAATAGTTTATTTTTAGTCCTACATTGCTTAGGTTGAAAGAGTAGGAGCCTTGGAACCTTTATAAATATATGTTCTCCCTTTGGTTGTAAACTCATCTTTTCATCAATAAAAATTCAGACTTTTGTCTCTTTTATTATTTAATTTTAGTGTACTAGAATTTTAGTTCCCCTTGTCAAGGGCATTTTCTAGAACAAATCTAGTGTTTTCGCTTCCGTCCTGTATTACTATCAATGCTTGGTGCATCTTTGCTTTTATCTGGTTTGTGTCAATGTCTTGTAAAAGTTATTAATCTAAGTGTGTTTTTCTAGTATCTGATGTATGTGTAACATTAATACTCTTTTATCTGATTACTGATTCGTTTGTTATGTTTTAATTAAGGTTACTTGATTATAATTATTCTAATATTCTAATTGATTCCTTTTTGTTTTTCAGTGGGTATAGTTTATTAATTTTTAACTAGTAATTACTGAAGTCCAACCAAATTTGGACCAATGACTTAGTGAATTATTGGAAGGAGTCTCTTTAATCTGCTCCTAATGGCACTTTACTCACAACAAGTTAGGAAAAAAAAGAAGAGCTACTTTGTCAGAAAGAAGTGCAGTATTGAAGGTGAGACTAACTTTTTTTTAGGAAACAAAACTTATTAAGTTTTGGAAGTGGATAAATCAAAACCCCAAGAGCATGGACAATGAGGTGTTAATTAATGCTTTTAGGTAACATGCGACTAACTCTTAATATTAACACTAGATGTACGCATTCTTATATAGATGGCCATTTGCCAACCGACATACATAAAATAAAATTTTCAGTAACTTCATAATGTCTCTAATAAATATATAAAGTGTTAGTTTTGTGAAACAGGTTAAACTAGTTGATTAATTATTTAGGATATAGGTGAAATAGTTATGGGCTACAGGTTTGATGTTTAGGTAGTGGAGTATTTGAAATTTTGGAGAAAGTAAAAACTCAAAGATTTTGAGAAAACAAAATAGTTGTATTGATGGAGGAAAGTAGTACAATAGTTGAAAAGCTTGAGATTTTAGTTTTTTCTTACTTACTATACAATATGCTAGTATGATTGTGATGTGAAAACTGGCTGATGACATTGTTTTTAAGGTGGCAATATTGACCAATGGAATGGGTGCTGAGCTGGCTAAGAAAACGAGTCAAGGGTAGATTAAGGATGAAAGAGCCAAATTGATGAATCTAATAAAGAATTCTAATGATGCTGGCATTGCACATGGTGTGAGGCATGGGGCTAGAGCTAAATAGCCAACTACAAGACTTAAGGGATTAAGTATTAATATAAAAGAATAGAAGAATTGAGATAAGGGTTATGAAAAGAATATAGAAGAATTTTCTCTTCCTCATCTTCTTCTTCTTCTTCTACCTCTCTTGATCTTCTTGGAGCCTAGTAGAGCTTAAATATATATATATATATATATATATATATATATGTCTCTTATAGCTGTTGTTTCCTTTGATTTCCTTGTAACTTGACCACCAGCTAGGTGGAATATAATAGAACTTATCAAATTCCTACTGAGTTATAGAGTTTGTACCAATTGGTGCTTTCATTGTCATCTCGCCATCATGGGTGCTCAAGCTCCTCGAATTGTTGAATTGGAAGCCTTGTGTGATAGGCCCAGATCTCTGCCATTACTTTGGATGTTAATCAATTGAAGGAAGGGTTACAGGATGTTAAATCTATGCTTGAT
This sequence comes from Quillaja saponaria, assembly GCA_029379385.1. Taxonomy (NCBI): domain Eukaryota; kingdom Viridiplantae; phylum Streptophyta; class Magnoliopsida; order Fabales; family Quillajaceae; genus Quillaja; species Quillaja saponaria. The sequence continues at coordinate 13,607,880 of CM055617.1, forward strand.
GAGCGTTTTGATCAGTTAACTAAACTGCTTCGTCCTCCAAATCCTTATTCATTTGCCAAATCTTTGTTGTCACATTTTGGCCCATCGGAGTTTGAAAATCTCAAGAGATCTTTGTTTAAGCTACTGCTATCTTCTATATCTGTTTTTGACTATTTTTTCAAGTTGTGTGTATTTAAATCATAGTTAGGGGTTATCTAAGCCTTTGGTGATTGACATTTTTGTAGGTGGGTTGAAATAAGAATTGCAACAGGAAGAAGTGGTTGTTAGTCCTACATCGATGTCTATGACTGTTAGTTTTGGCTAAACTTCATGAGTCAAAGTTTCTGGCCACTAAACCCTTCTGTCACCCATACTGCTCCCCAATCATCGCCATTGCCCCTACTCTTACTTTCTCCTCCATATTTTCCTTCCTCTACCAGCTCTTTGTCCTTATCAACTACTTCCAAACATCCTTCCTCTACCATTAAACACCTCAGTAATGCTGAGATGCAAGCTCATAGGGAAAAATGGCCTTAGCTTCACCTGAGATGACAAATTTTTCCTGGCCATCATTGCCCAAACAAACAATACTTGAGCATTGAACTCATTAATGATACCTCAGACTCTGACCTCACCCCAAACCAACCTACCATGCCTTATTCTCAACCAGACTCTTCACTAGATTCCATTACTACACTTGACCAACCAGTCATATCTAATCTGACTCTGTCTGGTACTCTTACCACCTTAACACTGCATTTTCAAGGATTAATTCAAGACACTCATGTATCTGTCTTATGTGATAGTGGCAGCACTCACAATTTCATTCAACCACTAGTTGCTCAAGCTTTGCGGCTTCTTATTGAATCTTGTCCAGACTTCCAAGTTAAAGTAGGCAATGGACAGTTTCTCGCGGATGTGGGGCAAGTTAAAAATTTGGTCTAGTGCAAACAACATAATTGAGCCATTAAACTAAACATCCATTATATTTTACTTTGTTTTGCACTTTCTTAGCAACCAAACATATGTACTCAAAACATGGATCACGAGTATCAAACATGAAACAATTTCTAACTTGTTAGAATCAGTAATCATATTATCATCAAATGGCAAAAACTTCGATTATTAGTGCTACATATATTTAGCAAGAAAATTGGTTGGACCTTGAATCTATCAGATGGTGATCGTGAAAACTTAGCACGAGATGCTTTGTTCATAGGTGAGACAACTCCAGATCATGGCAAAGAAGAGACCACCATTATAGGAGTAAACCACACAGTAGCTGAAGAAAAAAACCTATAACAAACGTAAATAAAAGAAAGAAAACAAAGCCTCAGAAGCTCTGGGTTCCCAAAACCCTAATCCTATAAATCCTTAACTCCACAGATCGAGGAAATCAAAAATTAGAAATAAAAAATTAGCAGGCTCGAAGTTAAGAGCTAGAGAGAGGCATTGGAAAGAGAATAAAGTTGCGTTCGAAAGGACGACAGTGAAAGGCAAACCCTTTTGTTTTGCCAAAAATACACAATTTGCTATTGATATTTTGGTTGCTAATTATTATTGCTACCATTTCATAATTTCTGACCAAATATTGGTAGCTAAATAATAAATTTGGTTGCAAATTTACAACTTTAATAAGATTTAGCTACTTAATTTTTTCTCTGTTTCAAAATCAGTAGCTGAACTATAAAAATTAGCTACTAATACTTTTCAGCTTCGAGATCAGTAGCTATTAACCTTTTTTTCTTGTAGTGAATATAATAGAACTTATCAAATTCCTACTGAGTTGTTGAGTTCGTACCACATGCCTTATTGCCTATTTATAGGCAATGCTTAACCTCCTTTGCACTTTCTACAATTTTCTAGAGACATAACTTGTCTCTACAATTTAACCAACATATAGAATTGTCTTAAGGCAATTCTCACCAACATAGCCATTAGCTTAGAGGCTAATATATAGTTCTAGAAAATTCTAAACTTATTTACTTAGTTTCTAAAAAGTGCATTACTTTAACATAAAGTTAAAAAGAATAGAAAACAGTGTATAAATATTATTGTAGACTTCTTACCTGTGTATAAGTGTCTCAAGGGGACATTCTATGTCTCGGAGGTGTAGTCCAAATTTCTCATGTTAAAAAGGATGAGCTGAAATGAGTCAAATTTGAAATAAGACGTATTATTTTTATTGTGTAGACTAAAACCTAAAAATTAACATCTTAAAAAAAAAAAAAAAAAAAAAAATCTAAGAATGGGTCTAAATAATCTATGGTGTGAGATTATACAAGGAAATCATGCATCTGCTTGTGTGTGTTGTTTTCGCAACAATTTCAGTTTGTTTAGCTGTTTCAATTTCTGCTTTTATCTCTATGTCACATGAGGTATCGTGCTTTACATATATGCTCGAAATCCACGTGAATTGAGGTCAGAATGTAAACTGAACAAGCTTCCCGTCTTCCACCACTATATTCCCATATTTTTGTTTGCTAATATTAATAATAATTTCATTGACTAAATCATTCTCACATTATAATTGAAGAGACCTCACTACTGGATAAGTATTATAATATTATTGGAATAATTTTCATATAAGAGTAGCTGCTAGGAAATGGGCCCATTTAATAAAAGAGCAAATGGTGAAAATGATGTCACAATAATTCTATAATTATGTTGGGAGTCTACAATACTATACAATCGTTTGGTATATTATATAATATATGATTATACAATATATTAGGTTGTACAGGTTTGCAGTTGTTATACTGTTGTCTTATCTTTTCACTTCTCACTATAAAATTTTATACTGTCAAACATAATATAAGAGGAAGTAAACAATTATTAAGTTGGTTTGAAGCAAAAAAAAAAAATTTGGATGAAAAGATTTGAAACTTTGACCTCTCTAATAAATAATAACTAAATTATTCTACAACTAAAATATTTGATATATTAACTCAAATTAAACATAGTCATATACTAAATCATAAGTGAAATAAGGAAAAAAAAAAAAAAAAACTTACTAGGTTTCATTATTTAAATAACTAACAATTTAAATTTTTACACAAACATTTTTTTTTATTCAACATCTCAAATGCACTATAAAAGGAAAAAAAAAAAAAAAAAAAAAAAAACACATACACACACATTTACATAAAAATAAAAATTAATAAAATTTTGACAAGTTAATTAATTTTTAAATAATTAATTATTTCCTAAAAATTAAATTTCATAATGTACTAAATTGAATAAGATTTTTTTAAGTTTATAACATGTAGAAAATCAAAATGTAAGATTGAATTTGTGTGAAGAATTTTTTTTTTGAATTTTCAGTCATGATACAGGAATAATAAAAACTTTTCAATTTCAAAAAATTATAAAAAATAATTAAAAAAATTAAGTAATTCTATTGAATGTAGAATAATTATTTTTTATTTTTTATTTTTTATAGTAAACTCCTAACAAGTAGTAAGTTTAATGAATAAAATTGGATTAATCAAGAAGAAAAATAAAATGGGTGGAAGATTCACCAGCAGTAAGTCAAAAATAAAAATTTATTTTAGAAAAAATTAAAACAATTAGTTTCTTTTAATACACACAGATAATGAGATAAAAGAGAGAGTGAGAGAGTAAGTTTAAATAGAGTTTTTAATTCGGTTGGATGCACAAGTGTGATAACTTAAAATATTTTTTTTAACTTAAAAATAAATTATAAAAAATCAAAAGAAAAGGTTAAATAACACTCATAAAATTTTATTTTATAATTTCACCTTTTGGGTGCACTATTGAAACTCTAAATAGAAAATAATTTGAAGTGTCATTGTTTATAATAATCTAATAAACATATATTATATTTTGTATATTTTTTATTTACTTACAAATTTAAAATCTAAAATCTCTATATTGTACAGATGTCGAGTTCATACTAACTAGTACTCTCTCAAAAGAAATTCCATGCTACCACCAAGAGCTTAGCTCAAGAGGTTGGTACCCGTCTCTCCACTCCTTAATATCGAGTTTAAGCACTCCTAATGCACCCAAAAAAAAAAAAATTCCATACTTGTGAGTCCCATTTGCATTTGGAGCATTTCAATTGGCATTTCTACTAAGCTTAATTAATACTAAAATTTTAAGAAGAATAAAATTTTGACATTTTTAGTAATAATTTTTCGGGTTTGGCAGAAAATAAATTTAATGCCTTTTTACTCGTTTAGTTTTTAATTTTTCAATAATTAATCGCACATGCACGGCTCTTAGAAGAAAACTAAAATAAAGAGAATAAACAACACTCATGCACATAATATTGGAATTTCATTATTTGAAAAAAGATAAAATGTCAAACTACTCTATTGAAGTTACAATTCACTAAAATTTAGAAGGTTCATCATACCCATGAATTATCTATTCGATTTGTAATAATTCATTAAATATCGAATTAAACATAACTTTTTTATTTGAGTTACAATTAGTGAATATATTCCTAAATATCATCCAAATTAGTTATTAAATCTAATAAATGAACTTTTAAAAAAAGATTAAACTATCATAGTCATAAGTTTTTTTGTCTCTCGCTTTTATCTCTTAATTCTTCTTTTATCTTTTATATTTTTAGCAATTGAATTCTCCATATTTATTCAATTTCAACATATATATTTTAAAATAATTTTAATACAATAATAAAGAAACAAAAAGTTTGATTAAAATATTATCATTATAACAAAAATTGAAACAATAACTTATATGGTTTCTACAAATGAGTAAAATAATATTAGTAAATGTATTGATACTTAAATATTAATTATGACAAGAAAATAAAAATTACAAAGGATTTAAATATTGTCATGTATGCTAAAATTGAATCAATATATAGAATTTTAACTTCATAGGAAAAGAAGAAGAAGATATATAGAAATGAGAAAACATTAAAAAAAGAAAAAAAAGACCTTATAATAAGGGTAATTTAGTATTTTTCTTGAGTTAATTTGTTAGATTAATGATTAATTTAGATGATTTGGAACTATTTGTAAATTATTTATAATTTAATAAGAATATTATGCATCTAATTGAATAGTGATAGTATAATATTATATCAATCTAATAATATTATTATACGTGACATGGTCAACATATAATGGTTTTGTTAGAACTTTAATTGCCACCATTAGTATCATATTAATATTATAACAGAGGTCATTACTATATAAAAGGGTCAAAACCTCAAAACAAAACATGTTATATTGTTATAACTCGATAGTCTAATATACATTTTAGGATGTTGTATGTGGATTATCATGAATACATAAATAATTTTTTTTATATAATTAATTAAAATAACAGGATATTTATATATATATATATTGGTAAACTAAAGTCCACTACCTTATTAGTTGACTTGGACTTAGATTTTATTCCATAAGGATTGCATTAACAAGTAAAATTAATATAAAATAATAATAATAAGTTAGAGAACAATGATTGATATTGATATATATATACATGATTGAATAAATATTTTACTTCACATTTTAAGAATTAATTTAGGCCATGAAGTTATATTATTATATTATTCTTTGGTCACCTTTTCTTCCCCCTTCCTTGAACCGACTAAGATGTATTGTTCTCCTTTTATTGTCTTTGTCGTCCCCGGTCTCGGGAGAGTTGTATTTTCTTGGTTGGTGGCCGAGAGTTCTAGCACCTTTAGCAGCAGGAATTCCACTCTTTGGCAAATCTTACTTGCAGCAAACTCTTTCTTTTTTTCTTTTTTTTTTCCTCACGTTGGAAGGAGGGGTGAGTAAGTTGAAGGGTATTGGCTGTGGAAATTTGAAGGGATAGCAATCCCCATTTTTTTGTCCAGCCACGTAGAGGAGACCTGCCATCATTTCCTTTGGGAGTTAGCTTTCTCTTGCCTTGAGGATGGTGGCGTTTTACTGGCTGATTGTTTGAATAAGTGAAAGGTATGGTTTGATGGTACTTAATAGTTGTGTTTTAATGTAAAAAAGAAAAGAGTTGATGTGTGGTTGTGTGAGAAGAACAAAGCAACTATGGATTGAAGCTAAATTATCAAGTGTTGTCCCTATGCTAGCAGTAACTTGATCGCCTAAGCTTTTCCTCATAAGCGGCTGTAAATGAAGAAAAGAGAGGTTTGTATCTCTTTAGCGTCACGGTAACGGGGGAAGTTTGGAAGTACAGAAAATCTTCTTGCCATAAGTCTTATATAGGTGGATTATGATGGATTTTAGTTAAAATTTAATTATGCTAAGTTTTATACTTGTAGATTATTTATGCATGGGGTATTAAAGTAAAGATTTATAACAAAGCAGCTTATTTATGTAGAGAGTTAAGATGATCAAATTTAGCTTTAGAGTGTTTTATTAGTGGTTATATATGAACTAAATCATAGATAAAGTTAAGGATTACATGAATTTAAACTAGAGGTAAGAATGAAAGTTAAGAAGAATAAAGGATAGCTTTAAAAATCATAGGAACTAGAAATGAGTAAATTAAAAACTTAATTATATTTAGGATGAGAATGTATAGTTTTAACTCTTGAATAACTTTAGGTAATTAAATTAAGTCTAATTAAAGGATAGGGATACTAGTAATATAAGGAATTATAAAGTTATACCTATCATATTGGAAGGTATGTAAGTATATAAACTCCAAAGTCACATGTAGAAGGAAATATGCATTCCATGCGTTAACCAAATTTCTTAAAGAACTTAAATGTTATTATACAAATAGAAGTTGATTTACATAAATACTTTTAGAAATAGTGAATTGAGAATTAGGGAATTAATCATGAAGTAATTATTTTAAATAATATATAAAGTGATGATATTCAGTTACGGATCGTGTTGAGGACATTCTGACACCTTCGCAGACTAGATGGACTGACGAACTACGTCCTTGATCCTTGTAAGTGAATTACGTGCACTTTGGTTGCCAGATAATTAAGTGAAATAATTTATGTGAATTTGAGTATTTGAATTATGTTTGTTATTTGATATTGTTTATGGTTGATAAGGGCCAACAAAGTAAAATTTTCCGAGAAATGATTTTTATATCCAAAATTCAAATCCACGTGCACCTATGATATTTTGGCTTGAAATTTTGATTCTAATAAATATTTTAAAAAGAATAAAGTGCTTAGTCCCGATGCGATGGATTATGTACGGAGATTAATTTGTTGTGCGGGTGTGTAAATGCCCAGTGGGGGGAGATTTTTGTTGTGCGGGGTTAAGTTACTAAGTTGACACTTTGTTTGCTTTGAGTTATTTGATTTTTTGGTTTGAATTGTGAATTCTGAGTATTCAATTGCTTTGTCTATCTTGTGAATCATGGAAATTGTGATTTTATGATGAATACAAGTACATACGTGTACTTTGAAATTAAGACTTGAATATGGTTACATGAGATTAAGTAATGATATGTTCTTATGCTTTGATTGATGCTATTACCTTCAGGGTACGTTGTTTGCTCACTGAGTCCGTGAGACTCACTATTTTTCTATTATTATTTTTTTAGCAACAAGAATTTGGGATATTGCTTTGACGAGCTCGGGACCTGCCGATAGAGTACGGTAATGTATTTTTCAGGATCTCATACTTGAAGTCAATAATAAAAGTTTGCAGTTAGAGGTGGCAACGAGCTGAGATTGAGTTGAGCTTTGGCAAAGCTTAGCTCGCTAAAGCTCGACTCGGCTTACGTTCGATAAGGGCTCTCCAGCCTAAGCTTGTTAAGTGCTCGTGAGCCTAACCCCAAGCTCAAGCTCAGCTCGTTAAGGGCTCTTGAAAGTTTTCTGAAAATTCTAAGAAGATTCTATAGTCAAAATGAGTTGAATCCATGACTTAGTAACTTTTTGCATAACTTAACACTAAACCAAGTTACAACTTATGTTAAATTTTGTCTGCAATTAAATTTATTATAAATTTATATAAGTATATAAGTAATAAAAAATTTATTAAGTCAAGCCGGCTCACGAGCTTACGAGCAGAGCTCTGGAAAGATTGAGGTCGGCTCGTTTTACTAAACGAGCTCAAAATAAAACTCAAGATCTGCTCGTTAATTAGTAAACGAGTCGAGCTTGAGCCAAGCCTTTAAAGAGACAGCTCACGAGCAGCTCGCGAGCTAGCTCGGCTCATTGCCAGCCCTATTTGCAGTCACACTAAAGCTATGTGTTGTATGATTTTGTGTGGTGTAATAGTCTAGTTGTTTGTTATTGTTTATGATATTGCTGAAGTGAAGCTCCTTTGTGTGTATTATAATCATTATGGTTTAGTGGTATGTAAACAAGATTATGTGGTTGTATTTTTGGGCATGTTTCAGATTACAGGGAACCTCTGCCAAAATTTTTAGTAAATGTTATATGTTCAATAACAAGTCTAGGTTTTTAATTTAATTCATTAAAGTTTTTCTTGGTTTTAAATATAATGGTTATCTAATCCATGCCTCCGTGAAGGGTGTGACATGTATCTTATAACTTATATATATATATATATATTATAACTTTTCATATTAGATCCTCTAATTGTATATTGACTTTGATATCGTAATTTTCACAAGTCTAATCTCTTTGCAAGTCAGTCACGTGTCCTCACTTAAGCTAGTCAAATTTATTTTTAACATTGGTGCCCTCCATCGGAACTCCATCTTATTTGGAACTTTGATCCCACTACCAAAACAAATCCCAAAAACTAGTTGATTATGTCAACAACACTACGAATATCAAAATCCCAATCTAAGAAGCCCATTTTTTGTTTCCTGTTCTTTACCTGTGAACTATAAAGCTGGCTTTATCAAGAGGTTCATTCCAGCAGAATACAAAACAAATCTGGAAAAAGACTTGAATATCTGGTCTTGATTATAGCTTCTATTCACGAAAAGCTGAAATCAAGCGTCTTGTGGAGGCTGAAGGCATTCTGTATACTTACATCTCCTACAATTATTTTATTTGCTTCCTTCACTTGTTCAGTAAGACCTAATAGAAACGGATTAATTGAACACTTGGATCCCTCATTAAGAAGCCTGGCAGCAACTCAATCCAGTGTGGCCTGGCAGGTTCGGCCTAAGTCCAACTGCCCAGCCTAGGATCTAACAGGTTTGTATAATTTCTATTGGGTCCTTAAACCTTTATATGTTTACATAAATGACCCAAATGTTTAATATATTTGTATATATGACCCAAATTTTTATATTTTTATGAATTTGGACCAAATTGTTATAATTTTCAATATTAGGCCAACATACTTTTATAATTACATAAGTGACAAAAAAAATTCAATAATCTACAGAATTACCACAAACTCTTTGATATTTTACAAAATTACCCTTAAATTCATGTTAATAGCCTAAATGCTTCTAAGTAATTATACATAGACCCTAAACTCATATTTTCATATAAACCTCCTGAACAATTTTAGAAAATCACATATAGGCTCCTGGATTCTATATTTTCATATAGGTGACCTAGATAATTTTGAAATTTTATGAGTATATCCTTAGATTTTATAATTGCATATTAACAAAATTTATGTAAGTATCCTTATTGACAAAATAAGTAGAAATCTTAAATGATTATGTGGTCAGTACACTATCTTGATGTAAATTTATGGCCTTACAATAGGTCTTCAAAATTGAATATTATTTATAACAAAGAATATTAACATATTTGTGATAAATGGTGTGTGGAGGATGGTTTGATGTTTGTATAAATGTTGTGAATTTAATTTTTGGCTTGGATTGCGGCCAATAAAAATGATTTATTTATTATTTCAAACTCTAATCAACTGATGATCGAGTTATATTTATTATTGAGTGCTTGATAAATGTTTCAAGTAATTAGCATACAACTTAGTACAGAAAAGCAAAAACTATAGAGGTCAAGTGACGTATGCAAAAGGAAAATATTCCTCCTTTACATCGTAAGCTACCTACAGCTTGAGGTCAAATTTCAAACTCAAACGGTCAACACCCTGTGAACGGTAAACTATGAATTTGTTAAAAAATTATTGAGTTATTTTCAGCAAGATATTCTCCATATGTGAATTTAACAAATTTGTTGTTGAGTTTGTCTTTTCAGTAGCAATTATAAATATATTTAAGAAAAATCTTTGTGCACAAAGTCACCAAATCAAGATGAGCTAATTGCCTTCAACACAAAAGAAGCTATCGCCCACCGTCATAACAAACAGTTGAAAATAGCCCATACACAGCTTTTTAGCTAATGACAGTCCTTGGTAAGAGTGGCATCTAATATGTTTTTCCTTGCGACTATAAAGGTTTAGGTACAGTAGCCCGACCCCCAGGAGAGGCATAAGCAGCTTTCAACGAGGCTCTTGGATACTAAATTGCCAAAGGTATTGTGTTTTCACCCGACCTTGAGAAAGAGCCTGAGGAGATGACACACGGCTAGAACGTCTATAGTCATACTCAGGGTGGGAAGCATAAGCTAAAAAGCCAGCACTCAGGCAAAGTACCTAAACAAATCAAGTGGCTATGAATCCAAAACATTATCTACAAGCTTAGGTCTTCGCCTAAAATGCTACAACATTAGCAAACAATCTCAAGTTTTCACCCATATTTCTTAAAGTAAGTATGCTATTTACTTCTGTACAATTTAATACAACTGAATATTAGTCCCCATCAACAGGCAAAAATTATGCATAAACTGCTATCATAATAAGTCTAAACTTCTCAATTTGTACTAAAAAATATGGGAGTAATAAGGTAGAGTAGGTGGAGTGGAGTGGGATAAGTTATAAGGTGGAATATAGCATAGCATCAAGACCAGTGATAAAACATCAATCAATGATATCATCAAAAATTTCAAAAATTTTAGCATAAAAAGTGCACCCTGTAAATAAGAAACACGGCCAAGTATATAGTCTATTTATTTTTAAGCACCAATTCTAATCGAGATTTATTCAACTACTAGTTCAAGCCCCTACACTTCTTAAACTCGTTTTTGGTGGGCTAGTGATGATACAGAATTATAACAGTCCAATAAGATTGTTACATGTGGCTGGATCAAGGTATACCAGACCGATCTGAACTGTAACTGGCACAATTAATATTTCATCAATATTATAATGGCCATCATCATGTTTGATTATAACTGTAACTGTCGTCATAACTATTTAATTAATACTATGACACGTGGCACAATCTTATTGGCCACTACATTCTATATAAAGGGGTTGAAACCCCAATGGTAAAGCAAGTTATTCCTCTTAGTCATACTCTTTATAGCTTTTGAGCTTGTACACTTTGATTAGATACTAATTTAATTGTCAGAGTTTTCATATTTCCAAATGATCACCTTCTTTCCAGATCAACCACGTGGATGACAACTCAGCCTTGTCAAATCCAGTTTTAACAACAAGGTATAGGTAATTGCAATGTTAGATTTGTGGAAACTCCCCTTTACATGGAAATAGAAATATAGTAAGGCTAAGACAAACAAAGCTAAGGAAAGAAATCGGGATAAGTATCCGATTTTATTTCTGTCATATATGAAATGAAGTTTGGACTCCAACACCTATAAGGCATCAAATGCAATTATCATAAGAAAAAACTACCGAATGATCAAGCTCTCATGACCCTAGCAAACAGAGAGGATAGCTGAAAGTTTCAAAAACATAATGAGCATATAACACTACTTTAAGATAGTCCATTTCCACATCCAGTACTTCCTTATTTTCATGTGTGTCCTATTCTTTCAAAATGACATTTAAAGTTATTGGAAGGTTTTCCTGTCTAGCTACTTGATATATTCATTAACAGTTTATAGTTAAGTCCAGGGTCTGGTTTTCTCATGAAGGAATCTTGAATGCTATCCAGGCATGTGAGATACAAAGCATAAGTTTGCTCCCAACACTTAGCTACTCCAATAATGAAGATGAGGGTAGTTAGGTTCCACAACTTGTTATAAGGGAAAGATAAAAGGAAGATATACTCAGCTAAAAGGAAATGGAAGATAAAGCTGATCACATACCTTGGCCACAACTTATTATCTTCTAGAGCAAATGCAGTTAAGTTGTCCGCACCTCTAAGGTGTACTAAAGGAAAAGACACCTAGAAAGCCATGAGTTGGAAATCAACATTGTTGCCTATATTGTTATTTGTGTTATCTGTGATCAACCTGGTATACATAATATAATATAATAATACATTTATTAAAATTTGGTAGGGGTATAACTCAAAAAGTATTTATTTTAAGTATAGGGATCTGTAATTGAAAAGAATATCAAATAATGCTAACTCGTGAAAATTAAATAAACCTAAATTTTATTAATATTAGGGATCTATAATTGAAAAGAATATTCTTATTTCGTGGCCTCTCTGAAAATAAGACAACTCAAACTCAATGTTGTCTTCTGAAATACAAGTATTGAAAGAGCTGTCAGTGTATATATTTACCACAATCTTCTCTAACTTACCTCAATTTTTTTGAAATACTCATGCAAATTTAAATAAATACCCAAATCACCCCAATTTTCTCCAATTACTCTAATTACCTTATCAATTTTTTTTTTAAAATTATCACAATTTTCTCCATCTTATCTATCATCTAATCTTATAAAAGGACTCACATAAGTCTTAAAATTTTTTCCCCTTATTGTTTCTTACAGTACTAAAGAGTAATAAATGGTCCAGTTATAACCCTATTCTATAATTTGTTAACCTATTGTAATTTTCATAATTATTATTAATTCTAGGTGATAATATAGGATTATACAATCCAATGATATTATTGCACGTGACTGGATCAAGGTATAACATACTGATCCAAATTAGAACTGTCACCATTAATTTCTTTTAATATTGTAACGGACGTCATTATTATTATAACAGACATATGATGGTCACAACTCCTATATAAAAGGCTCAAAACCTTAAAATAAAACAAGTTGTTCTCTCAAACCTTACTCTTTAAAGCTTTTCAGCTTTTATATTATGATCAAATATTGTCAAAAGGATCGCCTCTTTGAAAGTCAGTCATATGGAAGAAACCTTAGTTTATTAAATTCAGTTTGAACATTGACACCGTTCGTGTAAATCCATCGGATTTAGATTTTTCGATCTTACCCCATAACGATCCAGGAATTGCAAAAAATAATAGATTTATTTTCTCTGAATTAGCTCATACCGCCATATTCATCCCTTCAACATCAGAATCCTTTCTCTAGTCATATCAAGTCTTTTTGTTGCACTTTCCAGCATACCAAAGCCATTTCAAAACCACGTGCCATCCCATTGTCATGTTTAGGCTCAGTACGTTTGCAAAGCTAGACCAGTTCTGGACCAATTCCCCAAGTATGTAATGACCAAGTAATAAACAATTTATTTTTGACCTTTCACATAGACTTTTGGTCCAAGCTGGACATAAGTTCAGTTATTGGACCGTTGGACCCAATCTTATTACATTCCTCCTCCCTACGATATTAAATGCATGGCCAGCTGTGAATTTATTTTCTTGGCATTAATGAATTAATGCTCTAAAAACCTAACATTTGAGTATTGATGGACTTTTAACAACCATAAAAAGAAAAGTGGTTGTTATTTTTCACATTTATTTCATATGTGATAATTTCCTAATGTTTTCATGCCTTATTTATTCCCTTAATCAATGATATGTTAAAAGCATATTTATCATCTTGGCATAAAATTAAGCTTAAGACATGTTTATATATGGTGGCAAAAATAAGACTGGCCCTATTATTTGAAAGACAATCGCTTGGACCAAAATTTAATAAATTGCTAATTTGACTGTAGCATTACATGTATGGTTTATTTATGCCTTGCTCAAATTGCTTGGTAATAACAACGTATTAGCTTATGACATTATCCTATATCATGTTTTTATGAATCACATAAATGTACGGCCTTCCAACCGGCCCTTACAAATAAATATTTTCATCGAACAATATTACATATTTGTGGATTAGGTGTATGGAGGGTAGCTTAATGATTGGTGTTTAGTGGTTGACATATGTATAAGTGCATGATTTTGCTATTCGTTGCTCAGATTATTTCTTCATAAAAGTCAATTGTTTCCAATATTTACGCGATTTTATAAAAGAAATGCTTATTTATCTCAAACTCAAGTTTATTGATGACCAAGTCATACTTATTATGGAAGTTTTTGATAAATGTTCAAGTGATTTAGCATACAATTTAGTACAGAAAAGCAATATATATGGAGGCCAAGTAATGACCCCAAAATAAAAATATTTTTTCCCTTACATACTACTCGGGGTCAAATCTCAAGATTAAACGGTCAAAATCCGTGAATGATAAACCAAGAGTTTATACAAGTTGTTTAAAATATTATTGATTATTATGTCTAACAATATATTCTCACATTTGCAGATTTAATGAATTTCCTTTTGAGCTCAGCTTTTCAGCTGCAATCATAAATGTATTGCAGTAAAACTTTCTTGCACGAAGTCATTAAATCAAGATAAGCTCATCCCCTTTAATACGGAATAGACTATTGCGCGCAGTCATAACAAATAGCTAAAAAGAGGCCATACATAGCTTTTCAGCTAGTGATAGTCCTTAGGAGGAGTGGTGTCCAATATGTCCTCCATCCCAACTATAAAGGTCTAAGCATAATAGTCTGACCCCGAGGAGAGTAGTAAACAGCTTTTCAACTCTCCCAGCTTATTAGCAGGGCCATTCGAATACTAAATAGCCAAAGTTACTGGATTTTCACCTGACTTGGAGAGAGAGCTCGAGAAGATGAAACACGGCTAAAAAGCCTATAATCATACTTAGGGTGGTAGCACAGGCTAAAAAGCCGATGCCCAGACAAATCAGAATGGCTATAAAGCCAAAATATCAACAAAACAAGTTCGAGTTTTTACCTATATTGCTCAAAGCAAAGTAACTGTTTATTTTAATATATACAATTTAATACAACTGCATACTATTGGCAGCATAAGCTAAAAAGCTTACACTTGGGCAAAGCACCTAGATAAATCATGTGGCTAAAAAGCCAAAACATCATTAATAAGCTTGGGTTTTCACTCGAATGCTACAACATCATCAAAAAGCTCGGGTTTTCATCCAGAATGCTATAATATCAGCAAACAATATCGGGCTTTCACTCATATTGTTCAAAGCAAGGTATGTTATTTAATTCAGTACAGCTTAATACAGCTGCATATTAGTCCTCATCGACGGGCGACAATTGAGCTTAAACTACTTTCATAACAAGCCAAAAATACTTAATTCGCGTTGAAAAATATAGGAGTAATAAGGTAGAGTAGTTATAAGGTAAAGTGAAATGGAGAAAGTTATAATGTGGAGTATAGCATAGCGTCAAGATCAGTGATAAAAATCACATCATCAATGTATCATATCAATGATAGCACCAAAATTTCAAAAAACTTTAGTAAAAAAGTGCACCACGTAAACGGGGAACGTAGCCCAGGTATATGGTCCATAATATTTAGTTCAAGTTCATACGCTCCTTAAACTTATTTTTGGGGGACTAGTGATAATACATGATTATAGTAATCCAATGATATTATTACACATGGCTGGATCAAGGTATAATAAACTGATTTGAACTGTAACTGCCATTATCAATTTCTATTAATATTGTAACGATCGTCATTATCATCCATAATTATATAACAGATACCATTATTATATAATGGACGTCATTATTATTATAACGGACATATGACATTTGCAATTCTTATATAAAGAGGCTCAAAATCTCAAAATAAAACAAGTTGTTCTCTCAAACCCTACTCTTTATAGTTTTTCAGCTTTTACACTCTGATCAAGTATTCTTTGGCATCAGAGTTTTCACAGGTCCAAATGACCGCCTCTTTACAAGTCAGTTATATGGAGGACATTTCAGCTAGTCAAATTCAGTTTCAACATTAGGAAATTTTTTTGGCTTAATTTTACAAATAATCATCTTATTTACCATACTTCAAAACCAAATCAAATAAATGAAAGTGAGGACATGGCTTCTTTGTTTAATTTGCCTATCTTTCTCCTGCTTGGTACTAATTATATGTTTAGAGCATTTTTTGTAGAATGAAATTAATTTATTTAAATTGTATCTAATATCTCAACTTTAACTAGTTTCTAGATGGCATATAAAGAAAAAAAAAAAAATGAAAGTTTAGAATCTTATTGAGTTGAATTAATTGGTAAGATTCTAAATTACTTCTCTTTTACTCAATCTTACTAATTTTGTAGTAGACTATAGTATATGTAAATCACAACAAAACTGATTGAAAATACATAACCATATGGTGATTTCCTCGAATCAATAAAAAAGATTAAACGATTTCAAGAATATATTCAAAATTTAGAAACAAACCATCCTTTTCATCAATAATAAGGAAACCAAAAGAAAAGCATACATGTGTTTCACAGGGAACTCTTTTATCTCTTTAGAGACGATGAAGAGTTAAAAAGAGCTCAAAGGAATAAAATAATAATTTCTTTATATTATTTTATTGTTTTGAATTATAAAGACAAGCTAGAATCCTATTTTTTTTTCTCTCTTTATCTCTTTAACTCTTTAACTCTTTTTGTGTTGTCTTGGATCATGTATGCAAATGAATAATTTCAATGCCAAAATGGAAGGCAGCTTAACAGAACAGATAATTGGTGTGGATGATCCAAATGTGTGAGATATGTATACATATTCTGAAAAATTCATTGGCCAAAAGTAGAGATAATTTATTGCATTAATGAAGTCAACAAATATATAAAACCAGAAATCAAATTGATCTTGATATATATAAACAAGATTTAGTGAAAAATACAATAGTAAATTAATTATATATAAAGAAAAATAAAATGAACGATCCAAACACTCCAATGAGTCTAAATCAAGTCATTCAATTCAAAAAAATAATAAAAATAATAAATAAATAAAAATAAAAGGAAAAGAGAAAGAAAAAAAATGAAAAGCTCAGAACCAAAGCAGCTTGGCTGAATTAGAGTGAGTCCACGAGTAATAATCAATAACTTCAAAAGCCAAATTCATTTCCGAGTTTTTTACTTTCCATCGTCCTGTTATTCTATTTTCTAAAATTCTCAAAAACCAAGCATAGTGTCCTAATTTCATAAACCAAAATTCCATTAACTAAAATAAACCACAGAGAAATGAAAAATAAAAAATGAGCAAATGAAATTATTTAATTATTAATTTTAATTATATTTATATTTATTTAATTTATAATTTATATTAGATAAGCATAGATTTCTAAAGACTATTTTTCCATATATAAAAAGAATTTTCAAATGTTTATGAAAAAAAATGTACATAATATTGTGCTCCTACGAAGTTAACAAACATATGCCCGAAGCCGAAAATTAATGAGCAACCCTACAAAGTAATAAGCTCCCCACCTTTACTTAGTTGTTGGAAATGTAGAGTAGCTCTGCAATGAGTTACAGCATATGACAACATTTCCACCCATACTTTACACATAATCTCTTACATGTCATTATTATTAAGGCCTTCTAACTCTTTTACAAGCTTACATGCATTGAACATAACATATTTGATCTTAGCCTTATTTTCCCACATAATGATCATTAATTGTTAAGGTTTCCCCCAAGTGTACCAAGGATCTCTTTTGTTTTGTTTTTGTTTTTTTGTTTTTTTTTTTTTTTTTTGTTTTTTTTTTTTTTCTATTGTTCTTTCTGATCCCTTTTCCTTTCCTCTATTGAATCTCCATCTACTAAAGAGTCTTACTGCTTGGGCACATGTATCTTGGAAGCTCAGTTTTGCAATACCTGTAACAGAAGAAATCAACTATGGCTACATAACTACAAGATATGACATGTAATCCAAGATTAGTTTACTGCAATCACAATATTATTTAGTTTTCTCATATTCTGGCTCTTTGTCAACAGTAAAATGAAGCTTCGTAGTAATGTGCTATGACAAGATACTCTTATCGAATGGAAATTTAACAACAAAATGATCTAATTTACAACAACGGGAATCAAGATATTCATTGAGGACCCAATCAACTCTGCCTGCACGTATCTTATTCTTGCCAGTTTCCAAATCTTCCAACTGGTTGGATTTCGTTTTCAACACTTGAAAGATGATATTGCATGGTATTTGATATGGATAAAATTAGGGATGAAGGTAGTTTTGTAAGTTTGTTAGCTATTATTAAATTATAAAATCTGAATTAAGTTGCATTTGAAACCCATCTTGAATATAATGAATATTGGCCTAAATCTTTGTCTCTCTTAATCTTCTTCTTCTTCCTCAAACTCTCTGTGAATCCAAGAACCTATCTCTGATGAAGGGGTGCTAGCAGCTCTAGCTTTGGGTTTTAGGTTTACCATCATCAATTTCTCTTCCTCCATTCCTTTTCTTTATGAATTCTTGTGAAGTCTCTAAAATTGGGTTTCACCCTTATCAATTGGTATCAAAGCATGGTCCTGGCACCATAGCTCCCTTGTCTATCCTTCCTGTTTTCATCATTCAACTTTCAAAACAAAGGCACAAATTACTACAATTGTTCCTGAGAAAATTGAGTGATATGATCAAAAGCCTGAAAGCTCTTAAAGAAGTCAAACATACTCAAGAAACAGTGGGTCAAGAATTCAAGAAATAAGGTGAAATCTTGGCTAAGCTTCAAGATCTACAACAAGATGATTTCTTGGATTATCGAAACCCATCTAACCCAGTTTCCTACAATATAACCAGTAAGAAGCTCAAGGTTGGTAAATCATTTCCCTTATATTATAACCCATGTAAAACATTGTTTTTTCTAGGATAGAGTTTGATAAAAAAAAGGATTAAAGGCTTGTGTTAATCCTACAATGAAGAATATAACCCTATCCATTTCTCTAAGTACAAGAATAAGAATATAAGTATAATTATGGTTCCTGATGATGAATAGTTGTCTGTTCAAGAACTAGTAGGTGAAGAATGCCTTGGGTTCAAGAAATTAATTGAAAATGATGAAATCTTACCTCAATTCTTGATGGTAGGGCATCATGATGTTGAACGTAAGAAATTACTTGCAAAGAGTGAGACTTTACATAAATTCTTGAAGGAAAATGAAGTTACAATTTCTGAAAAGCATATTGGTTATGAAAAAGTCCACTTATCAAGTATCTGCAATAGAATCCATCAACCATTCATTTTGTTTACAAAAAAATAGTATAACAAATGGTCTATAATATTTGGGTTTAAAGTAACAATAATGTGGGTGTATTATGTGATGGAGGAAATGGTTGAGCAGTAAGGGAAGGGCCACTATAGATGCAGCATTGTAGACGGTAAAGATGAAACCAAGATCATTCTAATGGAAGCTGCAACACTAAGCCATGAAACTATATTTAGTTTCCTTTCAATTCCAATTACCTTTTCTTGCACATATGTTCATGCCTACTTCATCTTGCTTCTATGTTAATTCTGGATTCGTAATCCAAATCCTTGAGAACAAGGATTGTATGGAGAAAAAAGGATTGATACAGGTAGAATTGGAGATGAGGGTATTTTTGTAAGTTTGCTAGCTATTATTAGCTTATAAAAGCTGAATTAGGTTGTATTTGAAAATCATCTTGAATAGAATGAAAATTGGCCGGAAGCCTTGTCTCTCTTAGTCTTATTCTTCTTCTTCCTCTCACTCTTTATGAATCCAAGAATCCATCTCCAGTAGAGTGGTTTACCATAGCTAGCTACTACTAGCTTTGGGTTTTGGGTTTACCATCATCAATTTCTCTTCCTCCATTCCTTTTCTTTGTAAATTTCTTGTGAAGTCCCTGAAATTGGGTTTCACCCTTATTAGTATTCAGCTAATGAACATATAGATTCCATCCATCTACAAAACCCTAGAGCAGCAAAGCACTAATTAGTTTATTAACAAGAATGCTCCTATTTAGATAGGTAAAGTAAACAAACTTTTTTTGTTCTTTTCTTTTTTCTCTAGTCTTGATTCTCATTCCTTCCTTAATGCAGTAATCTATTAAATTGTAACCCAAAACAGGTCCACACCACCTGCGAAACAATATTTGAGAAGAAAACAAGGAATGGCAATGGTCTTTTGAATTCTTGAAGGAAAGGAATTCACATAGCTTGGTAGATATGAAAAATCTTTTTGGTTGCAGATCAGTTGTGGAGCCTTGATTAAGCAATAAAGATATGAGTCCAATCAGATAAAATAAGCATGAGGATTGTAATATTTTCCAGACATATGGAGCCAATAAGCAAGGTATAAGTAATTGTAATTGCAATGTCAACTTTATGGAAAATCCCTTGATCTTGGACAAAGAAATACATTAATGCTGAAACAAACAAAGCTAAGGAAAGAAACTAGGATAAGTACCCGATTTTATTTCTGTGCACCACTGAAGCATTAGTATGGAATAGTTCATATATGAAATTAAGTTCGGAATCCAACACCCTTAAGGCATCAGATGTAGTTCCATCAAGAAAGAATTGTTGACTCTCAAGACCCTACTCAAAAGAGATGATAACATCAGCAAGAAGTCCCTTGAAAGTTTCAAATAAATAATAAGCACAAAATACTACTAAGAATAGTGCAATTTCTCACTATGAGTGGCAAAATCCCTTGCTTAGATTGTTGTTTGATCATATTCATCTAGTAATGTTTGATAGGTAAGTTCAGGTTTTCTCATGAAGGAATCTCGAATGTTATCCAAGCATGCCAGATACAAAGCACGAGTCTGCTCCCAACACTTGGCTACTTCAGCAATGAGGATGAAGGTAGTTGGGATCCACAGTTTATTATGAGGGAAAGTTAGAAGGAAGATATAACTAGCTGAAAAGATAACTCGCCATAGGTCGGTATCTCTTTAGCTTTATCTTCCAGAGCAAATACTGTTAAGGTGTCCGCACCTTAAGTGCACTAAAAGAAAAGGCACTTAGAAAACTAGGAGCTAGAAATCAATATTATTGCCATTATTGCTATTCATGTTATCCGTTATTAGCCCCGTTGCAAAATAAGCAACCTAGTCAAAACTAACCAAATAAACTATGTCACCACCATGTTATGGGTCCTTTTTTTTAAAGGGAGCTAACATAATCAAAATGATTTACAGCAAGAGACTTAAAAGTACGAAACCTTGAAAGTTCAATGCATTATACAACTTCTCAACACTCGGAGAGGTGGGTTTAAACATCTTCTTCCTCAGATTTTTTGCCCTTTTTACAAAAAGCAAGAAAATAAATAATGGTTCCAACAAGCTAGAAGCACAAGTACTAAGTAACAAGAATTGACAACAACTGACATTTATTTCTTTCTCTCCTACTAAGTCATGTATAACTCCTTTCTCTCCTACTAAATCATGTATTCCTTTCTCTTCTACTAAGTCATGTATTCCTTTCTCTCCTGCTAAGTCAGCTACCAGATAGAGTCACCATCACTGGACCTCAAATTCCCATTCATCTCTTGTTTCTTCTTCACAACTTGTCTACTTTGTGGCTCGTAGGCTTCTTTTGCTCTTCCATCTCTTCACCTTCTTCAAGGATTTCCATGGCTATTTCCCTCATTCAAATACTTATTATATTATATACAGGTCTCTAAAGAGGTTTGTATATAATAATAAATACATTGTTATATCTTTTTACAATATAACAATACATTTTTAAAAATTTGGTAGAGGGAATAATTATAAAAGTATTTACTTTAGAGGTTCAAAATATAAAATGCATATATAAACAGACCTGTAACTAAAAAGAATATTCTTCTTGATCTTGACTCGCATGATATGACAACTCAAACTCAATGTTGTCTTGTAAAGTACAAGTAATAAAAGAGCATGTATATATTTACTAATATCTTCTCTAACTATCCAACTCACCTAAATTTTTTCTAACTTACTCTTGAAATTTTAAATAATTTAAATTTTATAACAATTAATCTTCTCCCCAAATCACTTCAATTTTCTCCAATTACTCTAATTACCTTCTCAATTTTTCCCTAACTTTAAATTATCACAATTTTCACCATCAACTCTATCATTCTCTTATAAAAGGACTCCTATAAGTCTTAAAAACTTTATCCCTTTATTATTTCTTGCTCTACTCGAGGATAATAGATATGGTTTAGTTATAATCGTATTCTACATTTAGTTAAGCTATTGTAATTTTCATGATTAATATTAATTCTAGGAAATTTATTTGTTTAGCTTCATTTTACAAAAAAATTGTTTTATTTACCATACCCAGAAAATTAGTTCACCATTAACAATATTGTAGCCTGTTTGACTTTCTAAATTTTTTAAAAGAAGTCCTCCAAATTAATAATTTCATATTTTTTACTTGCATCACATTTTCTTTTTTTCCTTTATCTTTTTCAAATATACCAATGCCATCATGAATTCCTCACCCACCTCAATCTTCATGTCTTAAATGTAAAAGACAAAAACACAATGGATGTAGTTCATATGATCATGTGGGTATCAGAACTAGTCACAGTTAAAATGTAAAAGAAAAACATATTATAATACCAAAATATTAAGTAAATTGTGTAACTTTAGTATAAGTACTTTTGATGGATCTTGAAACCAAGAGAAGATACAGAAGTAGAGATCATAGTAGATGTACAATGTGTTTGGGAGGAATCTGACTCCAAATTAAATCTCCCAAATTTTGCGTTTCTAAACTGATGCAAACTAGTAGAGAATATTACTAAAATAAATAGCATAGTGAACATTAAAATTTAACGTCGAAAACCCTTCAATGTAAATGGGAAAATTACAGGCCAAACTCTGACAAAATTCTTTCACTATAAAATAATAGGATTACAACTGATATTCTCTAATCAATACTAAAGACATATATCATCAAAGTGGAAATACAATATAGTGATCTAACCAAAATAGTGGCTAACAATTTACACTCACCCACCCCTGGATTGAGTGTTTTTTCTCACTATTTTTATATCTCACACTATTTAAAATTCTTCATAAGAATTTTCCCTCACATTGGATACCCTCACAATATGCTATGTACCTATCTCTTTGATGCTCTGCACTTATCTCTTTTTAGTATTTTGCAGCTTCATTTTATTTGCAAATTAGTTACTGCTTGAGGACCTAATGCTTCCTTGCAATTCCAACTCTATTTATAGAGTTGTTTGTGCAGCTAAGTGCCCTTTCATATATGTGAAAGAACCTAGAAATTGTAGGCTATGATAGCCTACAATTAGCTAAAAATATACTGCCATTTGCAGCTGTCCATTAGCCTCCAATTAGCTAGAAATGTGCTACCATTTTCAGCACACACTTGTTGCCAATTACTACAGTCTAACATCTCTTCTTTCTGCAATTTGCAACTTCACAATTCAAATATGGTGGCTGGTTTATTGTCAACAAAACACACCACATATGACATTAATCCATAAACGGGCTGGATTACAATAATCTCCCCCTCCAGTCCTATTTCGAGGAGAAATCACACGACTTTCTACTTGAAGTCCATCCCGGCCAACTTGCTGGAAAAACTTAAGCTTTTTCTAGTAACTTTGGTCATTATATCAACAGTGTTGTCATCAAAGTGAATTTTCTTCACCTGCATTAACTTCATCTTAGTTACATCATGTAATCAATGGTATCTCACATTAATGTGCTTTGTCCATGCATGATACATAATATTCTTGCTCAAGTCTATAGTGCTTTGACTATCACAATATACTATATATTCTTCTTGGTTCAATCCCAAGTCCAAAAGAATTCTTTTCATCCAAAGCATTTCTTTTCCTGTTTTATTAGCGGCCATATACTCAGGTTCGGTAGTAGATAAGACAACACACTTCTGTAACTTAGACTGCCATGGCACAGCTCCCCCTGCAATAGTAAATATATATCCCGATGTAGATTTTCTATCATCAAGATCATCTACCATGTCTGCATTAATAAACCTTTCTAGGACTGGTTTTGAACCTCTAAAACACAAACACTTATCAAAGGTACCTCAAGATCCACTTCATTGCTTCCCAATGTTCCATACCAAGATTTGAAAGATATTTGCTTACTATACCAACTGCATGAGCAATATTTGGTCATGTACACACCATAGTATACATTAATGATCCGACTGCGGAGGAATAAGGGCTCGATGCCATCCGATCCATTTTCTTCTTTAACTTTGGGCAAGATCTTTTACTCAGCTTAAAGCTACTAGAAAGATGTGTGCTAACCAGATTAGCATCTTTCATGTTGAAATGTTCAAATACCCATTCAATATATTTTTCTTGTGATACCCACAGTTTTCCAGCTTTCTTGTTACGAATGATTCTCATTCTCAGTATCTGATTTGCTAGACCTAAATCCTTCATCTCAAAGGACTTAGATAATTTCTCTTTCAGCTTGCGAATTATCTCCACATCTTGTCCCACAATCAGCATATCATCAACATATAATAATAGGATAATGAAGTTACCTCCAGAGAATCTTCTAACATATACACAATGATCTACATCTATTTGTCTGTATCTCTGACTTGCCATAAATGAATCAAAATTCTTACACCACTGTCATGGTGCTTGTTTCAAACCATACAAACTCTTCTTCAACTTGCAAATCATGTGCTCCTTCCCTTTCACTTTAAATCCTTACAGCTGGTTCATATAAATCTCCTCTTCCAAGTCACCATGCAAGAATGCAGTCTTCATATCTAACTGCTCAAGCTTAAGGTTCAAGCTAGCTGCTAAACCAAGTATAACTCGAATTGAACTCATCTTCACTACGGGCAAAAAGATTTTATCAAAGTCAATCCCTTTCTTTTGAATGAAACCTTTAGCAACCAATCGAGCCTTGTGTCTTACTAGCTTGTCATCTGCCCATTTTTCCAGTAATGGTAGCACTTGACGTCTCTCCTGGATCTGGATTTACTCATGGAGATTTTATGTTTGTGAGAATCTTTACCTGTACTTCTACCTCGATTTTCTGTGACAAGGATTTTAGAATAAGGGCCCAAAGAGCTAGAGGATCTTCTCCTTGTTTTTTAATTAAGGAGATTACTTTTGACTAGACTTATTGAAACCTTTCCTGCTGGTGCTGAATTATATGATCTAAATGTCTCCCAGCTATCTGGTAGAGAGCCAAGAATGATCAAGCCTTGCATTTCTTGATCAAATGAAACTTTGACATTTGCAAGTTGATTCATAATTCATTGCATCTCGTTCAGATGGTTTAATATAGGAGTACCATCTCTATACTTAGTGTACATCAACTTCTTTATCAAGTACAATTTATTTCTGCCAGTATTTCTTGCAAAAAATTCTTCTAACTTTTGCCACAATGACTGAGTAGAAGTTTCAGTATAAACATAATGATAAACATTATCATCAATCCATTAACAGATATAGCCAACAACCTATTGATTGAGCATGGTCCACTTGGCATTGTCCATTTGGTCTGGCTTTTTACCTATAATTGGAAGATAATAATTTTTACTTAAAGAAGATCTTCCATCTTTCCTTTCTATAATTGGAAATTGTCTCCATTCAAGTTGATCATTCTACTAGCGTTTACATCCATGTTGGACATGACTACACAAAAGATGAATCTTCGTGAATAGTAACTGTATACTTAAATAGTAACAAAATACACAAACAGTATCGTATACGCCAGTAACATGTACCTTGTTAACAAACCAAGCTTTGATAACTTGTTGAGAAATTGACAGAAATTTGATTCCCCTAGTTAGGAATCACCATTGTTCTCTGACATATCTTGTTGGGATTACACAGCGGAATAAATTAATTGACCATTAAGCCACAAGAATAAATGTAATGAGCAAGAAGAATAACAACAGAATGAAGGGTATAATAAATTCTGTCTTCAGATGAAAAATAGGGCTTGTATTCCAAAAATTATTATAGGCCTTTTAGTATTTTAAAAATAAAATTACCACTTTTTTTTAAAATATTACTTTTTCTATTTTCCATTGTATATCTTACTATTATTTATGAACACAAATTTAGAGCCTGTAAATTAATTAACAAGAAATGTGTACAAAATAAAATTTGTATTAATTTGTATAAGTAAATGTTGTACAATCTCTGAGTTTTTATATTCTTTACGAAAATATAAAATTCCTTTGATTTGATCTCTTTGAAAAAAAAATCGACTCAAGGGCTTAACAATTTGATCTCAAATGAAATAATGTTGATCTTTTGAAATGATGATTTGGATTGTCATTGAGGATGTAGTCGATGAATTCTCATGATAACACATCTTGATTGTAAGAATCGAATGCTTCAGGTTAGATAAGAAAGAAAGGTCTTGGACTTGTTGTTCTTGTGAAAGTGTAGGTTGAATTGTATGGATTGCTAAGGCTTCATGGGCTTTGAGATTGATGACAAATGTGAAATCGTGGACGAGGGCTCATTGAGCTTGATCTCAAAGAAGTTGACTTGACCACAAATTGTATTTGAATCGGTTTTGTGCTTACTAGAGATAATCCTTTAATGAACTATTGAAGTTCATATCTTCAATGGCTGGGGAAAACTCTTATAGTTGAAGGCAGGAGGTGAAACATCATGAGACTTATTCTGTTGAGCTATGATGCTTCCTTCCTCTCTTTCTCCTCTTTGCTCCCCTCTAATTCAAGGCCAATGAGAGGCTTTTTATAGAAGAGGTGATGCTAGACAAATTTGAATTGATTGGAGATGATTGAGTTAATTTGTGGTGATTGAGATAATTAGAGGTGATTACATAATTGGGATAATTGGAGGCAATTATGCTAATTGAAAGTAATTTGTGGTGAACAGGGATGATTGAAAATGATTTTAGGATAATTAAAGGTGATTGAAAAGGATTGAGTCCAATCAACATTTAAATAATTTTTTCAATAACAATTTAAGTCCAATTACCATTTATTTACTTAATTTGACTACTCAATATATTTTTTTTAATTTAATATTGATTAACCATAATAGGGAATAAACACTACCCAATTTTTGGTGTCTACAAATGTCCCACTTCAAGACTTAACTATGTACATGTTAGTCATGCAGTAAACATTGAGGCTTAAAGTATATATTTTGAATTTTGTGACTTGAAGACTTTACCTTTTGTTGTTTTTGATGTCTTCAGACATGTAGCCAGCTTATCGCATAAGCATCAATTCATACACCAATTTGCTTTTAGAATAACGCTATTTTTTAGTTGCACTAAACCTATAATAATATTATAAGTTACCTATGTACCCAAACAAGGATCACGTCATGACATAATTCAAAATACACATTTATTACAAGTCATACACAATGTAAACTTGAGTGGGCAAGAAGTAATGCAACAAAGTGTTTTTTTGGAAGCAACTTTAGTTCGTGCCAAGGAAACGTATGAGAATTTAAGTCAGTTTAATGTCATGTCTAAGAATCTTGAAGTTTTGAAGTAGTTTCATTTCATGCCTATGAACTTTGTTAGAAAAGTTTCATTTTCTACTGAGTAATTTGAAGATTTGGAGCAGTTTCATTTCGTTTCGAAGAAATTTGAAAATTTGAAGCAGTTTCTATTCGTGCTGAGAAATCTTGAACTTTTGAAGCAGTTTCAATTCATGTTAAAAAATTTTGAAGTTTTGAGTAGTGTCACTTAGTGTTAAGGAATTTTGAAGCTTTGAAGAAGTTTCATTTCATGCTAAGCAAATTTGAAGATTAAGAGGCAACTTTGTTACGTGCAGAGAAAATTTTCTTGGAGACAATTCAAACTTGTATGAAAAGGAGTACTGATTTTTTTTTTTTTTTTTTTGGTAATTGTAGAAAATTTAAACTCATATCAAGAAGTGTTGGTGTTCCATTTTAAGAACTATTGATAGTTTAAACTCATATCAATGTGTATTGGAATTCTTTTTTTTTTTTTCGGAACCTATGATAGTTTAGACTTATATCAATGAGTGTTAATGTTTCATTTTTGGAACAGTTGATTGTTTATACTCATATCAAGAGTATTGGTGTTCCTTTTTTTTTTTTTAAAACCGTTGACAGTTTATACTCATATCAATGAATATTTTGAAAATAAATTCTAAAACTTTTAAATAACATTAAAAAAAAATAATCATCTCATATTTCATTTTAGTTTATATCTTTCAAAATGTTATAATTTGATTCCTCTCATTTTAAAATCCCACCAATTGATTGTCACCTACATTTAAATTAATTTAATAAAAATTTAAAATCTCATCAATTATTAAAAATCTCATTAATTATTTAAAATTTCATTAATTTACCGTCACTTTCATTGAAATTAACTTAACAGAAACATTCACACTTGGGTTGGACAATGGACAAATTTTGTCAAGTTGCTTGTATATATATATATATATATTTTTTTTTTTTTAAATACTTAAATTCTTTTTTTGAAAAAAAGAAAAGAAAATATTACTTAAAAATAAAAAATCCATCTCAACACCTACTCACATCTACCATTCAATCTACCAACCACCATCAAGTAAAAGATCACAAATTCTTCAAGAAGTTCTTCTAAACCTACTTGATCTTTAAAACAAATCTCAAATCTCAAATCTTTCAAGCAACTTGCTCACTCTTTCTTTTTAGATTCTCTATTTTTCCTATAAAAAGATTGTTACTGTAGGATTTTGTCCTACTAAGGTCTCCTGCTAAGGTCAAAGCAGATGAGTAAGGGTTCGAGTCAAGGTCTCCTCCTAAAGTCTTCTCCGAGTCTGACCTATGGGGCAGTCATATGGACTTGTGATCACTCTGAAACTTAAATCAATATAATGTAGAGAGATAAGAATATGTAGAAAGAATGTGAGAGCCACTTGCCTTGGAGCTTTAGGATCCTATACATAGAGTTTGGTCATCCAATAATATAATGCCACGTGTCACATTTGTACTGGATGGAGACAATCTTGTACTAATATCAGTCCACCTAAAACAAATGCAAGAAGCATAGTGAATTAAACTTCCAGTCAATGAAGGTTTTTTGAGATATTAAGATGCTTGGGTGGATAACTTGTTCTATGTACTTTTCACTTGTCTCATATTTCATAACATTAAAATTGAGATTTCATAAATAGCACTACTAAGATAGATTTTAGAATAATAGTGTGAGGACCGAGCTATATGTTTGGAGTACCATTTGTCATGTTTCATGAATAATTTGTAACTTTTCTAGTAACTATACCAAATTTGCTTAAAATGGAAGACCTGCTTTGAGGTTGCATTCCTCAAAAGCATAACGTTTTAGCTTCCTGTTTCATTGAATAATGACCTACAATTTGAGTTTTTATGTAGTTTATATGTAATTAATTCATAATTTATATACCTTCTTTGATGTTAATGAGATTTATCTGTCAGGTTGGACCTTTTTGTCTTGCTGACAATTAGTCTTGCTTTTCTTTTATCCTAGCCCTTGTTCAAGCATTCAAGTTCCACGAGGTCGGGCTTTTTGAGCTTTCGTACCTTTGCCAATTTAGAATCCAAGTGTGATCTAACAAGCCTGGCATCATAGTTGACTTTGCCATCTTCTCGGGGATCTTACCCTATCAACAAGGGTTTGATCTTTATAATCCTGCAAGGAGCTACACATCCTAGCATCTTATATTCTCTACAAACTGACTCGGGGTCCTTCGGGTCCTGGAACTATAATCTGCTAACCACACTTACCTGTACTACGAGCACCAGTATAGATGGACCCTCACAAATCGGGGGATGAACCTTATTACCCGAAGGAGGTTCCTACTACCCAAAATTGGGTTTTCCTTTCTAGAGGCTTTTTTGTATATTCCTATAACTTTAGTTGAGTAGTAGATCTCAACAAAATATTTTATTAGATTCTTATGAGAATAAACATGTAATATTATTTTTCACAAAAAGTAATTGTTAAGCTAAGCATATGGGCCATAAAACTGAAAGCGTAACTTCAAAGACTAACTTGGCCTAAAAACGTCCCAACCTGAATATGTAGTTTTAAAATTCAATTGAGAATTCTATCCTTCTATTGGGTCGAGTCGATTTTGAAGGTCTCTGAAATTATAAGGTTTAAATAATCGACCCAATCGATATATTATATAAATAAGAGCCTAAATTCTGCTAGCCCAGTTCAAACATGAACCACCTTATAATCCTACCAAGTTTAAGCCCAATTCTTAGCAAAGCCTGAAGTTAAATTAAGAGAAACATTAACTATGCAAGTTTGAACTTCATTTATCTCTCAATTACAGCTACTAGAGTGAAAAATAGCCACAAAGCTCTCTTCCTCTCTTGAATAATTTTGAGTTTGGATTTGGATCCCTTTTTGTTTTTCCTTTAAGACGTTCTCTTCATCTTCACAATGACGAAACCATCCTTTAACACACTTCCATATTTGCAAGCAAATGCCTCGAGCAGATAACAATCTTGCTTAAACCCCTTAACTTGCGTTTTCAACTTAAGTGGTATCTCTAATTTTGGTCACGTATAATATTCCTCAATTGGTGTTGCTTCGAGAAGTTTAAATGTGTAATTTTCCTCACTTTTGTGTTAATTTTTAGAAATCTAGTATGTAATTTGCTATTCATACTAATCATTTATTTCTTAATTTATTTCGAAGTTTGGATTTTGTAAGTTCAAATCTATGTTTTTAATACTTGATTTTGTTTGTAGGGTTAAAAAAAAGATTTAAGAACTGTATCTTGTATTTGAAGAATAAAAAATTGAACACTCAATTAACAAATCGAAACTGACTAAATTTATAGTGGTTGAAAATTTTTAAAGACTGACTTGTTTGGGTGGTGTATATTAGTTGATGAATTTACAAAATTGACATAGGCAGGTCGATTGGCTAAGGGTCCAAAACCAACCTGACCTGATCACATGCACACCCCTAGTAATTGTGCAATAATATTTTGAAAATATAATGCTTAACTACCCAATCATGCTTTACTGACCGATGAATTTATAGCTTGATCCCAGTTGGTTATATCTCTTAGAGTACGGCCTAGGCAAATTAAGAAGTTAAATTAATGAATGTGCTCATCTCTGTGATGATCTCATAATTATAATAGTTAGGTAAACTCTCGAATCATACTCGAATAATTAAATCATGACATATTATATAACTTTGGGTATTTATAATACAAAGTCACTTCCTTTAGACATTTTAGCACAACGCGAGGACTAGGTATGCGACCTTAAAATAATAAACAAAATGTTTATGCAAATCAATCATATTATCCAGAACTATAAAATCATAGATTGCCAAGCATATAATGTCAAAGCAATTAGGTTATAGCATACCAAAGTCGCTCAAGAGACTGGGAGTGCAATATCAAAAAAATGTTAGGTTATTTGACTGTGTTACTATGTGTAACTGTGCATTAGACTTTATCAAAACAAGATGTGTTGGTCATGATAGGTCTATGAATCGAGTAAAATATAATTAATTTATTGCATACCTTTATGCTATTAAGTCAGTGGGAGAGGTTTCTTTCTTGTCGTTCATTTCGAGTTATGGTGTCTCGAAAAGATCTATGAGGTCTTGAGCTGTCTTCAACTTTGAGTTACATTCACCCTTAAGACAATAATCACAATGTATATGTGGTTGTCCAAGTTTTTATATGGTCCTTCTTTGCTTTTTATGTCATGTGATAATATTGACTGAGCTTTTTATTTCATGCCAAATCATATAAAACCAAGAATTGTTCATAAATCACGTATGTATTTACGTACTACAAATCATATGTGGCATACGGCTAAAATTGCCTCTTAGAATGTTCATTTATATGTTCCATATTATAAGGACAACAATAAACAATAACATTACTTTGTAATTGTTAAAAGTAGTAAGGAATTTATGTCCAAGTCCAGAGGCCAGTCATGAAATTATGCTTTTATGCACGTGTATATATTCGAGTGCATCGAAATAACTTGCATGGTTCGGCCATTAGGTGGCCTAATGTTTGAACGATCTTGGATACCAGGCACAAAGATTATAATACTGAGCAATTCTAATTAATCAATAAGTCTAAACATAAATTCATTTATATGCTTACTCTCAAGAAAACAAAAGGAAAATAAAACATTTTTATTTTCTCATTCTAGGCTCAAGAGCCAGGGACATATATATATATATATTAATGCTTAAGCTTATGGAGTTTCATCAAGCATTGTTTTATAAGGAGTCTCTAAAAATTACTTGAACAGCTCCTTAACTTATCCAAACTTGAAGAAAGTTGTTGAATATTATGAATTTATTCCAACTGGTTTAACCATAAAGTGATTAAAATGTAATAGGGCACTTAAGTAGGCATAAAGTGAGATAAGCATGTGATTCTAGGTGATTTGTATAAAAATACAAGATTTGTAGGTAATTCTATAAGAACATGAAAATTTTTAAGCAATTATACGAAACTCTTAAAGTTTTAGGCCACTTATAAAATTTAGGGGCCTATATGTAGCTCTCCAAAAGCATTTATACAATGTATTTGAATTCATAAAGATATGAGGGTGCACTTATAAGATATACAAGAGATTTTGGTAAATCTATACAATCACTAACATTATGGGCAAAACAAGTAATTTTACAAGATTTGGGCTAACATAAAAAAGATATAGTAGTTAGGGTCATATCTATGAATATTTAGGGCCATTTATGTGAATTATAGGCAATCTAGGACACTTGTAAAAATAAGCAGAGATATGGGCCCATTTCATAAACATATAACAATTAGGGCCATTTTAGCAAATAGATAAAAATATGAGCCTCCCATGCAAAAGTGTAAAAGTTTTAAAAAACTTCTTTCGATATTGAAAGATTTGTACCCTTTCCATAAATTCTTGAAAGATTCAGTCCAAATATGAAAATATATATAAAGGTTGGGATCGATATTATAAATAATTATAAATATTTAGACCTTTTCAAAACTTGAAAAAGTACAGGGACTAAATGACAATATAGCAAACTTGCGTTGATATGGACCATGGGTCCTAGCCGAACTCTAGCAAGCCAAGTCGTTTAGGTGAGCCAGCCTTCAAGGACTCAAGCAATTAGAGGTAAGTTACTTTGGGCTGCGTTTAGGCCCGACCTGATGGACCTAGCTACTTGAGTTAGCTTGGATAAGGTAAGTTGTAGGCCGGTCTAGGTCAGAAACTTGCTGATAAAGGAAAATGGCTTGGCGAGCCGAGCTTGTTTGAGGTTGGTCCTAGATACTCAAACGGTCTAGTAGCCCAAACTGCTGAGCCAGGTAGCCCCCATGCAGATTAGGGACTGGAAGCGAGCAGGTGTCTTGTGGATTGTGGTGGCATATGGCAGCTTTGTTGGTGGTGACATGACTGACCCAAGGTCGTGGTTACTGTAGGCGGTTTGGTGATTACTCTGGGTCACTGGTTTACACTTGAAATGTTTTGAAGCTATGTTGTAAAGGAGGATAAAGATTAAGCTTTATGATAGAGAGCGTCCATTGCTTGTGGAGATTGGACAAGGTGACAATGGGAGTTTAAAGATCATGCTCAGGAACTCAAGAGCTCGAATAGTTAATTATTGTGCTTGTGTTGATATTTGAGTTGGAGAACTATGTGAAATTCGAGAAACCCAAATTTTGTGGTTTTTCACATATGACGCCAATGTTATTATAGGATTTTTTCCTACTGAGGTCTCTTCTTAAGGTCTGAGCTAACAAGCATACTAGTAAGGGTTCGAGCAAAGGTCTCCTCCTAAAGTCTTCCCCAAGTCCGACTTGTGGGTCAGTTCTATGGACATGTGATCAATTCAAAACTTAAGTCAGGACAGTGTGAAGAGATAAGGATATGTAAAGAGAGAGTGAAAGCCCTGGAGCTTTAGGCTCTTATATAAATAGTTGTCCAATAGTATGATGCCAAGAGTCACATTTGTATTAAATTGGAACAATCTTGTACTAACAAAGATATTTTAAGCTCTCAATCCTTTCTCATTATCCCTTATATACTCTTAGTAAATTACTTCAACTTAATTTCCTTGGATTATGTTGACATTACACAAACTTTCCTTTATTTTTAATACTTACACAAACCTCTCTTCAAACTTTAAAACAAGCTACAACTAACCCTAAATCCTAAAAAATTAAAATAAACCTTCTAAAATATCATTATGGTCTTCTTATATAAAAAATACATATGATTTTTGTCTTATTATTAATCTTAAAATAATATATAAACTGATATTGAATTATTGATCATTCCTAAAATTCTTAAAAAAAAAAAAATTGTTTATAAAACACTATAAGTTTTTAAAGAATATGAAGTATTTACCAAATGTAAATAGCGTTTTTTTTTTTTTTTTTTTCAGTTGTATTATTATTTTACGAATGATTGTCAATTTAATTTTATTTATATCTCTTTTAAGTTGAATAATAACATATTAAAATGAATATTTTAAAATTTTATTTGTCTCTTAATATACACTAAGGATATTTTAGGTACTTTATCTTTCATAATTTTAAGTTTATGAGGGTATATACAGGTTTTAAAAATAGAAGAGAGGTCTGTTGGTCAATATTATAATAATCAATAACAAAAATTGCAATAAAAAATAAATAAACTGTTGTAAATAAATAATTAAATTCAAACTTAGTCAAGAAATATGTAAAGACTGAGATAAGGGACGGATATATCATTTTCTTTAAGACAATTCGTGCCCCCATAATACAACAACTAAACTACTATATAGAGTATGTCTTTCAATTCTCTGCACAAGAAAGGAGTCGAGTTCTCCCTACTCACACATTTCCTTGCCTAATGTATAATAGAATATAAAGATGGAATTATAAGAATTGTATGTATATAGTGTTGTACATATGTATGCAATTAAAAGTGAGAATGTAAGGTATATATAGTTATAGGATTTGTAACTCTTATATCAATATAATAATTGAAATGAATAGGAAATTAAATGATATAAGTTACAAAATCAAATATTGAATTATAACAATTCAATTGTAATAAAATACTGAATTTCAAAAACTCAATTAAGAGTTATGGTTACAAATTCAAATCAATTGAATTTTTTGCTTACAACTCCATCATTCAAAACTGTTTTGAAATTTGTAACTCCCAAAATTATAATTTCAAAAATATGCCTCATAAACTCCATGCTTAATTATAATAATTATTAAAATATCATAACAATCCCCCACTTATTTCAATAACAATTATAAAAATATATTCTATATAATATTGGACAAAAATAGACTACCATGCTTGATAAAAGTAGCAATGCTTTGAGCTTTCACTTAGCATTTTTACAAAACTTAGTCCAAAGTCAATAATGGTAGTGTAACATTGAACTATGACTGCTTAAAGGATTCAAGAAATGTATATTGCACATAATAATCCTGGTGTAAATTTTGAACTCATAAGTCAGCACTTTACAGCCTTGTGCTTATCTCAATTTCATGAATATTATAGAGAATTTAGCCTAGTTCTCATAGGAGCAGCCCCACTCCAACACTCACATAGGTGAAATCCATCAAGAGTGCTTCTGCAATTCATGACACTCTACTCATAAGAGTTACATATTTCATTAAGAGTTAAAATAACTCAATCTTACATTTCATTGCATAATAGATACACATACATCATAGAAATGGTTTTTAGTTGTGCATCAGACCTCCAAACTACTTTATGATTCATTTTTCCTTTTGAACCTGACTTTTATGATCTTTAATCACTAGGTTGGGTATCCTCATAAGTAGTTTCTTACTCTTTAGACTTAATACTCATCCCCTTAATGTACTCTAGATCTTTTCTCTAGCTAAAGATTTTGTCAAAGGATCAGCAAGATTATCATTTGATTTCTTATAACTCACATGAATGGTACCATTACTCAAATATGATCTTATCATACAGTATTTTTTTCTTATAAATATGGACTTGCTATTATAAAAATGATTGTTTACTCTACCGATGGTAGCAATACTGTCACAATGAATTAAGATGAATGGTACTAGTTTTTCCCAAATTGAAATTTATTGTATTAAATCTCTCGACTAGGTGGCTTCTTCACTAGCTGAAGCTAAAGCAATAAGCTCAGCTTCCATGGTTGACTTAGCAATTATTTATTGTTTCTTAGATTTTCAACAAATAGAACCATCACCCAAAGTAAAAGTATAACCAGTAGTAGATAAGGAATCACCTAAAAAAGTATTCCAAATAGCATCAAAATAGCCTTCAAGTAGACCTAGGTATTTTTGATAAAATATCCCATAATATTTATGCCACTAAGATATTTCATAACATGTTCTATAGCATGCCAATGCTCAATATTTAGCTTACTTCTGACTTTGTCAAGTAATCCTACAACATACGCAATGTCAAGTCTAGTACAATCAGTTAAATAACGTAAACTCCTATTATACTGGCATACCCATTTTAATTTACAATAAATCTATCATTATACGTGAGTTCTAAATGAACATAGATGTAAAAGGAGTATTCACATGCTTGCAAACATAATTGTATTTTTACAAGATTTTATTCACATAATGTGCTTGATCTAAATATATCTCATCATTTTTTTCTAGTAATTTTATTGCCAAGAATGACATTAGCTTCACCAAGAAATATCAAATTTTTTGTGAAGCAAATTTTTGGTTTCTTTTAAGTATATTCAAATTAAAACAAAAAATTAACATATCATCCACATACAAGGTAATAATAACATGAAAATCACCAATAGATTTGTAGCATAAATATTTATTACACTCATTTGATTAAAATGCATATATCAAATTTTTCATGCCATTGTTTCGGGACTTGTTTCAATCCATATAAGAAACTTACAAATTATATTTTCTTGCCTATTCACAATAAACTTTTTGGGTTGATCCATATATATTTCCTCTTCTAAATCTCTATTTAAAAAAGTTTTTTTAACATCTATTTGATGTATCAACAAATTATGTATAGAAGTTATAATAATCAATAGTCTAATAGATGTTATTCTAGTAACTGGAGAAAAAGTATTAAAGAAGTCTAAATATTCTTTTTGTTTAAAACGTTTGGCTACAAGCCTAGCCTTAAACTTATCTATGGCACCATCTAGTTTTAATTGTTTTCTAAGAACCCATTTACACCTTATGGTTTTACAACCTGGGGGTAAATCTATTAATTTCCATGTTTTATTAAAGATTAGTGAATCTATCTCATTGTTTATAGCTTTTTTTCAAAAAACTGAGTCAAATGATGCTAATGCTTTTTGAAAAGTAATTGTTTCTTCCTCAATATTAAACTAAATAGCCAGGACCAAAATATTTTTATATTCTAACTCTTTTACTCCTTCTTGGTTCCACAAATTCAATATAAGATGAAAGAGTAGAAGATGAGATTTCAGAAATATTTATTTTAAAATTTCTTGGCCCCATTACTCTTAGTTCTAAAATGAAATTGTTTTCATGAAAATAGTATTAGTTAACTCAATAATCACATTTTTATCAAAATTTAAAAATCTATAGGTAGGATTATTCAAAGTATAACCAAGAAAAATACAAGTAGAAGCTTAAACACCAATTTTGGATCTTTTTGGATCCATCATATTTACATAAGCTAAGCACCCCCAATCTTTAAAATAATTCAAGTTTGGTTTGTGATTATTCCAAAACTCAAAAGGTGTTTTATTAGATTATTTATGGGGAATTCTATTCAACAAGTAACAAGCTGTTAAAATTGCTTCTCCCCAAAAATTAGAAGAAGCACTAGCATGAACAAGCATAGCATTACACAAATTTATTAAAGTCATATTTTTTCTTTCAGCTA
The DNA here is from genome assembly GCA_029379385.1 of Quillaja saponaria. NCBI lineage: Eukaryota > Viridiplantae > Streptophyta > Magnoliopsida > Fabales > Quillajaceae > Quillaja > Quillaja saponaria. Next base: position 13,645,556 of record CM055617.1, read on the forward strand.
CCCCATTAGAAGTTGAAGAGTAAGGAGAAGTAATTTCATGAACATTTCCTAAAGATTGCATAAAAACTTCATACTCATTTGATTCATATTCTTATCCTCTATCACTACAAAAACATTTAATTTTTCTTTCAAATTTGTTTTCCACCTCATTTAGAAAAAATTTAAATTTTTCAAAAGCATCAATTTTATTTTTCATCAATACACATAAGCATATTTTGAGAAATCATCTATAAAAGTAATAAAATATCTATTTCCACCATGAGTTGAAACTCCTTCAAATTCACAAATATCAGTACAAATTAAATCTAAAAGTTCAAAAGATGTTTTGACACTTTTGTGAGGCTTTTTAGTAATTTTTGTCAAACTACAAAAATCACATTTTTCAAAATTTTATCTAACTTAGGATTGATTCCTAAGTTACTCATCATTTAAACATATTTACTATTCAAATAACATAAACGTTCATGCCATAAATTAGTAGAAGAAAGCATATAAATAGAAATAGAAGGCATTTTATTCATATTAATATTTATTTTAAACATACCATCACAAGCATAACCCTCATCCACAAAATTTTCACTTTTGGTGATAACATATTGGTCAGATTCAATAGTTTGTTTGAAGCCTGCTTTGTTAAGAAAAAAAGAAGACATAATTTTTTTCTCATCTAGGGTGTATAAAGAAAATTTATAAGTTTAAGAATACGCCTATATATGAAATTTATTTTCACCTCACCTTCACCCAAAATTGAGTTAGTGTGGGAGTCCCTAGGCATCACTTCTTTTGGCTCGTCATAAGATACATATTTTTTTAACCAATCTTTTTCATAGCAAACATGCCTAATAACATCTGAGTCTCCCACCAACCCTTGGACCCTCCAATCATATTTATTTCAATGATCATCGCCACAAGTGGTTCCTCGATAATGTTAGCTTTAGGAATTGGCCCACATTTCTGGAATTTAAAAATTTTGGTAGTATGTATAGGCTTGCTACATATATAGCATGCTTCACCAAAGGGTCTTAAATGTGGTCATTTATTTTTGATGCTATTAGTAACATTATCTCTATTTTGGTGAGGATTTTTATAAGATTTCTTCATATGCTTACTCTTTGGCTTCAGTTGGGCATTATTTTTCATGTTCTGACATTTGAAAAGATTACAATTAGTTCCAAGAGCATTTACCTTGATATTAGAATTACCATTTTCATTTTGTGTGATGATTAAATCTTGATTTCTAGCTTCCTCCTTAACATGCTACTAATGAGACTTTCCAATGTTGTCTCCTTTTGCTTGTGACATAAAGCTTTTTGGAAGTCCTTCCATGTAGAAGGAAGTTTGTCAATGATTGCAGCAACTAGAAGATTATCATCAATCTAGATGCCTTCAAATCTCACTTCATGTGCTATCATTTGAAATTCTTGAGTTTGTTCAACAACAGACCGGTCATCCACCATTTGATAGCGAAAAAATCTACTAGCAACATATTTCTTTGCTTCAGTCTCTTTAGTGTAATATTTTTCTCCAAGGCTTTCCAAATCTTTTTTGCAGTAATATAAGTACGCTCATAATAATCATAACATTCATCAGCCAAGCAATTCAGAAGATAGTAACGACAATTATATTCATCATTTTCCTATTTTTCAATTTTTTCTTTTCATCATCTGACATACCATTTGTTGAAACTTTCTGAAGATTCTTCTCAATTAGAACATTAGGTACCTTTAGTAGATTAAGATAGAACAACACCTTTCCTTTCCACCTCTTGAAGTAAACTCCTTTGAAGCAGAATGGTTTGTTTAAGTCACCAACACCTCCCTCGTTCTTGACTTCAACAACAGGTTCCATTTTTTTTCCTTTTTTTTTCCTAACCGAATTGTTTTAAAATTGTTGGTCAGTATTACAAATAATCAATAACAAAAATTACAATCAATTATAAATAAACTGCTATAAATAAATAATTAAATTCAAACTTAATCAAGAAATATGTAGAGGCTGAGATGAGGCATGAATATGTCATTTTCTTTAAGACAATTTGTGCCACCATGGTGATTACTCAACCGATGCAGAGTTTTCTTAATACGTTGTCTCCAGGCAACTACTACACAAAGTATATCTCTTAATTTTCTGCACAAGAAAGTAAACGAGTTCTCTGTGCCTACACCTTTACTTACTCAATGTATAATAGAATATAAAAATAGAATTACAAGAATTGTATGTATATAGTGTTATATATATGTATGCAATTGAAAGTGGGAATGTAGGGTATATATAGTTGTAGGATTTGTAACTCTTATATCAATATAATAATTAAAATAAATTTTAATTTTAAAATTGAAATAAATAGCAAATTAAATGATACTGAATTTTAAGTTACAAAATCAAATATTGAATTGTAACAATTCAATTGTAATAAAATACTGAATTTTAAAAACTCAATTAAGAGTTATGGTTACAAATTCAAATCAATTGAATTTTTTTTTGTAACTCCATAATTTAAATTTTTTTTGAAATTTGTAACTCCCAAAATTATAATTTCAAAAATATGCCTCATAAACTTCATCCTTAATTATAATAATTATTGAAATATCATAACAAGGTTATAAAATCAACAAAATTTAAGGAAGGTTTGAGTAACTTACTCCATACTCTTTGTAAATTTTGTGTTTATTATAAGAGTCGCAGCATGGGAAATGGTGGCTTAAATTCAGAATCAGTTCTTTTGTCGGGGTATTGGCCAACATTCTTGTTTACTCACTACATCGTGCAAATATGGCACAATTTAGTGGAGAAGTTGTAAATTTAAGGGCATTTGATTTTCACATCTCAACACAAATGGGTACTGGCCATTTTGCATGGGAAAGTTTGGAAAATCTTCATACCGTTTCTTTTACAAGTTGTTGATTGGGATAGTAACTTTATCACATTATATAATTAGATCTGGTATTCTTATTTTTATTTTTCTTACTTGATGGTGGGTGGACTATAAAGATTGCTTGGTGGTGGTGGGGTGGATATGGGTGGTTAGATTTATTGTAGGTGGAATGGAACTGATGGGCAAAGAAAGACCAAGAATTATATGAAGAGCAGTTATTGATAATGGTATGATTGTTGTTGGCATTATTAATAACGATGTCTTAGATCAATGTGAATGACCAAAAAAAATTCATGCAGCCAACTCTCACTAATTTTGGATTTTAAACTTAGTTTAGTTAAGCTGAGTATATACAAGTCATGTAAATATCTTATTTATCCATTAATTCATTTGGGTTGACCACACACATCATCGATTGTTACCTCAAGGTAGGAATCCAATTGTCACAATTTTAAAATTAAAAGACTCAATGGTTTTACTTTTAAAAGTAAAGATTTCTTAGCCAAAAAAAAAAAAAAAGATTAAAGTGAAATATGAGGTAAACTATAAGGTTAAAAGTATAATTTATCTTAACTTTTTTTATATCTAATTAGGTATCATTTTTTATTTTTTTTTGCACATATAAGTAAATTTAATTTCTTAATTATATATATATAAATTTCTTTTTCTTTTTCTTTTTTAATAAAAAAATAGAAACATTTTGAAAAGTTGTATCCACATCACTATCTCAATATCTGGAAAAACTTTCACTACATTTATGTCAGAGTTGAAGCTAAAAGTTTCTCCGAGAATAGTCATGATCATAAATGAAAGAATCCCACCGCACTTATGTTGAGACAGAAGTAAACAGTTTCACTAAGAGTGGTCAATATTAGGAGTAGAAAAACCCCCACCGCACCTATGTCACGCTGATATTGTTACCATCTTATATTTAGAAGAATCTCATCGCATCTATATCTAGGTCAAAACAAAAAGTTTCTCTGCCAGCGATCACGACTCATGAAAACTCCTATAGCATTTACCCTCAACAAAGGCTGCCAAAAAAATTCAAATTTCTAATTTTTTTAAATGAGTTTTTATTGAGTACTCCCTTAACCGCACCATTGTTGGTTACAAATATTATTGTTATGAGTAAGACGTTTACATCATTTATCTTCTTTTTTATATTACCGTTACTTTTTCGACTTTGAATTTTAGTGCGCTTCGTCAAATTTACTTTATTAATGTATTTATTTTTGTTATAGGGGACCCGATGAAAATCGGATCATCAAATCAAAAAATTCTGGTATCAGCGTTTTCCGAACGCAAACCCTCGGAAACCACATTTCTTGCCGTCCCTTGGAAAGGGCACTTCGCTCTCTGGAGGAGAATCAGGGATCCACAAAATCCAAAGAGCCACCAAACTGCTTCTTCCTCGTCGATTCAATGGTACGTTTAACGAGAAAAGTTCCAGTCCCTTTCTTTTTTTCTTTCTCACTGTTTTCTCATTAACCAAATGGAGCTTAGGTCAGTTTTAGATTAGCAATGATTTACTTGTCAATTATTTACCTACCTGGTTTTGTGTTTGTAAACTTACTATTATCGTAATTCAGGCTGATCCTGAGTTAGAAGCAATCAGGCAGAGAAGAATGCAGGAGCTTATGGCTCAACATGGCATGGTTAGCAATCACCACATTAAAGTTTCATATAGAAAGAATTAGAGCTTATATGCTGAACTTTTATGTTAAGGTCACTGATATACTCTTTTAATAAATAGGGTAATCAGCAGAATTCTGAGCAGCAAAAGGTTCAAGAAGATACTAAGAGGTCAGTTTTTTTTTTTATTTGTTTGTCTTGGCAACAGTTTTTTTCATTTTTCAAGTAAGATTATTGACATGCAATCTGAAGCATGAAATTAATTTAGGGAGGCAGAGGAACGTAGGCAGCTGATGCTTAGTCAGATATTGTCAAGTGAAGCACGAGAAAGACGTAAGTTCATTACTCATTTTCATTTGATTAGTTGTAATTAAGAATGTATGCAAATTAGACAGTCATTGCATTTGCAGAACAATTTATTTGATAAGCAGTTGTTGGAAGACGCCATTTCTCTTGTTGTTTGTTTATGTTATTAAATGCTGAAGGAGAAAAAAAAGTTTGCAGTTTCTGGGTGATATTCATGTGCTATTAAAACATCATCTAATTTCCCTATCTCGTGTTCAACACAATATGTGTAACTAGAAATGATAGTTTAAAAGAAGTTTGTACTGATCGCTGATCACCTCATTGACAACAACAAATGTAGGTTTGCAGTTATATCAACTTTCAATTTTCTTTTTGGTAGTTTAGTTTAATACTAGTTGTTCTCGGATGAAATCAGGTTGTTTTAGTTCCTAGATGGGAAGGTATGCTTTAAATGCAATGACAAATAGTGGATGGAGATTTTATTCCATTTCTATGACCAATGGCATCAGATGAAGGATTAGCATCAAACATATGCTGTTTATGGCTGAGAACAACCTATTAATTTATAAGAATTTTGAATGAATAAAAGAAGGCTTTGGAGTAGAATCTACCATTTTTAAAATTTTTTTTTTTTGGTAACAAAAGGCTTTAAGCTGATTGGAAAACCTGATAAAATGTAAACTATCTGTACACATGAACAACTGTATCTGTACCGTGAATCCGTGATGTTTAACCATCCTCAGCTACAACAATAAGCTTTAATCAGAAATATTTGGGGTCAGCTACGGTCATTACAGAACTAGATGATAATTGATATCCTCCATTTGTTTTTTTGTGTGCCATTCGCTCCTATTCATGGCTACACTTGTTTCTTAAGCTTTGGCATCAATATCTTTCCTTACTGCACTTACCCAGTTACCCATATTATTCCCAGTCTTCATCTTATCTTTTGTGATTTGTCTACTTGAACCCTCTTACTATTCCACATTGGGTCATTTGCGTAGCTCTGAAAATTACAGGAAGAAAGAACAGAAGTGTTATATAGAGAAAAAATGGGATGTAGTTGTCACACCCCACTCAGTCGTTATAAGGGTCACAGTCGACAAAATTACATCACACTATATGTTTGGAACTACTTTTTGTTTGATAACCCGCATGTTTTTCTGGCAATAAAGAAATTCCTTTTGGAAACATAGAAGTGTTAAGCTTGTCTGGCAGGTATAGTAATATGTAGCTGCTTCATAGCACCAGGGTGGAATATCATGGTAGTTATGTTTCTTTATCCTTACATTTTCTTTATATTATTGACTTGATTCTGTTTTGTCCTTTTTCTCTGCTGCTACTCTTTATGTTTAGTTGCCCGGATTGCTTTGGTGAAACCTGAGAAAGCAAGAGGTGTTGAAGATGTTATATTGCGAGCTGCTCAAATGGGTCAGGTTGCTGAGAAGGTAAACATGATCAATTATCTGTAATTCAATCCATATTATGCTTATTACTTGTCGATGGAATAGTAGCCTACTGTATGATTGTAAAATATACTTTTGGCCCTCATAAATATATTGATTTTCAAGTAAGATCTATGCAATCCTTTTTGTATCAATTAAGTATTTCAACTTGCATTTGCATGCTAGTCCATACTATTGGCATAAGTTAACTACAATTTGTGGAAGTAGCTAGTAGTATGTATTGAATTATGTAGGCTTTAATTTGTTGAGGAAAATTAGTAGCTCATGCCGTGTTACTCATAGACTCATGTGACTGGGTGGGAATATTGATGCAGTGCATATGCATGTTATGGGAATAATTACTTCAGTAGAAGCTTCTGTTACATGAATAATTTAATAGGTTGTCTTCTGGTTGTTTTTCAGAGACATTCAGTAGACAGTTATTTTTGTTTTTGATTTCTCTTGTAACTATTCTTTCTGTACTTCAATTTTTAAAAATCACATATTACTTACTATCTAATTTTTATCATTAGGCCAACTAGTGTTTTTCTGGTTATGTCACTGAGAAAAGATAAAAATTGACTAAAGCTCTAATAAATGTGGAATAGGAGCGTCCTTGTTGTAGCTTATAGAAACTAATTTAAGATATCACTGGAGGTTAGTTACTTAACAAATTTATGGTGCTAGCAGCTACGAGGTTTGTTTTAATTCACATTCTCTCAATTCATACTCATAACAATGTATTTTATCCAAAAAAAAAAAAACTATAACAATGTAGGGTTGGGTTTTCGGAGGAATTCAACAGGCAAGAAAGATTAGGGTTCGGTTTTAGGAAGCATAAGTGGGCTAGAAATTTTAGGGATTTAGTGTATATTAGGTCAGGGTTGATTTTTGGAGCAAAGGAAGATGGAAAGTTTAAATGTCAGGTTTATCCAGGGCTGTTAACAGTACCCATGATATTATATATTTTTTTATGATGGATCAGTGGGTTTGGGAAAGATTTAGGAAAGGGACATAATGCTTTAATGGTAGGATTATGTTATGATGGCTACTGAGAAATCAGACTTAGGTAGGGTCTGGGAACATAAAGCAATGCATTTACAGATTGACAGAAAATGAGAAAGTCTAAGCATCGCACTTAGGGTTTCATGGACATCACAGCTATCACCGATGGACTAGGTTTCCTTAGGTATCACAAGTAGGGTTTAGTGTTGCATAGCACAACAACATCTGAGCAAAATTTTATTTATTTATTTATTTTTTTCAATAATCAAGTCTGGAAAGTAAGTAGTTTGACAGGAAAGAAAGATAGCCATAGAAGCATAGTGCAATCCTTGAGGGTGAATGCACCAGAGTGTGCTATGGGTTTAGTGAGGGTTGAAAAATATCAGGAAATTTTGGTTGGTGCCAAAGAAGATGTGGATTTTTTTTTCGAATAACAAACTGGTTAGATCTATCTACCGGAGATGAAAGTTTGGCAAAAGTGATTATGCTATGGCTATACAAAGAATGTGAGTGACAAAAAAGTTTTGTTGATGAACTGTGGAATAATACTGCAAGGTTTATAGCCCCAAGAAGAAAAAAGGACGTACCATTTATAAAATGAAGGAAAATATGTGGCTTAAACCTTATATTATCAGTAGCGATGTACAAACTCAGCATTCCTCGTGTATTTACATGTGACAGGTTTCTGAAGAGAAGCTGATATCACTGCTAGAGCAGATAAACAACCAAACATCTAGGCAGACAAAAGTCACAGTAAGTTCTTACTTGTGACTAGCTTGTTTATGTAAATGTGATTTCAAAATTGCAAATTTTTACTTTGTTGTTATGTATCGCTTTATTTCTTCAGATTCAGAGGCGTCGAAGTGTTCTTGAGGATGATGATTAACTCTCAGTCACAGTTCAAACGGTGTGCTATATTAAGTGATACAATGCTTAATGGTATTTTTACTGACAAAAGGCAATTAGTGGATTGGGAAGTAAATCATATTTGTAATTTTGATTTTCCTGCCAGCTTCCCAGTCTATACTTGAAACTTCTTCCTTGTATTGAATCTTCTCAGTGTGTATTATTGCTAGCTTCTGAGTAGTGTCTCAAGGCTTGAACCAGACCTTAGACTGATTTATTCTCGTGGATATGTTTTGATTGTGATGACAACAGATGCATACTAGACAATCCTGTATCCTGGTAGAACTTCCCCCAATACTCTCTACATTTTGAGCGTGCATTACAATTCTCATCCAATGAGATTCTCCAAAACCCTGAAATGCTTTTGTTGGTGGTAGCTTTTGGCATGTTACCTAGCAATTGTTTACTGGAATTGCACAACTCGCTTGTACCAAAATATTTTAAAGGATACAGAAAGAAAGGAAACACATTATCTGTTGTCAGTACCATGCAAACCAATTTCATGGTATGTATTCTAAGAATGTTTCTATAACTCGAAATTTACATATTTTATTTTCTCTTTATGACCTGAAATCTTTAGTATAACCAATGTTTTAACATTTTGACTGGATTAGTTGAATCGTTGCTCAGATGATAGGTCGGATCTACATGGATTATGAAATTGTTTTGGTGGTTGGACTATGCAAAATTAGTAAAAGTCGGAATAACCAAACTATCTAGAATCTATTTTAGTAGTTAGATATTTTTTTTTAAATTTAAAAAATTAAAATTGTATTATTTTTTAATATTTTAATGGGTAATACTAATATGCATTTTAAATCTAGAAGAGCTAAATGTATTTTATATTAATTTATTTAGTGTTATATATATCTATAATATAAGGCAAAAGGTTGTAATTTTTCAATCTATTTTTACATTTGTATGAAGTTTATATTTCATCTATCTTTTTTATTTATTTATATCTATTAGTTTCATATCCAAACACAGATTAAAATAAGATGTGATATTATATATACTAGTGAGCTTGTTTATTTTATTTTTTTTAATTAACTTTTTTGTGTTGATTGAGAAATAATAAAATAATGGGTAAAAAAGAAATTTGAAAATATTTAAGATATACAATATCAAATATAATAATAATTAAATATGAATATATTATATATAATATTAGAAATTAAATATAATTATCATATTATTCGGTCTAATTATTAATTCAACCTAGATTAAATTAGTAACTTGGGATCCAGTAAATTTTATAAGTTGATCACCGACTCTAATGAATTAGTTACATGTTATATGATTTCTGAACAAACATTTATGAAATTGTAAAAAGATATATAAGGGCTGCAGATGTGGGAAACAATGCCTTTAGAAATATAAAAACTATCAATCAATTATCAACAGTATATCTGAGGAGTGAAAGCGAGATTTAGTAAATGGAGAAGTTACCTAATTCAATTGAGTTAGACTTTCACCATGCTCTAGTAAGAAGGAAGCCTGTACGTGAACTCCATCACCAGTAGCCTGTGACAGGGCCCTTCAATAACTTCCAATTCACTTCCATTGCCGATTTTGCGAGTTGCTTTGCTTTCCTCATAACAAACGAACGAATCTCTCTTTCCCTCCCTCCCTCTCTCTCTCTCTCTCTCTCTCTCTCTCTCTCTCTCTGCACGTTTTGTTCTTGTTTACTTGATTTTCCAAACGCAGTTGCAGGTCGCTCCCTGAGAATCCGAAGCCACCCACTTTCCTTTATAGAACCTTGTTTTCTGAGTTCCGGCTTCCTTCAGAGCCGTTTTCCGGAAGACCCAGATGGAAAAGGAGCCTCTGCTCCCATATGATAGCCTCAAAAAGAAACCCACACCGCCTCCACTCTGCTCACTGCCCGAGCACGACGAAATCGTTCTTCCTATAACCCCTTCATCGCTCAAGGACCGCCTTATCTTTGGGCCTTGTTCTTCGCCCCAGGATTGTTGCCCTATAGTTGATGCCCTAACACTTTCTCTTAATTCCCCAAGGACCTCAGCTTCTTCTTCACAAGACCCTGCAGCCCCACATGATTTTCAATCCCTATCCCCACAAGCTTGGCTTGACCCGAGTTACCCATGGAGCAAAACCAACCTTCATCGCTCCAAAACAGCTCCTGCTATGGCCGTGATCAACGATTTCAACCATCCTGCTGTGCCTAGACCTCAATTTGGCTCCCAGTCAATTGTACGTCAAGCTGTTATTCTTCTTATTATTTATTTGTCATTAGGAGTGGCTATTTATTGGTTAAATCGTGACAAGTTTTCAGCTTCCGAGACTCATCCCGTTGTGGATGCGTTATATTTTTGTGTAGTAACAATGTGTACAATCGGGTATGGTGATATTACGCCAAACAGTACAGTTACAAAACTATTTTCAATAACGTTTGTACTGGTGGGATTTGGGTTCATTGATATATTGCTAACTGGGATGGTTAGTTATGTACTTGATTTGCAAGAGAATTATTTATTAAGTACTTTGAAGAGCAAGGGTGAGAAGCCAGCGAAATCATATATATTTGATGTTAAAAAAGGGAGAATGAGGATTAGGTTGAAGGTTGCATTGGCATTAGGGGTTGTTGTCCTTTGTATTGGAATTGGTGTTGGTGTAATGCATTTTGTGGAGAGGCTTGGATGGTTAGATTCATTTTATCTCTCGGTTATGTCAGTTACTACTGTTGGGTATGGCGACCGCGCATTCAAGTCATTACCTGGACGTATTTTTGCATCAATTTGGTTGCTTGTTTCGACATTGGCAGTGGCTCGTGCTTTCCTTTATTTGGCTGAGGCAAGAGTGGACAAGAGGCATAGGAGGATGGCAAAGTGGATTCTTGGTCAGGATATGACTGTGTCTGAGTTTCTTGCTGCTGACATAGAAAACAATGGCTTTGTGAGGTATGCACTGTTTTTATTGACATGCTCATGCTGTAAAGTTGTTTGAATGTTGGCATTAGTGCAATTGCTTCTAAAAGGATAGTTGTATTTTATGCTTATTTGGTATTCTAGATGCTTGAAAATTTTATCTTCTCTCTTCTTTATCAACCTGTTTACTGTAGTCTAGTATCAATATGTTAATTCCAGTATCTGCACAGTTGTATATTGAAATTTTAGACTTTCATCTGGAAGTCTTTCATACTCAAGAATATGAATTGAGATGTCATTTTCAGAGGCTTAGAATTTGATTGCTTTCTTTTGTTGATTCATTCTTTCTGTTTTGAGAGCTGAAACTTTTCCAAAATACTACTTGACAGACCTGAAACTTTTCCATTTAATTTTCACTGTTATGTTGATTCTTGATAGCAAAATTCAAAACATATATGGTTTTATCTTCTTCAACATGGGTGTGGGCTGTGGAGAAACTGGCTTCGTTTGAGAGAAAAGCCTACTTTTCATGTCTGATTTAAGATCGCTTACACCAACATCGTTTGCTATTCCTAATCCCAAACAGTAGCTCATGACGTAAACTGAGTTGAGATGATAAATTTTATCTGAGACTGAACACTTTAAGACTACATCATTGTGAATGACTTAAGACTGAACCAGAGAAGGAAGCCTAACTTTATCTTGTAATACATCTGAAATGGTTGTATTTCATGTTCTAATGTATAACTTGTTAAAACCTTGGTTCTTGCAGTTGTGTGCCTGTGCATTTCCCCTCATTTAGGGGTGGCATAAATAATTTGGATTCGAATTTTACTTAATATTCAAATTTAAATAGTACATAATCCAATTTGATATTCGATGAATAATTCTAATCAGAATTCGAAATAATATTTGTTTTTATTAAAAAAATTACATAAAATATTTTTTTTTGGCCGAAATACCCTAAATATTCAAATATTTTAAATTTTATTTGAATTCGAAGATTAAGTTCATTTAAGTATTCGAATTCAAATAATGCCCATTCGAAACTACTCGATTCGAATGAAACTAATTCTTTCAGACTCCCTAGTAAACCTGCATTTTGCTTGTAATATTGCATCTTGTCTACCGGACATTGAAATGCCTATGTTTCGGAAATATTAATTTATGTCTGGATGAAAAATTGAGAATCATTGTCACCCTTCTACATGACACTTCAGTTTGTACCATTGTAGTCTTTCGTCCAAAAGGATTTCTACTTAATTGGTTTTTCAAATATATACAGGGTCATAAGTTTTTTATTTTTTTCTTCTTCCTTTTTTGTTTTTTGGTCTTTCAGAGCAATCTGGCTTTCTTATGACTTTGGCATATGGGCATAGACTTCTCCATACTATAAACTATCAGCACACTTTAACTGATGAATAATGGAACCAACAAAGTATATTGATCCGGTTCATGTTCTGAAATGGTTACAATTCTCTACGTGCAGACACTATAGTTATCATATCTTCTGATCAATTTGATTAGTCTTGTGCTATGTAATTTCCAGCTTCTGTTGCAAAGTGGCAATCTCCAATTTGTCTAAGTTTTGTTGCATTTTATCTGTTAAGGGTGAGACCTTGATGCATTAGGTTCCTTTATTTCTTTTGTTAAGGAAAAGATTATCTTCATTATAATTCGTTCCTCTAAGTGAATGTCTATTGGATAATAACTTAGAATTGCATGGATCAAACTAATCCTCCAAGACACCTATGTTTCAAAACAAAAGTTTCTTAACATGGCTACTTGAGATTGCCCTTGAAATGACACAAAATTCTTGAATTCATTTTATTTGGCTATTTTTGAAACTTGCATGTCTCTGCACATGCTCTCACTATTTAGACAACTGACTCTACTTATCTAGGAAAACCCTTTCATATAAGGAGAATGAAGAATGAATATGGCATGTCCTGGGAATCCCGGACTACATGATTCATCAATAGCTTTCTTATGCCATAGCTGTAATATAGGAATATACACGCCAAGGTACTATTTAAATTTTGACCATATGAATTAGAAAATTTGAGGACATTGCGGTGCAGTGCTTTGCTCATACTACTTCATGAATGAATGCGTTGGAAGACTTGACATGCCTCATTCTTTGGGACCCCTGATTTTATTTTCTTTCCAATTCTGAGAACCTTAAACAAATACAGTTTCTCTCTCAAATACATCTCAGATTAGAACTATTTTTGTTCCAATGCATTGCTTGCATCATCCATCATGGTCTAGTTTAATGCAACTACAATATAAAACTGACTTAGGCTTCTCCTTTACTGATATCATTATTGGAAGTAATTCTTTTGTTCTGTCCTTTGTAGTGAAAGAAACTATATTGATGTTAGAAGTTAATTCAAAAAATTCTAGAGCTCATATATTGAGGGGAGTGTCTTAGAGTCTGTTGAGATTCATGTATTCTAAGTTCATGTACTTGTGTAAAATGGTATGAGTTTACAGAAGTCTTAAGAGCCCTATATAAGGAGATGTGTTTGGATTCTTTGGGGGTGAGAACCACTAGCCATTCTCTCTCCCATTACCCTTCCGCTATTATCTATCAGATGAAAGCATAAAAGTCCTCCATTTTCCATGCATTGAGATTCATTCCTGCATAACAACATTGCAATTTCTCCAAATACCTACATGGTTCTTTTTTTTTTTTTAACCTCACAGTAATTTGCTTATGATCCTCTATCCCCAATCTCAAGCTAACTTTTTTCTTTCTCGCTGTTAAATCTTGAGTTTAGATCTTATACATGTGATGTTCTTTTGTTGTTAATATTTGATCCTCCTAAGTGGTGCAATAAAGATTATCCTTATGTCTGTATGTCTTTCTCTCTCTTGGTAAGTACCTCAATGTTATCAGGAGTGCTTTATACTAGTTGAAAGTTTTGACGTACCACTATCTATATCCCATTTTGATAGATTGTGATTCAGAAAAAATTAGCCTTATGATCATCACAGAAGCTTGAGCTGATAGGACCTGTCCAAGCCAAGAAACATAGGTTAGCTGAAAACACATCACATTTCTCTCACATGAAACATGAAATTATGAGTAAACATATTTTGCTGGATCTTATGAACATTCATACTCCAACTCCATGTTAGTATCCAACTAAGAAGCTTTGGCCATTAGGTGGAGCTGAACTGGTACTTAAACTTGCAAGAAACTTGACACGTCAGCAAGTGAGACTTACTTGAGGTTTTGAACCCATTCATACACATGTAGAAAAGACATGCTTGACCAATAAAGATAAAAAGAGAAATTTTATAGCTTAACCAGCATAATACTGACCAAGAAGCCTGCCTGTGGAGTCCTTGAACATATATAACACTTGCTCTAGTGGAAGATGTTTAGTGGATGAACATCTAGTACATAAACCCATTTCAATATCAACATTCAATTTTGACATGATTATAGAGTGCCGTTTATGTATTCGACTTGAGAATGTAAATCTTTTATTAGTTATCTTTTCCTATTATGGCAATTGTGGCTGATATTGTTTTATATGCCTCTTGTCATCTTTTGCTTTTGAAATTTTGACATTTAGTGCATGACCGTGGCATACTATTTGTACTCATCTCAATTTAAGTTTCGTGTGAATTCAATAAAAGCAACTTCCTATTCAAAGAAGGGTTATGAGAACCTGTGCTTCTTGATCATGATGCTACATAGCTCTTTTTTTTCATTTCTAAAATGCTTCATCAAATCTCAATTGTTGATCTTGGAAACTTTGTTGATTAATCATCAACATTTTGGAATCTTTGTTCGTTTCATGTTTCGTGGTTATCTAGTGTTCTATGAAGTATAGTGGTGGAGTAAAATAATTATATGGGTTTTTGCATGGATAGCGGATGTAATAGTGTTGAAATGGGTTGCTATCATTTGAGGCCTATTTTGGCCTCTATGACGGCGCAGAGATGGATAAAGTTCAGCATTTCCCTCTTTTGCTTACATATTTTTCTTTCTCTTGCTCTCGTGGATAGTGTCTATTCCTTAATTTGTACTTTTGGATCTCATTGTATCTTGCTTCTGCCAATGCCATTGAATTTATTATCATTATTCTTCAACTCTGCAACTTTTTTGTTTTTTTAATCTTCAGTGTTTCAACTCTTGCGTAGTAATATCTGCTTTTTTGTAACGCAGTAAATCAGAATATGTCATGTACAAGCTTAAAGAGATGGGAAAAGTATCTGAGAAAGACATTTCGCAGATCTGCAATAAGTTTGATAGGCTAGATACTGGCAACTGCGGAAAGATAACCCTTGCTGATCTTATGGAGAGTCATCATTGATATACCTTGTTGAATTTGTTCCTGTGGTAAGACAAAGGCCATGAGAAAATCCTTTTGCTACGGGTTCTGGGTAAGTTGAGGTTGCTAGTTTGTATAAGCTGCATACAGATTATGCATAGAATACTGCTGACTGAGTTTGTTTCTTTGCCCTTGCATCCCTATCATGGAATTGGACTATAGGTGTATCATGAATCTGAATGAAGGATCAGATGCAATATCTCATGGTTTTGCTAATCGGTTAGGCAATGAAGGCCACTGATCTTCCTCAAATCTGGTTCTGGATGATCAGATATTGGATGATCGTGTCATGGGCTGATCTGAGGGTATTATATGATTTCGTACAAATTCATATATTATTTTTTTTTTCTCAATTGAGTTTTGTTAATTTATCCTTTTTCTCATAAAACCTGAGAATTAAGATTAACTGTATTGATAATTTTGTATAAATACTGGTCAGATGCATGAAGATAATGAGAAGGATAATCTGTTGGTTAAGCTGTTAGTTGTTGTCCGGGTCAGTTTACACTTATTCAACTAATTCATTTCTCAAGTCCGATAAAATTGTTGATAGTTTCTATTCCATTTATTGCTAGCTTTTCTGATTGTTCTCCTAGTTCGAAGTTCAAACTCTTTCTCTCGCTAATACGCATTGTTGTAGCCTTGTAGGTGGGGAGGATTCATAAGCATTTATCTTCAGATATTTATGTTATGAACTTCAATGTTTGTGAAACTAGTTAATAACTATATTTCCATTTTTAGCATCCTTCTCTATAAAGTTTATAGTTTATTTATCATTTCATTTGTCCTAGGACTCTTGAGTGTGAAGAGATAATACAAGTTAATTAATTTCCTAACTAATTTAAAAAAAAAATTAGTGGTAAGAAAAAGTTTATAATTGTTCTCAGCACTAATTACCAAGTACACATTTCATGAATTACTAATTAAATTTTAGTCATTTGAAGCTATAACATGAGATTTCAAATTATTTATATTATTTTAAATGAGAGAGACCTAGTATTCATTATATATCAAATTAAAAAAAAAAATTATTTTTAATTTTTAATCTTCCATAACTACTAACTCTCTCTCCTACTCATCCATTATCCCCTTATCAATTATATTAAATAATTTTTTTAATAAAATAAATTAAATATTATTTGAAACTTTTATAGTTTCTTTCTATTTTTACACAAAAGTTATTAAAAAATTATTTATACTCTTCCAAAAAAATAAAATTTAAAGAAAGCCCCTGAGATAATGAGCCTACTTGATAAATATGTGTAGGTTCAGTTGGCTAAAGTAAAGGTGCAGGGATCAAGAGATTTCATTACACTATTTTTATATGTGATTACATTGTCTTTTTTATGAGTTGAATATTATGCAGGGATCAAGAGATTTCATTACACTATTTTTATATGTGATTACATTGTCTTTTTTATGAGTTGAATATTATGCAGGGATTGGTGAATTGAATTTGAATATATATTGTGGAATTGAGTTATAATTAAGAATTAAAAATAAAAAACAAAGGAAGAGAAACAATTTAATAAGGGCATGGCCAAAGTAAAATCATCCTTTATAGTCTATTTGAGTGTTTGAAGGGAGTTGAATATTATGCAGGGATTGGTGAATTGAATTTGAATATATATTGTGGAATTGAGTTATAATTAAGAATTAAAAATAAAAAACAAAGGAAGAGAAACAATTTAATAAGGGCATGGCCAAAGTAAAATCATCCTTTATAGTCTATTTGAGTGTTTGAAGGGAGAGGAGAGGAGAGGATAGTGAATGGAAATAGAGAAAAAGAGAGGAGAGTAGAGAAAAAAGAGTCACTTATTGTCTCATTTGGAAGTTTTAAAAACATAAATGGAGATGGAGGGAAATAACAATGTACATTTTTTAACAAGGTATATTTTTTGTTTGGGAGTTGAGCAATAAGTAGAGAAGATGATATATTATTACATAATTTTTTGATTGTGCTCTTAAAATATTTTATTTAGATATTAGTAAGTATTCAATAGAAAGAATGTAATGTTATGTTAGTCACAACATGCAAATATTATAATATACCTCCTCCAATTTTCTCATCATCCAAATTTTAAAAAAAATTAAAAAAAAGGACTTTGGAGAGATTTGGAGGGGCAATAGCAACTAACTCTCAGAAAAGCCATTGCACGATTTCCTCTTACTCTTTTTTTAAAAAAAGAACTCTTAAATGAAGGAAAATGATACGCATCCTCTCCTCTCATTTCCTCCCCCTTCTATCCAAATAAACACTTACTGCAACTAGCTTTTGTGGCACATGCAAAACACATGAATTATATTTATGATATATACATATATATTCATCAACAATTAATATAAATATCAAGAACTTATTTCTTAAAAATAATTTAACATATAATTATTTTTTTAAAATTCTAAAGATGGAGAAAGAATTAATACAATAATACTATAATCTTAAAAACTATACTTATTAAATTTTAAAAAATTTGAGAAATTCAATATTAATTACTAATGATATATTGTTATTGACAAATTATAGATTTATTAATATTGAAAATAATTAGGATAAAAAAAATCAATCGTCATAAAATAATTACAATTATATTAATATTAAAATAACAAAAAATTATGAAAGTAGTAAAATAAAAAATAGAAAATTTGAAGCAAAATAACAATTAAAAAGTATTTATGTAATAGTAAAAACTCATATGGTATTTAAGAAAATAAAATTTCTACCATGAAAAGTTAAAACAACAATTTATAATCATGAAAACTATACTATAAATATTTTTTAATTCATAGTATTAAAAAAAAATTATTTCATAAATTTGAGAAGAACTAGAAGATATTATAATTATTAGGAACTTATTTAATAAAAAATTCAATATTAACCAATATTGACATATAATTATTGAAAAAATAAATTTTTTATGATATAAAGTTAAACAACAATATTATATTCATAGGAAACTATAGTCTTAACAGTTTTTTTTTAATTCATAGTAATTTTTAAAATTTTAATTCTTAAATTTGAAAAGAACTAAAAAAAAATAAAGATTATTAGGTAATTATTAAATAAATAAATAAATTCAGAAATTCAATTTTTATTGCCATTGACATATGCTTATTGAAAATTTATAGATTTATTAATATTGAGAAAGTAAAAAAAGGAATCAATAGTTCTAAAATAATTACAACTTTTTTGATATTAAAATAGAGAAAAAATAGAAAAAAAGTAAAAAATAAAAAGTCTATTTGAAGTAAAATTACAACTAAGCATAACTATGTAATAATACAAATTCATAAGGGTATAAAAGAAAATTCAAAATTTTTGCCTCTAAGCCTCTTTTATATATAATATAGATTTGTGATATATTTAATGGCTATCAAATAAATATTTAATTTAACAGGTATTTTCATTCTTTATCTTCTTGTTTGCTAGTTAGTAAAATGATGAGGTATTCATTTGAATGGATTTGAGAGATAATTAGTTGATATGTGTATAAGTTGGTCTAAATACATTGACCATTAAATAAAAATTGATGGGGTATACTAGTTGATAGAAAATATTCAAAATTAAATTTTATTGTTAAAAAAAAAAAAAATACTCCCAATAAATTGGGAACAAGAAAGAAACTTTTAGAAGGTCAAAATCATTAGTCAAAAATATTCAGAGAAGATTAACATTTAAACTTAAACTTAGAAAACTAGTTGGGGACAGAGTCATAGATGTTGAGTGATTGATCATAACGCCAATGTAGAAAAAACAATTATTTCAAATTTTGAGCAGATCAGAACAATCCAAGTGGGGTGGAGGTGAGAATGATTTGTGCTGTTGAGTTTCACTTTCATGTCAATAGGAAAATGAATAATCCATGAAGGAAAAATAAAAATGGATTTAAGGAGTAAAAAGTTTTAGTGATTTAATGGATTGATGATCATATATATGGATTGATATGGATTCACAACCAAAAAGTATCCATGTCTCAATAATTAACTCGAAGAATTTTATTTTTTTTGGGAGAAAATTTAAAAATTATTATAAACAAATTAGTCTAACAGTATTTATAAATAAAAAATAAAAAAATTTGATAAATTCTTATTAGATCTAGAGCTACAACATAAATTTCAACTTTCCTTCTTCTAACTAAAAAGTAAATTGTAGCTCAACACATAGTTATGGTATGAAAGTTTTCATAAATCAATGACCCAACATCACTATCAACGGAGATTTTCATCGTATATGCTGTAACGATTCGAAAGTTGCTAACCATATGATACTCCAAATTCGAAATTCTTAATAAGAAAATGATAAAATGAATCAATTGCAATAAAACTTTAAACATATAAGAGACAAATTTCATAACAGAAAAAAGACTTCAAGATCTACCATAAAAATGATCAAATTTGAGAAAAATAATAAAATATCATTTAAAATTATCATAAAAAATGATATAAATTAATTTACTTTAAAAAAAAAAATAATAGTAACAACAAGAAATTGCTAGGGGAGGCAGCTCAAACATAAATATAGTCAAATTGTTTTAATTTCACTTTCCCTAGTTTTGGAATTGAAATGGAGCCGCGTGTTCATGGTTTGGGTCGGGTTGGTTTTGAATAAAATTTTAACCAATCTAAAACCATTAGTTTGAGTTTTGAAATAACTAATATTGGGTTTGATTGGGTTTGTTAACCCAATCCAATTCAATTGGGTTGGTTTCTTGGTTTTGAAATTCGATTTTGGACTATCTAATTTTTAAGTCAAAATAATTTTTCTTTGCTGGCCATCACAATTAGAATTAAGTCTATTCGGCTTTGTTTGGGTCTCAAGAGAAATGAGATAAGATTAAGGCTCCAATAAATTTAAAAATAGAAAAAAGAAAGTATAGTTTTATAACCAAGCCATAACTAAATATTCAATAGGAATATAAATAAAATTAAATATTCAATAATATTAGTAACTATTAATTAAATTTAAAAAATATATAAAAATTTGGTTTGATTTTGATTAATCAAGAGAAGTTTTATAACCAAGCCATAACTAAAATATTAAAAAAAAAAATTATAAAAATAACCAAACCAAACTAATATTTAGGTGGTTTAGGTTGATTTGGTCGGTTTAATTAACTCATAAACACCCCTAGTATTAAGAAATTAAACTCTAAAAGTAGAGCATGTGTGTAGCAAATATTCACAAATAATCAATATTGACAATGTTCAGAATCTATCCCATTATTATAGGGAGGGGAATTACTACACTAATTATTTTCAAACAAGTCCTGAGATATACATTTTTATATAATTTAAGAAGGAACATGAAAAATCCCATTAATTAGTATCAACACCCAAAGACACATGCAATAGAACAAATCAAGTTAAATATTTTTATCTCTACTATTACAAAATCAACTTTTGTATTTTCTCATTAATTAGAAAATAAATTTTGTTTTACTACTTAATATAACATATGTATCATTATTAAAAATTCATGTCAAATTTTGTTTTATTATCCGAGATCTCCACCACCGAAACTGTAGTAATCTAAACAATTGATTAAATAAAATATTAGGTTAAAGTCTCCCATAAGAGAAGAAAAAAAAAACTATAAAAATGGAACGTACAAATCTGAAATCATTTTGTATCAATTCTAATCTTACATATTTGATATTCTTCTTCTTGAGTTTTACATTTTCCAAGTGAGAAAAAAATATATATATAGCATCCAAAGATATTATTTTGGTCAGTGAACACACCTAACAAAAAACCTGCCCCTTTACAATAACACTACCAAAGACCAAGCTATGTCACATAATGGATAAAGTTTGGTCAACAATCTCATGCTGCTTTTTCTTCTTCTTTTTTTTTTTTTTGGTGTGTTTTTCTTTCTTTCTAGTTTTAAATATTTTAAGTACTTCTTCAATTAATAAAATTAAAAAAAGAAAGAACAAGTCTTTTTTTTTTTTTATATTTCTTATTATAAAAATAATATAATTTTCAATAATAATTTTATGTATGAAGTTAATGTTAAACATGTTTCTTTAAGAGATTTAAAGTGTGACCATATGTTAATAATTATTTACATAATGAATTATTATTAAGATAAAAAAATATAGATAAATAGAAATAATTAAATTAATGGTTGAAGCCACAATTATCTCTAAATAAAAATGTCACACCCCTTACAGAGGCATGACTTGGCCAAAGAGTTGGATAACCAAACCTTCCGTAACCCTGAATTCAAATCAAAGTAATAACCACGACCCTTGTACTCAAAAATTAAATAAATAAAGGTAATTTTTATAAAATAAAAATTTGCAGTAAAAGTTTGTTTTTCTAATTTCATACAATAACATGAGGACAAATGTCTAGCCTATTACATCATGCCAAATTTGACATTCTACCACTTAAGTGTGACTGCAAACTTTCATTCTTAACTTCAAGTATGAGATCTTGAAAAATACCTTGCCGTACTTTGTCGGCAGGTCATAAACTCCGCGACACCATATATTGAACTCCTTGAAAAAAAATATTATCCACAAAAGGGATGAGTCATACGGATTCCGTGAGTGGAAAATCGTACCCAAAGGGTACTAGCATCACTCAACACAAACGTATAACATATATATTAACCTCAGTATAACATTGTTCATATCATAACTCACGTTACACGTATACATGATGACCATCATAAAGTCACAATTTACATGATCCATGCTATCACAAATCAATCAGATAAATAATATCAAACACAGCAACCAAAGGGCCAACGAGTGACCCAGCCCCGCACAACTAGTATCACTCCCTACCGGGCATTTACGCGCCTGCACAACAAATTAATCTCCGTACAAAATCCATTCCACCGGGGACTGAGCGCTCAATTTAAAAAAATATTCATCAGAATCAGGATTTCTTATGCTTTTAAATCAGGGTATCCTAGGTGCACCTGGATTTTCAATTTCAGAAATAAAATCATTTTCCAGAAAATGTTCACGAGTTGGTCCTTATCAAACACAATCAATGTCAATCACAACAGTCAATCATAATTCAAATAAATTACTGAAATACTTTACTTGCTTACTTTCCATATATCACTCATATTCAAATAAACATATAATCACGCATATTTAAATAAACATATAATCACATATACTAATCTAGTCCCTAAAGGCATCAATTAACCACTTCACCGTATTATGAATTACATTCCTCGCTCAATCCTCGAATTCACGTGTCTCATCCAGTCCACTTTAGAATCCGAAACTGAAATTCATAATTTCAAATAATATTTAGTTCATAAATGTTATAGTTATACTCTTTTACTTACTAACTTATATCTCAACTTATATAGATTTATTTATGTAAGTTTTCCTTTAAACTATTACATGTTAATTAATACGGATTAGACTTTAGGTGATAATGTTAATAATGAAGAGGCATTTTAAATATCTTGACAAAGCATATTGTAGGAGGAAACCATTAGAAAGAATAGAATCATTTAGTAAGTTAAAAATGTTAAAGCTGTCCAAACTTGAGGTTTGGACCAGTGTCTACTTTAACGGTCATATTTTTCTCCAAGAAACTCCGAATCCAGTTCCGTAAAATTTATAAAATACTAGACACATGTAGCTTTATATTGGTATATCATTTGTAATTTTTACATTTGTATATCAATACAGTTTATTTTTTGAAGTTGCATCAAATTGTGCAATATGCAAAATTTTTGACAGCTTTAACCTTATCTTAGTTAATTGAACATAACTTTCTCTAGGAAAAAACGAAATCCAATTCCGTTTGTTGGGTTGATTAATAGACAAGTATATATATCTCTTTATTATTTAGAAACTTTTCCTAAAATCTATCTTGAAACCCACTCAATTTCTTACATGAACCAAAAAACAGAGCTATACGAATCCTGTCTGACCTAACCGAAGTCTAACAACTATAACTCATAACATATTTGGAATCAAGCTACGAAATTTTGTAGGCAATATCTCAAGATCCTAAGCTACACTTTTTATTTTGAACACTTATTTTAATTCAACTCCAAAGGCACCCGAAACCCAGGTTTTCTTTCGTCCCCGAGTCTGCCCCTGCACCCCCTTCAAAACCCACTTAACTCTCATTTTTCCACCACTTCCAAGCTCCAATTCATACTCTTACTTCAACACTAATTCACTACCATTACTCCTAATCTAATTAAATTCAAAATTGTATTAGTAATTTAGAATCAACCAAGAACTTAAATTTCACTGTCCAATAACAATCCAACAAATTCTAATTCATTAATATACAATCATTTTCTAGTAGACATTTTATCAAATATCTTGAATGCAAGATTTACTATAGTTTATATATATGTGCATATGTATATATACATATATATGTATACCTTCCAATAAAACCAACAAAAGTTTCATTAATCAACTAAAATCTCATACACAACCAAAACTACCTTAATCACTTTCTCTAAAACTTCGTTTGATTTTAACCACCCAAACTTTAATTAAACTTTTGGTTTCAGTAAAACTTTTTCTGCCTTAAACCCATACTGCTAATCCCCCACTTATTCCCAAGAATAAGCTTAGGGGTTGTAATAGCAGTTTCAGCCAATTGTTGCCTTACCAAAGGAAGAGGAATGGTGGAGCAAGGTGCAGGGCACAAGTTACTGTCCCTGCACGTTGAACTTCTTTACCCCACACATTGAACTTCTTTGCCCCATAAGTAACTTGGCTAAATTAAGATTTTGAAAGGAAAACGCAGAACAGGGGAGGCCAAAAGAAACGGCAGCAAGGCTGCCTTATGCCGTCCACCATGTTATTCCAGCTTCCATACCAACCTAAACTAATTTGTTACCAATTTCAAATGGAAGGACAAGAAGAGACTTACCCAAAAGCTTAAGGATGCGGTAGTAGAATGATTTACTAGGGAATTAACCGTAGCCACCCTCCCTGTGATTTCACAGCTTGAACTGGAGAAATAATGAACCAAGAAAGCAAAAGTATCAGAGAGCATAAAACAGGGAGGATGACTAACTCGGTGGAGAGATAGAAAGAGAAGAGCAAATAAAGTCAACATAAACTAAAAAATCTTGGCCCAAAAGTTGAAAACGTATGGTCCATATTAATACCAAGAATTCATGTACATATATTTATATAATTATATCATTAAACCTTCTAATTTATATATATATATATATATTATCATTATTTTATTTTATTTTATTTTATTTACTATTGTTTTAACAAAAAAATTAACCCACCAAATTTCTAAAACAAAGTGTCAACGTATCACTTATAACATATTTAATTATATTATTATTTATCTAATTTGTTTAATTTTATAACGAACATTTATATATTACTTCTAAAACTCGACTTTATGATATCAGGTTATGACAAAAAATAACAAGTCTTGTTCCACTTGGAAAATATTTTCCTAGGTAGGAGGAACATTTTAAGTGGATTGTACATGGATCCCTGTCATAGTCTATAAATTGTTTTTGTTACCTTCATACAATAATTCTTCGAGGCATAGGCTAGAAAACCTATGTGAGTGTTATATGAGGTGTGTGTGATCTAATTCTCTGCAGTGTGATTATATATGGTGCTTAAGCAACGATGATATCTAAAGATATGAAATTTATTTATTAGAGCATATTAATGTAGTTGATAGAATATGTTAACATATGATATTAGAGCCTCCTTCGGACTATCTCGTTTAGTAAAAAGAAAAACACATGCTATAGTTTTTTTTTAACATTAAGCATCTACATTATGATATTTTAATTAATTAACTCATTGAGATAACACAATAAAATAATCTGTTTTTATTTTTATTTTTTATTGTAAGTGTCACACCCTTAAATAAAGGTATAACTAGTCAGAGGAGTGGATAACCACACTCCCGTAACCCTGAACACTCAAGTAATGTTCATCTCTGACACCAAAAAATAAAAAAATAAAATAGTTAAGACTAATAATTTTTTACTGAATTAAAATAAATCATGACTTTATTATTAAACATAAAATGTTTACTGAAAATTCGGTAGGGGTTCCCTATAAAGTAGAACTTGCCTATAATACATACAAATAACTTGTTCACAATGTTAACTGTAACCCTATAGTATCAAAATATACAAAGGAGCTCTGCTCTTCACAAAATATGAAATCATCATGGTTAACTTAATATATATATATATATATAACCACAATGCAAGACACCTAAAGTTTGTATTTTTTTTCACATGAAAGTTTGTTGTCATACTAGAAAACCCTGCAATATGAAAATTTTGTATAATGTAATAGTTTATTGTCTTGTTTATGTTGTTGTAAAAGAAAAAAAGAAAAACAAGTGTACTTGTTTGTATTTTGAGGCATGTTTCCATATTGCATGGAGTCTTTGCCAAAATTTTCAATAATTGTTATTTGTTTCAGTAAACAAACTTTTACAATTAACTCTTGTCTTATAAAATTTGTCTTTATTTATTATTTTAGTCAATAGTCACATAGGTTCAGTTGTGGTAAAGTCAGAGTTACGAAAGGTTTGGTTATCTAATCTTCCAACCAGTAATGCCTCCATGAGGGGTATGACAGAGGAAGCCTAGGAAGCTCTTCAGGGAATACATCAGAAAACTCCCTCACTACTAGAATACGATCTAAAGGAGGACATTCTAACTGAATATCCCTGACAAAAGCTAAATAGGCTTGAAGCTTCTTCCTAATAAGCCGTATTGCCTGAATGGCTGAAATCAGATTATAAGGAACTTCACTCTGATCCCCTTAAAAAATAAAAGTCGGCTTTATAGGAATATTGAACTTAACACTCTTGTCGCTACAATCTACCATGGCATGATGATTAGACAACTAATCCATGCTTAGAATCACATTATACTCTAACATATTCAGTATGATTAAGTTTGCCAAATAATTATCACCACCCACAAGAACCTCACATGAAGGTATATACCGGTCTGCTAGAATAGTTTTCCCCAATGGAGTTAAAACTGTTAAAGGGATTTCAAGAGACTCAAATACCCTCTTCATAAAAGAAGCAAAATACCGCTATATGAAAGAGTGAGTAGCTCTTAGATCAAATAATACTTTAGCACCAACTGAATAAATAGATAAATTACCTCTACCACGGCATTAGAAGCATATGTATCTTGAGTCATCAAAGTATAAACTTGGGCCTAACCGCTACCTACTGATGAGGAACCCTTAGAAAAACCACCATGTACTCCCGGAGGCCTTGTGGGTGTTGCAAGTAATAGAGGTCTACCATGAACTGATGAAGATGTCCTAGCTAGAGTAGACTGACCCTTTAACATTAAACAATCTCTAATACGATGATCCATCGCTCCACATTTAAAACATACACATGTCCCCAATCTACACTGCCCAAGTATGCTTATTACCACAAGTAAAACATACAAGAAACTCATAATGTTTAGGTCTGCTAGATGACCTCCCCTGCAATTGTGCTCCTTGAACTTAGCTTCACCTAACTTCTACCTAGCTGAAAATTTTCTCTAAATGAACCCTATCCAGAGGTAGATTCACCCCCAGGTCTACATGAACTGCCATCTCTAAGGTCGAAGTACCCTACTGTCTTGCCTTTTTATAACTCTTGCGTTCTAACTGTCTCTCCACCACCCTAGTTTCTAATCGATAAGCAGCATCAATAGCCTGAGTGTAAGTAGTAGTGTTTGACACGAACACTGATCTAAATAAATAATCCTTCAAACCATGCATAAATATCTTCACTCGCATCTATTCCGTAGCTACCAGATGTGAGGCAAAATGAGACAATCTAGTAAATCGGGTCTCGTACTCTGCCACTGACATACCCTATGTCTGAACTAATCGCTTAAAATCCTGAGCATGCTTATCTCGCATACTCTCAAGTAAAAAGTGATATATAAAAGCTCTAGTTGAACTCTGGCCATGCTAGTGGAGTAGGCTCAGTCTGCCGTTGTACCAATATCTTGTACCAATTATAAGCTACATCATATAACTGATAGCTAACTAACTCAACTGTATGAACAAGATCACATCCCAAAGCTATACATAATCTATCTAACTCTTCCAAGAAAGCATAAGGATCTTGAGCTAGGTCCACCCTCGAAAATCTCAGCGGCTGCATCTTTCTAAAATCATGAATGTCATAAATACCCTCTTGATCCTTGCTGAACTGGAACTAAAGGGTTTACCTCTTGCTGTGGCTGAAAGGGAGGAACTACTAGCGGCTGCTACTTGAGCCTGATGTTGTTGAGCCAAAATCCCAACTGAATCATCTACAATTCTCTGGACACGGTCTAATTCGTGCACTAGCCGCTCCATATCAGGACTAGGAGCTACTGCTTAAACTGGTTCAGAAGCCCTGCCTTGGCCTCTGCCTTTACCTTTGCCTTTACAGTGTCCCCGTAGACCCATGCCTCTAATTGTTGGTGTCTAGGGGATCAGTAGATCCCTTATCAGAGCCAGCCTCTTGTTGCTCCCTTCGGCCATCAACACAACCACTACTTCACATTATATCTAGAACAAATACACAAAATTTTAATATACATTTATAAGTTAAAGCAAAAGACAATGCCTTGAATAAATCGTAACTTAAAGTTTCAAGACGAATTGGAATGCATCACTAAGCCCACATACATCGGTGGTTACATATACAAAAAAAAGCAACAACATCTCACACTTACAGTCATGGACCTCTAACCATGCTCTGATACCAACTTGCCACACCCTTAAATAAATGTATGTCTGGTCAGAGAAATAGATAATCACACATCCGTAACCCTGAACACTTAAGTACAATGAATCTCTGACAAAAAAAATTAAAAAATTTGATAGTTAAGACTAATAAATTGTTACTGAATTAAATAAAATCATGACTCTATTATTAAACATAAAACGTTTACTAAACATTAGGCAGGGGTTTCCCTTAAAGTGGAACTTGCCCATAATACATGCAAACAACCTGTTCATAATGTCAACCATAACCCATAGTATCATAATATACAGAGGAGTTATGCTCCTAACAAAATAGGAAATCACCATAGTTAACTTAATATATATATATATATTACCACAATGCAAAGCATCTAAAGTGACTGCAAATGTCGTCACTTAAGTCTCAAGTGTGTGATTCGGGATATACCTTGCCACACCAGTGTCGGCAAGGAACAAATTCTGACACAACAAACAGTGGTTTCCTGAAACTAAAAAATAATAATAATAAAGAAAAGAATGAGTCACCAGGACTCAGTGAGTAAACCACGTGCCTTGAGGGTACCCGTATCACATAACATATATACTACTAAATAGTCTCATGTCTAAATTTAATTACACACGTACGTACTTATATTTATCATACAATCACGATTCATATATTTCACACTTTTCAACATAGCAATCAAATTATACAAAGCAATCCAAGCATACAAGCAAACAAAGAGCCAACAAGTAACTCAGCCCTGCATAATAGTATCACCCCCTACCGGGCATTGATGCTCCCTCACAACATATTAACCTCTGTACATAATCTATCCCACCGAGATTAAGCACTCAAACTTTTAAAACATTTATCAGAATTAGGATATCATAGGTGCAACTGGATTTCAATTTCAGAAATAAAATCACTTCTCATAAAAATTTCACTTTATTGGCCCTTATCAACCACATCCAATATTAAATAACAATCATCAATCAATTATTCAAATTCGCATAATTTGTTTCACACAATTATCTGGTAACCAAAGTGCACGTAATTAACTCACTGAGTTTAAGAATGTGGCTTGTTCATCTGTCTAGTTGGCGAAGATATCGAAATATCCTCAACACGATCTGGAGTTGAAAACATAAATTTATATATTAATTAACATAGTTATTATTCCTCATTGGTACATATGTACCATCTTAGTGTAAAATGTGGAATTAATTCTTTACTTGCTTATTTACTATTATAATCTATATGCATTCCTATTTCCAATTTCTAATTCCTTCTTCTAACTTGTATTATTTTATCACCTACACAATACTAATTAATTAACTATTGTTACGATCATAAACATCAATGATTAATACATAAGGGATTTTAGCTAAACATCAAAATCAAATATGAGAACACTTACTTAGTGACCAAAAAGAAAAGAGTTCCTTCCCGCCAACCTACGAACTAACCCTCCTTTCAATATCCTTCAAAACTACACTCCAAACTGCAATAACTCCCACCTACGAATAAAACAGAGCACCAATTAGACATCATCAATACATATCCTTGCCGTTTTTTATGGCTGGTACAATGAATATCCCTTTTGTTAGCCTGCAACTCCATGTCTCCAAGCTGCTGCCAAGATGTTTGGATGCTTGCTGGATATTGCAAGCTTTGTCCAGCTAGCTACTGCCTAAACTGCCATTCAAACTTTGCTCTCTCACGGCTTGAAGTTGTGAACTTGGATGGCAGCAAAAATGGTGTACAAAACCAGCTAAAATAGGGCAGCCCTGCTCAATACACCCACGGCAACACTTGCTACACACAGGCACAACCAGTGCACCCACACCGCACCCACTTCTCACGGGTATAACGATTCAGTAAGTCTTGATTGCTTTCAAGACTTAAATGTCTACTGTCCTGCAAAACAGGAGATAAAATGGCTGCCAAACCTTCTCTTTAATCATCCCACAAAGCTAAACAACTAAGGTACAACATGTACAAGGAAGGGGGAAGATGAAAATTCTTGAGTACATGAAGGCTCAGTTGAACAAGAAAAGAAGTGCAGAAAACTCTAGGCTCTCCTATGGCGGTGAAGGAAGAGAAGAAAAGGAACAAAAGTCGGTCACACAAAGAGAAAGTGAGAAACAATAAAAAAATGAAAAAGAAAAGACTAAATAAAATAATGGTCAATAAAGCATATGCAATAAATCTATAAGTGTGTATATATATATATATATATATACTCTAGCATTAATTCACTTAAATTTTAAATTTAAGTTAAGTTTTATTTGGTAATATACAATATTTCAATATGTATGTTAAATTGTTAGGTTCGAATTATCAGGGATTATAAAATTAAACCGTTTAATTGTGAATTTGATTAAAATCATGTACATTATTGATTGGTGATATATATGTATTTGAGTTTGTTCCGCCACATATGTTTCTAAGTTCTAATTTTGATAGCAACAAAATCCTACAGTTTTGATTTATATGATATATATAAGTGCTCTTAATCAACTATGTTATTAGCATATATCAGTTTATTGTAGTTTTTAATATAATAAAATATTAGATTTTTGGTATAATTAACTCAGCCCCACATGAATGTAGTTTTTATATCTATAATTTTTCTTTTTCTTTTTTGTTTTCGGGTTTTCCCACAAATATTGTTGTTGAGACTAATCCCTTGGGATCTATCGTGACTAAAATGGTCATCACATCAATTGCATGTTCCAAGGTTCGAACTTGTGTTCTCACCCTATGGGTGCAGCTCACTGACCAATAGACCCAACCCTTGTTGGTTGTACTTTTTCTTTTGTTGAAACTATTTAAAAAAAAAAATGTTGCATATTTTCAACATAAGAAATTAGTTAATACTCCAATTTATTAGTATGCCATTTTAAGTTTTGTAAAATAGCAATGATTTAGAAGTAGCCACAACATCTAAAGTCATGGTGATATCTCTGTAGTCACAAGGAATTAATTCATTATTGGACTACGTAAAGTCAAATAACATCTAATATTGACAATTAGATCGTGATAATTAAAAAAGTCTGATATTGATGTTTTTATTTTTCACAATTTAACTGAAATAAGATAGTGAATTTTAACACTAAAGATAGACTGTTATATGCCCACATGTATGCATTATTTATTTATTTATATTCACCAGTCTTAATTATTATTAAAGTTCAATAAAATGTTCCAAATAATTTTTCGTATAATTAACTCAGCCCCACATGAATGTTATTATTTTTATAAATTAATTGAAATAAGATAGTGAAATTTTGGTACAAGATTATATGACTAGTTCCAAGTATAAATTATTTATTTCAAGTGTTATTAGATTCATTAGTTTTTATTTAAAGTTATAGTAAATTCATGCATGTTATAACATTTGCTCATAGGAATATTGAATTTTACATTGGTTAATTAAATAAAGTTTTGGCTCTTAGCATGACATGTCAATTTCGCTGGTTATTTGATGTTATTTGATTCTTCTCTTATGAATATGATATTTTGTAACATTATCTGACTGAAAATAAAGTACACTTACCTTTTGGTGGATTGTCCTTAATTTAGATTTTTGTGTGAACAAAACACCCATTCTCATGGAATGTTGAGTATTTTAAAAGCCATTAAGCAATATCAATTTACAAACTCGATTAGATATTGGTTGACACCGTATAAAGAAACTTTTGGGTATACGAATTGAAAATTTTTAAAATTGTGCTTGAGCACATTACAAAATGAGGGATATAGTTGCTTAATTGGATATATTGAACTTAAGATTTTGCAATTATTTCTTATTTATTTTAAACTCTCTTTTTAACGAGTTCGCACCAAATAGGCTCTTAGCAATGCGTGTTCAAAGAGAGATTGGTTCACGGAAAACTAGTAGTAAATCTAGTAACTTATGATAAAAAAAAGAAGAAGAAGAAAGAAATTCAAAATTGTTCCAAAATGAAGAAGAAAGGTAACAAAAATAAATCAAATATGTGTTCTTCTGCAAGAAAATTAGACACATAATGACAATATTTTCTCAAGTACAAGAAATTCTAGAAATAGAAATACACTTATCTCTACTATAAAAATGCATATTTTATGTATATGATCATGTTGTATTGAATTTAGTTCAATTATTCATGATCCTACTACTATATAGAATTTCTTAAATATACTAAAATCGATAAAATACAAACAAAACATCTATTCAAGAAACTTAGATGTGTTTATAAGTAGAAGTAGTGAGAACTTTAAGACTTCTGTTAAAATATGACTTCATTTAGATTGTAAATATATTTTTATAATTGATCATTTTATTTAGATTCTAAATAGGATAGGCAGCTGACATCGCTTTCTTAACTACATATAAAGATTTAAGAATTGAATAAAAATTTAACAAAAAGAAATTAAATTCATAAATTTATAAAATAAAAATTAATTCTTAAAGAAGAATTAAAAGTTAAAATAACAATACTATAATCATGTACATTATACTATAATTTATAATTTCATAATATTTTTTTAAAAAAAATTAATTCATAAATTTGAGAAGAAGTAAAAAAAAAAAAAAATTATAATTATTAGAAAATTATTAAACCAAAAAAAAAAAGAGAGAGAGAGAGAAAGAGAAAAATTCAATCTTAATTTCTATTGACATATAATTATTGAAAAAATATTTTTCAAGAATTAAAACTTAAAACAACAATACTATAATCATGAAAACTATACTCTTAATATTTATTTTAATTCATAGTACTTTTTTTGGATTTTAATTCACAAATTTGAGAATAAAAAAGAAATTATAATGATTAGGAACTTATTAAACAAAAATATTTTTTTTTGAGAAATTCAATCTTAATTATTATTGATATATAATTATTGAAAAATTATATATTTATTAATATTGAGAAGAATTAGTAAAAAATAAATCAAAATTCATAAAATAATTACAATTCTATTCATATTAAATAGAAAAGAATTAGGAAAAAAAATGTCTATTTAAAATAAATTGACAACTAAATATAACTTTCACACCCTTCATAAAGGCATGACTGGCCGGAGGAATGGTAACCAAACCTCCGTAACCCTGACTCAAATAAATGAATGACCGTGACTCTTGACTCACCAATGAATAAAACCAAGAAATTATAAAAACAAAAGTTAACATTAAAAGTTGGTTGATTACAACAAATCACACTTACT
This sequence comes from Quillaja saponaria, assembly GCA_029379385.1. Classification (NCBI taxonomy): domain Eukaryota; kingdom Viridiplantae; phylum Streptophyta; class Magnoliopsida; order Fabales; family Quillajaceae; genus Quillaja; species Quillaja saponaria. The sequence goes on from CM055617.1 coordinate 13,678,875, forward strand.
AAAAATTTCAGCAAAGGTCCCTTACTATATGGGACATGCCTTAAAATACAATCCTATAAACTCTTTTTATTGCTCAACACAATACAAAGACAATAAGGAGCTCTGCTCCTTTCACACCATCAACAAAACAAGTACTAGAATATTACATCATATCACATTGACATCCACAGTGCTAATGTGACTGCAAACTTTCATCCTTAACTCCAAATATGAGATTCTGAGGCATACCTTGTCATCAAATCCTTAGCAAAATCTCGTATTAGTGGTTAACTTCTTTTGAGGTCCTGCTACTAAAAAAAATATAACCACAAGAAAGGGGTGAGTCCTACGAACTCAGTGAGTGAAAAATCGTACTTAAAGGGTACTAGCATCACACAACACAAGCATATAATAGACGTAATAACATTGCGTAACATTTCTCATATCTTAATTCACATTGCACGTATACACTGTAACGGTCATAAATTCACAATTTACATGATACACAATATCACAAATTCATCAGAGCAATGATATCAAACAAAACAACCAAAGGGCCAACGAGTAACCCAGCCCCGCACACCAATATCACCCCCTGCTGGGCATTTACGTGCCCGCACACCAAATTAATTTCCTATACACAATCCATCCCACCGAGGCTGAGCACTCAATTTTAAAAATATATATCAGAATCAGGATTTCTCACAATTTTTAAATCAGAGTATCTTAGGTGCACCTGGACTTCTAATTTTAGAAATGAAAATCATTTTTCAGAAAATATTTACAAGTTGGCCTTTATCTAACACAAACAATGTCAACACAGTAACCAATATCAAGCAAACATTATTCAAGCAAATCACTGAAATATCCCAATAGCTTACTTCTCATGTATCACGCATATTCAAATAAACATATAATCACACATACTAATCTAGCCCCTAAAGGCAACAATTAACCACTCACCTGTTACCGATTCCATTCATCACTCACACTTGCGTCCACATGTTTTATCAGATCCACATTGAAATTCGAAACTGAAATTCATAATTCCAAATACTACTTAGTTCATAAACGTTATTGTTATACTCTTTTACTTACTAAACTTATATCTTAACTTATATGGGTTTATTTATGCAAGTTTTCCTTTAAGCTATTACATTTCAATTAATATGGATTAGACTTTAGGTGATAAGATTAACAATAAAGATGTCTTTTTAAATACCTTGAAAAAGCATATGGTAGTAGGAACCATTAGAAAATAATAGAAGCATTTAGTGAGTTAAAAATGTCCAAACTTGAGGTTTGGATTAGTGTCTACTTTAACGATCATATTTTTTTCCAGGAAACTCCGAATCCAGTTCCGTAAAATTTATAAAATACTAGAAACATGTATCTTTATAATGGTATATCATTTGTAATTTTTGGATTTTTATATCAATACAGTTTATTGTTTGAAGTTGCATCAAATTCTGTAACACAGGATTTTTGACAGCTTTGACTTTATCTTAGTTAATCGAACATAACCTTCTCCAGGAAAAACGAAATCCAATTCCGTTTTGTTGGGTTTATTAATAAACAAGTATATCTATCTTTATTATTTAGAAACTTTCCCTAGAATCTGTCATGAACCCAAGCAATTTCTCACATGAACCAAAAACATGGCACTACAAATCCTGCCTGACCTAGCTGGAGTCTAACAGCTATAACTCACAACATACTTGAAACCAAACTGCAAAATTTTGCAGACAATATCTCAAGACCATAAGCTACATTTCATATTTTGAACGATTAATTTAATTCTTCCCTGAAGACACTCGAAATATTGAATTTCTGTTACTCACAAAATCTGCCCCCTGCACCCCTTCAAAACCACTTAATTCTCATTGTTTCACCTTAATCCATAAATTATTATTATTATTATTTTCTTATTTAGTAGAAATGAGTATTGAGATTGAATCCATGTAACTCTTTCTCAGTAAAAGCTTATTAACCAAGTTTCTTTATCCCTCAAGCTTTCTAACAAAGAATTACATGTTACCGTTACTAGTTTCAATATTTATGTAGGTAACTATGCCATATAGCATGCTCTGTTATCTTCACTATGTTTTATCAAATGTCCTTTAATTATTGACCCATTTATATTTCTACCCTTACTAAGATTATAAACATTAAGCAAGACCCAATATCAAATTTAATGACTAATCTATATTTATGCTGAGTTTATTCATAGAGGAGAAAACAAAACCAGAGCTTCTAGTAAAAATTTCTTACCATGAGAGAAAGAGTTGCCCAAGATTCTGGCAAGTCAGAGTCATCACTTCCAGCAGCCATACGTTCAATAAAGAAACCCAAACCTCAAAGTCAAAAACAGAGGATGCAGCAAGGAGAAGTAACTCACGGCCAGCTTGATTGCTAAGGCTAATATTGGCTACCAAGAAGGAGAAGGAACTAGCAGTATAAAAGATGGTCTTGGCTGGAACAAAGAACATCAAACACAACCAAAGAATTTGCTAAAACAGGGATGAACAAGGAGGCAAAACGCAGCCAAACTGGTACTCTAAGAAAACTCCAAGCTGCCATAGCTAGAAGGAAAAGTTAAACAGCCCTCACCTTCAACCCGCTCGAAGAAGGAAGGTAACTCACAACTACAAGGAAGAGTAAAGTCGGTGTAACAACGAAGCAAATCAAGCCAAAATAGATAAAAATGGGAGAATAAAACAAAATAAAATCAAGTCAAAAAGTCCAAGTTTTAAAATGTGTTGAGGAAATTGTTCCTTGTTATATCCATTCATATATATATATATATATTTACTGTTTAGCTTATACACGAAGTGCAAATTTTTTTTTTTAAAAACGTACACTAAAGTTATACTAAGATATCAAGTTATAACATATTTAACTATACTATTTTTAATTAATTTGTTTATTATATTACGTAACTTTTGAGGGTTATAACAATAACTATGTAATAATAAAAACTCATAACAATATTTAAAAAAAAAATTATGTCATTAAGCCATTATCTTTTATAAATATAGATATAAATATATAAAATATTATAAATAATATTTACGTCTTATTTCTATGTGCTAAATGTTTACCATAATTTCAATATATATATATATATTATAAAACAAAACTCGTGTAAAATACCAAAATGATGTTGATGCTAAATTGTTTTAAAGAGATCTATAAGTATCAAAATCAGGGATATATGCATTATTCAATGTGAATATCATTCATCATTTAGATTCTAAACCAAAATGGCATTCAATAATTTCGGCCACATATTGAATTAATTTCTAGTGTTCAACCAATCATATCAATATGCCATTAACTAGAAACATATAAAATTTGAAAATTGACCCTATAAGCTTCATCTAAAGTGAAGTTGTATTATCTTGGGGTTCTTCTTAAGAATAATTTTAAAAAAACAATATTTGAAATCAATTCTAACTTGCAAGGATACTAAACTTAAAACACAGGTTTACATACGAGCCAAGGATACTAAACTTAAAACACAGGTTTACATACGAGCTCAGAAAATAGATAATGTGTTAATTTTTATTGAGTGTTATATGAGTATGTGTCGTTATATATTGTGGTGGTATAATTTTTATATGCATGTAACATGTCCTATTACTTCAAAAAATTAAGAATGACATTTTTAAGAATTCAACATACGTTTATTTGTAAGAATATATATCTAAGAGTATTTTACATACTATTCATAAAAATTAAAATAAACGTGTATGAGGCGAGTTTCATATTATGTGCTGAAGAGAATAAAGTATTGTCTCCACATAAAAGTAACATTGTGCTCTTTGATTTTTCTTGATAGTTGATCCATCGTTGACTGCCATAAACTTTGTAATTATTGACAATATAGAAAGATTTTATTTTTGTCATCAAAGATAATGATTTTAATGAACAAAAGAAGGAAACAATGAAAAATCTTCCAAACCAACCTTCGATATTTCATTGTTCTCAAGGGGTAGAAAGGATATTTTATAGCTACTTGATGAGTTACTTGATTATAATTATAAAAATAGAATAAAATTACAATACTTACAATATTTTAGAGAATTAATAAGTAGCATACGTGAATAATTAATTTTATATAAAAAAATAATTGTGGATGTCTTTTAAGACATCTCTTAGTTTCAGCCCCAACATAAATATAATAAAGTTGATAATAGTGATGTGATCGCTTTGTTTCATGTCCAAATGTATAGGTTACTTTACCTATTTTGTCATTATACTTAATCAAAAAAAAAAAAAAACACTTCAATCACTAGTTTGAGCTTAGGGATAATAATTTGTTTAACGGGTCAATTATGTTGTCCAATCGAATCAATTTAATTTTAAATTACATTAAAATTTGTTTTACACAAGTTATGTACACGGTTGAACTTAATCTACATATAAAACATATAAATTATATTACAGTTTGGGTCGGATCCAAATATAATTGTCAATGTTTGAATCGGATACAATTCTAAATCTGACCCAATTATGATTTGCCAATTACCAACTACCCACAAGGTCTCGTCTCGTGTAAAACGCTTTTTGAGTTAATGGAAGAAAGAGAGGGGACGATGACGTTATCTCCCCCATCAGCGGGAGACATGCCATTTTACCAGAACGTCTACCCACGTGCCTCGTCAAGGGTGAGCTACGTCAAATGCGTGTCTCGCTCGTGTCACGTGTAAGCCTTGGATTACTAGTACAGACTACAGAGACAATACTAGTAGAATAGTTTGATCATTGACCAATGACAGTCAAAGACCCAAATCACGTGTAAGCCTTGTATGAGTATTACTATTGTTGGTTATAGAGTGAATTAGACTTGAATATTAAAATTTTTAATTTTAATTTTAATTTTTTAACGTGACACACAATTTTCAATTAAAATTGAAATCTTTGAGAAACGATTAAAAATTATTATTGTTTCTCAAAATTATTATTTTCAATTCTTATAAGTAGTTTATAAAAATTACAATTTCAATTTTTTTATCATTGGTTATTTGTATATATGATTGAGATCTTTTTATTTATGATGACACATTATATTATACAGCCCACTACCACCTCCTCGTAATCTTCTCCACCCATTAGTAGTTGTTACCCGCTAACCTCGTCAATCGTAGTCAGCCAACCATCACCGTGAACCTTACTGTCAGGGACTTAGCGAAGGCAACAAACAACACTTTGAGACACATTGGATGTAATGACAACCACTATTGATACTCGCTAGTGATGACTACAACATCCATACATGAATCATCCAGAAATGATAATTAACAATGACATTGTCAAAACCTGCTAGAGAGGATGACATTAATCACCAAAGGGACCCGTTGGAGATGATAAAAGCCATTGCTAATATTCCCGTCAAAGACTATGACAGCTGTTGCGGAGACTTACCTGAGAGGACAATCACAGTAAGAACTTGCCAAAGACGACGACCAATTGTGCTTGAAACAAAATTTTGATTGTAATTTTTTATGTGATCCTAAAATTCATAATTTGTAATTCTAACCAATTCAAAGTTTAATAGAACTGAAATTGCTTTTACAATCTCAAATTCAAATTCAATTTTAATTTTAATTTTATGCTCTCAAAACACAGTTTAATTGACTTTAGATATAATTAACAATAAGAGTAGTACTATTCCATTAAAAATTAAATACATTTTGGACTTATTTGGTGTATCGTATAAGATTAACATGATAGTATAAGACTATTCAATTATCTTTTATATATCATTTGGCATTAGCATAAAGATATACAGTAGGGGAGGAAAGAAGAATGTACAAGACAACAATATAAAAAGTATAACTACAAAACTTATTAATATATTATATAATCTTATACCATGTACCAAATGTGCCATTATATTTTTAGAAGCTAGATTATCAATGTGATGAGGTGTGTTACACATGAGAGCGTCAGCCTCAACCATATATTCTTTGAAATTTCCAATCAAAGTTGTACTACTATTTTGTGATATTGCAATTTTCCAATCAATGTGATCATTACACGTGAAGTTAAGATTCTACTACAGAAAATACCTAGTAGCTTATAGTATACATGATTAGGGTTGAGACCTAGACTCGAGAGAAGAAAACAAAGTAAAGAAAAATTATCAAAATTGTCTACTTGTACATATTTAGGTGTTCATCTATTTGAAATATTCATATTTCCAATCAAGTATATATAATTCGTTTTGGAAATGAATTCCTCTATGTAAGCGGAAAATTGTTCCTGTGTATAAGAACATCTCATACATAAGAGTGGAGTTCATGTAAAGTTACTTGGGTGGGATCGAGGAGAACCTTGGGCTATGGTACTTATGTCACTTGCCTATGCTTGGACTGATGAGACTCATTTTAAAAATTAAAAAGAGATTACAAGAAAATTTATAAAATATAAAGCATCTTAACTGATCACTTCATAATATGCATATTTGTGTATACATAGTTGCTGGCCTGATCTTAATCCTTTTACATTAGTTACTAATACTAAATGCAAAGGAATCCCAATTTCCAGTTTCCCAAACTAATATGGATATATAATCTCCTTAATGCATGGGAGTAGCAAGGATTAGAAAATGTTTCCATCTGAGAAAGCACATTTTTGGTATTTTTGCACTTTCTTATTGGAAGATATTTTGTCAACCTCCTTTTTAAAGTGATAAGAGGAAGTTTCCATTCAAACTTAAAGACCCTTCTTCCCTTTTTTTAACTTATATAAACACTCTAATTAACATAACCCTCCTCCTTCCTCCTTCCTCATCTTCTTCTTCACCTCCTCCATGTCTGACGAACCTAAAGAACTTTACTGCCATGACCAATTCCAAGACGACTACCACTTTAGATTCACTACCTAATTATAATTCTTCACAAGTCTTTGATTCCAGCTCTTACATGAATTTCACTGAGTGTTTGCAAGGAAGTAATTTGGTCAACAATTCGCTTGCAACTGCTTTTGACTTATCTCCTTCATTATCTGAGGTTTTTTCATCTGTAGAAGGCAGCCATCAAAGCCGATCATCTGCAGATCAAGTTGGTGATTCGGGTGGTGGTCGTGGTCGTGAAACTCTTGTTAGTACTCAGAATTCTTCTGAAGCTGCTTGGGCTGAAGAATATTCGGGGAAGAGTATCAAAACTAGCCTGTTACAAGCAGAAGATGGAGGAGAAAGCTCTAAGAAAGTGTAAGTTTTAGATCATTAACTACTTTTTATTTATTTATTCTTTGAGTTAGATGGTGCAATTACAATATGGCTTTATTGGTCACCATTAACAGAAACAATAAGGGAAAGAAGAAAGGAGAGAAGAAGGATCTGAAAGTGCCAAGATTTTCATTCATAACCAAAAGTGAGGTTGATCATTTAGAAGATGGATATAGATGGAGAAAATATGGACAGAAGGCTGTCAATAATAGCCCTTACCCAAGGTACCCCTTCTTTATCATTTCCTTGCACCAAAACTCACACTTGAGTTTTTCATAATAATTAAGGACCCTTCTTCAGTTTCCCTGAAAATTTCTCATAAAACATGATCATATATATGTTTGTGCAATGATCAAGAAAAATCTTTCTGCTCCTTCAAATTGAACTATAATAGGGGGCTATTGTCTGATCATGGATTGGCATATTTGCAGGAGCTATTATAGGTGTACTACTCAGAAGTGCACAGTCAAGAAACGAGTGGAAAGGTCATTCCAAGATCCATCTATTGTGATAACAACATATGAAGGTCAGCACACTCATCCAGTTCCCACATCACTTAGAGGGAATTTGGCGCCGGCCAGATTGTTCACACCTTCTGTGCTAACAACAAATTCAATACCACTGGCTGCCGGGTCAAGTTTCTCATATGATTCACTATTTATGAGTCACATGAATAGCAAAAGTGGCGCAGCCTCCATTAATTCACAAAACATAATCAGTAATACATTTCATCAGCAGCAATATCAATTACCTGACAATGGGATCCTGCAAGATATAGTTCCTTCTATGTTCCTAAATTAGCAAGAGCCATAAGTTACTTATAGTTACTTTCTTTCTTACTTCCATTTAATATATATATATATATGACAGTTTTCTTTACCTTATATTGCCAGCAGAATGCTGGAATTTTGCATCCTTCTGAGACGAGTATATGTAACATTATTGATTCATGAGTTACTTTTTGAAGAATTCTATTAATTAATCTCTTCCTGCATTATCTTCATATCTAATTATCTTTCGAATTAGTTAATTGAAGAACTATTTCTACCCATCAGATTGCTCTTTTGAGGGTGAGTCTATGTAACAATATTTGTCAGCTTACTTGTTTCTTTGTGGGTGCCATATAGAACAGCACACTATTGACACTCATGGAGTTGCATTTTTCAAAACTAAGATGTTAAATATAACATCATTAATTCATAGCGTACTCCTTGAATTCGTCTCCTTCCTCACCAAAATTTGAAAAACATGAAGTATTTAACTATTTGCTGCCTTTAATTTTCACAAGTAAAAAACTTTTAGCTTTGCTTTGAAGCAAATGAATTAACCAAAGTACTAAAAAAAAAAACGAAAGAAAAAGATAATTAGTACTGTGTTGGCCAGATCTTTGTCTAAAATATTCTTTTTTTGAAAAGGTGAAAAGAAGCCAAGTTTGAATGACATGAGAAAGTTTAAGTTTTAGGAGTCTTGAATAAAAAGATGCAGTCAACAGAGTTGCTACATGTGTAAATGACTAAATGCATATAACAGTGGTCAACAAAATTGTATTAACAAGGTGCTGACTCAATTATATTCTTATTTGCAATACCATTTTTGTTGACTCTACGAGACATAGTGAATGAGTACTGCAACAACAAAAGCATTAATCCCAAATCATTAAAACGAGCCATATAATCTTTCAAAGACTCTTCTTCATCTTGCCTAATGGCGAGCAGGATGTTGCATCCTTCTTGTGCCGCCTATTAGTCATAAATTGTCTTTTGAAAAGAACAATGAGCTTACCAATGATGATGCTCGAGCGTCGATGTTGGGCTCGGCTTCCTGTAGAGCTGTCTGCCTGGTCCCCTACCCTGAGCAAAATACGTCCCTTCGCAGGTTGAGGAGTAGGATTTTCAGCACGGATGATAATGGGCCGGGTCCGGCCCAACTTAGACCCGACCCGTTGCTTACCCATACCTAATATAGATCTCAAAATGAGATCATCTTAAACCTATTATTTTTTGGGTATACCCGGACCCGGACCCAACGGGCTTGCCCATATATCCAAATTTTTTTTTTTTTTTTTTAAAACTTGTTCTACTAATTTTTTTACATAGTTTTTTAAATAATTGGTTTACTTAAGCAACATTAAATTTTTGGTTAGTTGATATAATTTAATATTCTATGTTTAATGAAAATGACAAAAGAGAGCAAAATTCCATTACTAGCTACTCCGCATTTCAAATTAGCAATGCAAGCTAAAACACACAAAAAAAAAAAAATTGAAATATAATACTTGTATTAAAGAAGCTAATATTTTTGTTCAAAATTTCAATTTTCTTCTTTGTCCAAATATCCTCAAGCACCAAACAATTTAAATATTTTCTTGCTAATTCATATAAATGTTGACCTAATTTATTACTAATTTTGTCTAATGTTATTTAGTGACATGTAATTAAAATCTTGATTACCCATAAAAAAAAAATAGAAATGAAATCAATTGATTGACAATTTCAACTGAAATTTTCAATGAAAGAAATAGAAAAATTGGGTAATAAATAAATTATATTGTCGGGTCAATAGATATTTTAAAATTTAAACTCATGTGACATGCTTGTGCATATAGAAATCATTAAGCTTAACCATAAATTTTAACATTCTGGATAAATTACAAATCATGTATAATAATACCGGTGCAATATTTCAGTTCGAATATTCGATAAAAAAATAACGACATTAGAAATTGAGTGGTAGTTGAATGGATGAGAAATTGATCCTAGACCTATGATTTGTAAATTCTCATCAAATCATGAATTTTCAAAAGTAATACTCCTCATTACATTTTCAAAAATTTTAAATTTAAAAATCGAATTCTCATATCAAAACTATTAATACTAAATTATTTTTCTATATGATAAAATTTTGATACTCAAAATCAAAGTATAGTGATCATAACAATATAAATTTTGATATTATTGAAAAATTTATCTTTGACCCAACAGAGTCCTAGATTTTGCCCAGACCCAACAGATAAAATATAAAAATATCTAGATCCAGACTTATTAAGAGATTTACTAGGAGATCCATTAAGGTCGGGTAGGATGGGGCCCGACTTGAACCCGGCCCATTTGCCATCTCTAACTGGGGGTCATTGGAAGGTTTTATAGTGGTGTCTGAATCACTCAGCCCGTTTGTGTTTCTAAGGCGGCCAACAGGGTCTTGTACTTGCCGTTGTGTGATAGTAGTGTCCAGAGAAGGAGTGTTAGGTGGCAGCTCATGCTTGATCATCAAATGCTTGACAGTTTGGATCATTCGTTATTCCAAATTCTTAGTTTCGAGTGATCATACTTGAAATTTAAAATTTTTACTTTAAGGAAGTGATGTTTTAAGCTTCACGTTTATTATGAATAAGTCAATGTTAATGTCTCTCTGAGTTATATTATTTGGTTGGTTTCTGACCTGTCGTGTAATGTTTCATGAATTACCTAGAAAATGGAAGCAAGGTCTAGGAGCTCTCTTGATCCTTCGATGAAGAGTCAGGCTCATATTCATAGGTCACTGTAGATTTATTTAGATCACACTTTAAGCCTGAGAATGTTGGAGGAAGTAATTAAAACAGAAAGAATTTGTAAAAAGAAAGTAGTTGCATGAAGGAAAGTATTACAATAGTTGAAAAGATTGAGATTTTAACTACCTAACTTAGCATTTCAAAATGCCCACTTAGGCTATTTATAGGCATAGTTACACCATTATTTGTCATTGTACAAAACTCTGGATACAGGGGTTTGGTGAAGTCTCTTAACCGACATTGCTTAATTATCTAGAGACTCTTATCATTATACCCAATTATCTAGTCCTAACCGAATAGTAACATTTTGGGCTAAATTAGCCCACTTGATTAGCATATCAACTTTTTATTACTTCTAGAATATTTTAGGAGATAGCATATTAATTTCTTTTTTCATTTGTTGTGAATCATTGTTGTAATGATTAGTATGATTCAATTTATTTTAAAAATAAATAAATAATTTAAAATAAAACATATTATAAAATAATTCTTGGTACATAAAAGTAACATAATGACAATAACATGAAAATCAACCACGTCAAAGAATAAAATATAATTCTGTACCAAAAAAAAAATAATAATAATAAAAAAAAATTTTATTAATCAATATTCTTTGACCATCTCATAAATTTACTAACAAAAGTATTACTTACCGGCCAGTTAAATTTATTCTGCCTTGTGTGATTATTGTCTCTTAGATAACCAAGAAAATAAAACAAAAACTCATCGTCAACAAGTGTAATGATTTTAAGTGTTTGGAAGGTTGGGTAACTGCAAAGAAGTTTTAGTAATTTATATTTTGAGTAACATAAATCATCATCAAATGTGTGATTATTGTCTTTTTTTTCCTTTGTGAGTTGGACTATTGTAAATAACCTAGTATTGTCATCCTGACTTTTCTAATAAACTTTGCCAATCTGGCCCTAAATTGACAACAAAAGAAAGAATAGGGACCAAATTGAAATAGAAGGAAAATTTGTGGGTAAAGAGTGTAATTAACCATGTTGTTTTAACTTGCCTTGGGCCTCGGCAATACCTATAAAAGGAACCATTAGGGTTATGATTGATTACAGACAGAGAGTCATGGCAGGAAAGAAGAGGCCGAACGTGAAAATTGTTGGGAAAACAAAGAAGCGACCAAGAAGGGAGCCGGATCAACAAACTATCATCAACCGGCAGCTATGGATTCCAGAAGAGTTAATCAGTCAAATACTTTCGAAACTCCCTGACATATCTCTGATGCGGTTCAAGTTGGTTTCAAAATCATGGGCTTCAATGATTTCTGATCCCAGTTTGATTAACAACTCCCACAAACTCATCCTCTTTTCTCCGAGATCCGTGCAACTTATGGAATTTGAAGGATATGAAGGAAAAGCAAAAAAGCTTGATTTTTGTCCAATCACAGTGACACCCAGAGAAAGTTACAACGTTATTGGTTCCAGCAATGGGTTCTTATGTATAGCTGTTGGCAATGAAATTTCTTCTGATATCTTCATCTGGAATCCAACCACAGGAGAATACAACAGAACAACGGTTCATCCCCGCCAATATGATTCTTTGGGATTCGGGTATGATCATTCTATTGATGATTACAAGATTGTTAGATTTTCTTACCAGAGCAAAATGACAATGACTGGATCAGTCATACATTGTGTCAGAAAAACTTCTAGGAAATATATTTATAAAATTTCCGGAGTTGGGCTTGGTAGATCCTGTGTAGGAACTCTTGTGAACTATTCTCTTTATTGGTATGCAAATTATGAAAGGCAATTGCACACATTTTGTGATATTTGTTCTGATGATAAATGTACTGAGAATTGCCATAATGTTATCTTTAAATTTGACCTGGTAGACCAAACTCAGATGCTGCTAAAACTACCTCCTATAAAAGAGGGCAAACCAGATCGAGAACAGTTTATTGATTTCAGGGGATGTCTATGTGTGTTTCAGAACTATTATGGTAAATGTGTCGATATGTGGGTACTAAAGGGAGGTAAAGGTACCGAACACTGGAAGAAATTGATGACAATTCAGTATTTGTGGGATTTGCCATTCTTGGGAGCCATAGAGCCTATTTATTTCACCAGGAATGGTGACGTACTGGTAATTATTGGAAAAAAGCGGCCAGCTATCATAAGAGCAAACAAGTTATATAGTTATAATCCAATAGAGAAGACTTTTAAAAGAGTTAAGGTTGATGGTTACCAGTACTGGGATAGTCATATTGCATATAATTAATGAGAGATTGTTTTAGGAGCTAGCTTGAAATTAAGAAGTGTAGATGTTGAAAGTTTCAACCATTTTTCTTATATGGTGAGTATTATTTGTGAGAAGAGAACAAGAAGAGAAGATGATGATGCTGCTAACATATGTAAAATTACCTGTACTGATTTCTTATAATTTTTATTTTCTCTCTCTGATGGAAACTGTCTTCTAAATTTCTTATTATATGCTTTCAGTTCTCGTAAGCCCTTGGTTTCTTTCTGTTTTAGTGTCCAGATTTGATGTTAAGACTTGAGAGACATTTCACATTACATATACTCTAAAAGTTTCTCAAAGAGTAGTTATATTATTTTACTTGATGCATCTCAAGTTTGTAATCTTAGGTGTATAACTGAATTGGCACTTGAAAAGAATTGCCAAATTTTTTTTTTTTTTTCATCTTACAAGTTACAAATCCCCCCCCCCCCCCCCCCCCCCCCCCAAAAAATTTTTCATGTGAGGAGTTTATTTTTCTTTTTGACAAAAACCTTGGCAGACGACGACCTAGACATGCTCTGTAAGGGGAGCACTTCCCTCAAAATCTCAGCTGGGCTCCGTGATTATGAGGAGATAAATTGTCCTTGTAAGCCCCGATGACCCGTAAAAAATAAATAAATTTATCAGTGGAGTCAAATGTTTTTCTGCCTAATATAAAATTAGTTAATTTTTAAACTCAATTAAGGTTATTGTGTAAACCAATTGTTTTGCTTAAAGTTATATCATGAAAATCATATTTTCATACCTGTAAATTTTCAGTTTTATCTAATATCGCTTATCATTTTATAAATATTTATTATTTTTGGATTTATTATCTTTGTTCCCAAAAGCTTAGCCTAATGGTCAATAAAGTATGATCTATTTATTGGCTTACTAAGTTTGAATGTCTAAAGGAGGATGAGAGGAGTAAAATTTGTTAGAATTGAACTCAATAAAAAGAGCTTCAAAAGTTCTAATTATAGATAGAATGAAGGTTTCAAATTGTTAAGAATTCACAAAAAACAATATTTTACTATCAAATAGCAAAAGTAAATGAAATGAGAAAATCTACATTTCTTAAAATTCAAAATAAATACTAATTCAGTTATATGCATATTATAATTTCTATATTTTTAAATAATGACACTAATTTAACATTATTACTAATATAATAAAATTTGTAATTATTTAATTATTCTAATTTATTTTGTCAAAATCAATAGGCCGCAAGTGGCATGGATACTCCTTGAAGTTATTAAAGTTCAGATGCCCGTCATATTTTCTTTTTTTAACTTCCCTAGTAAGTGGAATATCTTTACTATAGTACATAAAGGCAATGAGAAACTGTGATTTTGAGAATATTGAATGATTTGCAATTGCATTTTTTGTTTTAAAATGAATGGCATGGAAATTCAGTAGGGGTAGAACCTCTGAGTTCTTTGGTTTCAAATGTCAGTTCAAATTTCCAGTTCAAATTTCCAGTTCAAATTTTGAAACTTCTTGTGTGTACAGGATCCCTCTGTCAATTAGCTATAGTGCAAATTAATTGTTCATTACCATTAGCTTTATCAAATTTATATTTCCTTATGACTTTTTGCAGGTCCTATTTTTAATGTACCATTACTTGGCTTCAATGGAGATATACAATGCAATACATGTTTTTATAGCTGCATACATTTGGATGACCGGATTTGGAAACTTCTCCTATTACTATATCAGAAAAGAATTTAGCCATGCATGATTTGTGCAGGTGATATATGTAATCCTTGGCATATTTTTTTAAGCTTACATTTTCTTCACTATTTTTGTTTATTCTCGGAAGGACATCTTGTCCTTCCTTTTACTTCTTTCTTTCTCAATAAAAATTCTTTTCCTATAAAAAAAGAAGAAGAAGAAAGACAAAGAATTCTTTGACATGATGACCAGTTCTTATGGCTAATTATGTGGCACATTTGTCTCTTTTCTTCTCGTCTTTAGTTTATACTTTGTATTACTAAGATGGCTATAACTCATTTTTTTGCAGATGATGTGGCAGCTTAATTTTTTTGTGGCCTTTTGTTGTATTGTGCTAACAATGATTATATGCTGTATTACATCTGTCCAATGCGCATGCTTCTCACTCTAATGGTGTATGGAGCTCTTGGTATATATAGCAAGTATAATGAGATAAGTTCAGTGATGGCTGTGAAGATTCTTGCATGCTTTCTTGTTGTAATCTTGATTTGGGAGATCCCTGTTGTGTTTGACATATTTTGGAGTCTATTGGCATTCCTTTTAGGTCAGTACCTACCTTGCTTGAACTTCTGGTTTATAATTTTGACCTATTTTTTATTACTGATCTCTTGGTTATCTTATCCGAACTTGTCATGTAGCTTGAATTACCTATTCTAATTATGAGTGAAGTTGTGACTCTGCAGAAGTATAAGAATATTGGGGTATACTGATCCTGCAAAACCAGATCACTCTCGATTGCATGAGTGGCATTTGCGATCGATATGTCTGTTTCATTTGAATGTGATATGCCTATTGTCCTCCCAATGTAATCTCTTGAATAAATTTTTATGTTTTGATCTTGTTTCAGTGTGATGTTCAGGTACTATAACTTCAAAAATATTTCTGATATACTAGGTTGAGAAATGGATGGAGAAATTGGAGGAGTGTGAAAGTGAAACCAAGAGAAGAGTCCCAACCAAAACAAGCATTGTTGCAGTTTCTGTATTTGTGAGTTCCATGATTTTGTGATGTGATTATCTGCTATGATTGTTTGTTCCTTCTTTTATAATCATTGGTTTGTTCTCACTGTATTTAAGAACCATCCACCAACCCTGAAGAAAAGTAGGTCTCATTCTGATTATTCTTTTCTAGGTTGGTTATTTATGGTATGAATGCATATTCAAACTGGACAAGATTACACAAGAAGTTCCACCCATACACATCATGGATTCGTATTTAAAAACATGGGTTGAGTTCTTCTGTTTTCATCTGCTAAAGACTTATGGAAATGAGGTGACATATATAATGTTATCACTGAAATCTTCTGGTCCTTTATTAGTATGTTAACTGTTGTTTCTGCTTTATTCATATTCCAGTGTTTACATTCGCTAGTGGAATTTCACTCTACAGTTTTGGAGTTTCTCTTTGACCACCTTCGCATATGTTTTCTGTACCTGCATAAGTGAATTGCTCCTCAATGGGTTTAATGAATAGTTTTTATGTACTTACTAGTATATGCTACCCTTATGCTACCCTTTTTTATATTGTGGAATACTATGTGGCTTGGCAAGATAACCTTGGAGACCCATATTTCTCAATTCCATATTTGGTTGAGGTGTGTAAACTAATTGATCATTTCAGATATTACTTCATACTCAGGAGTCTTAAATTTATGTAGTTAGTATAAACATGCTTCAATTGTATAAGCATAATATCTTTTAATCAGTATAGACATCCTTAACCAATTTGTTTAGTTAAACTCTGACTCAACTTTTTTGCTAACCATTTGCTTTTATTACCTTTAATTAAAAATCAACGCAAAGATGGACAGTTGTTTACCCTAGTGCCACTTTCTCTTGTCTTGTCCCTCCAATATCCGGCTTCGAGGACAAAATAAAATGATGACATGATGCAAATGTACAGAGACATACATAGTGATATAGGAAATATGTGGGATAAATAAGAAAAAATTTGGAAGAGGAATAACATGCTAGTCTGCTAAGATGTGTACTTTTAATCTTCATATTTGCTTACCAGATCGAATGTTCCCAATGGAAGCAGAAGTGGCTTCTTTCTCTTATACCAGAGCATCCCTTGCTCAACTTCATGCTCACAAGTGCAGTATATGTCTTGATAAGCAGATTTCTTCTTCATCCTTAGTTTCACAGCTATGATAGCAAGTCTCACTTTTGCATTGTGCTACTATCTTGACTTGCATTTGAAGGTATCTCATCAGCTGTTTGAACTAACAAATACACTCAAGGCTGTGTTCCTACCCAGAAAAGACTATTAAAAGCTGCTGTATAATTTTCTTACTGGGGTTTTCATTTCCATTTCTTTGTATTGCAATGCAGTTGTTCTTCTTCAATTCCCTTATTTATTGGTAATATCCTAAATATCACATAAATGTTTTTCTGAGAGTATTAGCAGTTGATGTGTCTCAAGTATTTCTAACAAAGAATTATATTACATGCCTGTTTTTTGAGGTCCACTTCCTCTTTTGGCTATGATCCTGAGAATAACATGACTGAGATTCTCTGTTTACTGACCTCCTTCCCCACTGTTAGAGAAGAATGGACTTGAGACTTGAAAGAACTGTTGAATTACCAAGATGCACACATGTAACTAGTTTTACAAATTACTGACAGTATTAAGAGAAAGAAGAACAAGGAGTTGTATAGATGTTTTCGATAAACGAAATTTGTAGGCAGATGAAAATAGGTGCACAAGGAAATGCCAAAAATCTAACTTTCGGAGCAGAGTGTTCCCACCCTCCCGAGGAGAATCGGCGCAGCTGTAGCCTAACAGATACGAAACTTTGATCCCAGTCTGCATTGGGAGTTTGGCAGAGTGAAGGGTATGATACAGGAAGATTCTTTTCGTAAGATTGTAAATTACCACAGATACCACTAAAAAGTTAAAAAAAAAAAAGAAAAAGAAGAAAAAAAAAGGAATCTTCTATGCTCAATCATTCCAAAGGAAAAGTTTAGGGTCCTTCTCCAGATATGTTGTCTTGGCTTCAAACCAGCTCAAGATTTGTTACTAGTTCAGTTTCTCTTGTTACATATTTGGAGGAAAGAAGAAAAACAAAAAGCTTTATATTCAATTGGAATTACACTGTTTTCTGACTTTGTATCAAAAGTTCTTTTTTAATGCCCAGAGATTCAGGTTGTCGTTTAATCATATGATGACAAAGTTTCCAACTTTTGGAACACCAAATTTATAACAAAAAGAATTTCATCAACAATGATTTTGGCAGTTTGTTCACACTTTACATGCTAATGGGACAATGCTAATATAATTTAAATATCCATGCAGTTACCCAAAATCTCTGAAATGTTCTCATGCAAGGAAGCTTGGGGTGTCTTGTCTGTCTCTTTCCCAAACTGTATGGCCAATTACACCCACTGTCCACCGGAGTGATAATCAAATTTGCTATGCACCATAAGTCAATACATTAGTTTATTTTTCACAATCACTAATTTTCATAAAGATATCTTTTCAGTTTCCCCATTAGCTTTGAAGAATGTAGTTCAAACACTCAAAAGGAATTTTTTTTTTATATTATTATTATTATTTTTTGTTAACCTAAAATAAAGGTAACTAATTTAAAAGTTGTATCACTGGAATTATGAATCATCCTAATTTCTTTACTTCATGGATGATGATGATAATTTGATAGTGATGTCAAAATTTGACAATTTGATACAAGTAATAATACCTAATACAACTAGGCCGGCATATAACATCAGTTAGCTAAGATATGATCTAAAAATTCAATTACATGGACCTTCACAGGTCCACCATTAGTTAGGCTGGGGATTTTAGTGAAAAACAAATGATAATTCTATGCTGTAGCTTTCTGTACGAGAGCTCTCTCCAGCTGCCGGAGACTATTGACCAAGTTTTGGGTAGTAGCACCGAATAACAGGGTAAAATAAGTTGTTCTCTGCAAGTTGAAAGATGGTACCAAAGTTGAATGGAATACACAATAAATAAAAGTAAAAATCAATGAAATTATAACCTTACAATATATTCATGGGACTTCACTGACTTAATTGCTTCAATTATTAGGTTGAGTCGTTTTTTGGCATGATATCAAGAGTGACTAAGTGATATATTCTCTTATTTAACACAAGGTATACTCATTTTCATGTGTAACACAACGTATAAGAGGTAAGAGGAGAGCATATGCATTCTCAATGCAAAGAGAAACACGTATTTTGGACAGTGACACTTATAACCTGCCTTGACTGAATTTTATATACGTACGTTGTGTTTCTTATCAATTCCCTCTCACTCTCACCCTCTCACTCTCCCTCTCTTCATCCTTCTGAAATTTCTTCACATTTGACATGGGAGAAACCCAAGAAGTCCAGCTCCAAATCATGGGTAAGTTATACTATTTATTTTCTCTTTTTCTCATTTGAGTGACACGGATGACAGAGAAACAGAAGTTTAGGATGAATGGAATCGATCACCTTATTTGTGGAACATATAACTCATTTTGTAATTCCTACTTCTGTGACTAACAGGATATAACTAAAAGTGTTCTGCTATATATGCATGCTTAAGAAGTTGATTTGAAACTAAACAATATGTCACCAAGCACAAGTTAACTAACAGTGTTGTGCTAAAAAAAACTGAATTAAGAAAGTACAACTTGAATTCATTTGATTGACATATGTATATATATCAGTTCATCAGATAGTGGCATTAGTGCATAACTGCTCTTATATTGATCCTTTCAATTGTCTCTTTACCAGCTCAGGGAGCCAAAGAAGCAAAATCACTTGATCATTCAAATTCCAACATCCAATCAAAAGTTCGTCCTCGAAAAAATTACAAACGCTGGCTTCGGATTGCGTTGTACACACTCTTTCTCTTGTTTGGCCAATCAATTGCAACACTCTTAGGTCGGTTGTACTATGATAAAGGTGGAAAGAGCAAATGGATGGGAACACTTGTTAATCTTGTGGGTTTCCCAATTCTCCTGCCTTATTATTGCATATCAGCACCCAAAAATCCCACCAGAGATAATATCCAAACAGAACCACCATCTGCTTCAAAGCTAGCATTTGTCTATGTCTCACTTGGCCTATTAGTTGTACTTGACTGCTACTTGTATTCAGTTGGCCTCTTGTACCTTACTGTATCTACTTATTCACTCATTTGTGCTTCACAATTGGGATTCAATGCTTTCTTTTCCTACTTCCTCAATTCACAAAAGTTCACTCCTTTCATAATCAACTCTCTAGTTCTTCTCACCATATCCTCCACCCTCCTCGTGTTTCAATCGGACTCTTCTGCTCCCACAGGAGTCTCTAAAGGGAAGTATGCAATTGGATTCATATGCACTGTTGCCGCGTCTGCAGGGTATGGACTGGTGCTTTCGCTAACACAACTTGCCTTCAGGAAGGTGCTGAAAAAGGAAACTTTTAAAGTGATTATGGATATGATAATCTATCAGTCTCTTGTTGCAACCACTGCTGCCATAGTGGGACTTTTTGCTAGTGGAGAATGGAAGGGTATAAAGAGTGAGATGGAGGTGTTTGAGCTTGGTAAGACATCTTATATTTTGACATTAAGTTGGACAGCCATAACTTGGCAGCTTTTTGGAATTGGTTGTACAGGACTGATTTTTGAGGTGTCAGCCCTCTTCTCCAATGCCATAAGCGTTTTGGGTTTGCCTATTGTTCCTGTTTTGGCAGTGATATTTTTTCATGACCAAATGCATGGGATTAAGGTGATTTCAATGTTGTTAGCTATTTGGGGCTTTGTGTCATATGCTTATCAGCACTACCTTGAAGAGTTTAAGTCCAAAACTGAAAGCAGAAACATGAATGATGTTTCCAAAGGTTTACAACCAGAAGAGGTGAAGTAGAAACTTCAGGTAATTTTAATCTCAGACATGTAGTGCAAGCTTCCTGCGCAGGAGCTACTAGCTTACTAAATTTATTATCCACCACTTAAGGTATAGTAAGGAATATAATATTTATTTGTTTTATGCTTTATATAGCTTAAACGTGAGTTAAAAATGTATTTAGATCCTTTTTTAAATATTTATATTCTAGTTGAAGGAAAAGAAATTTTAATATTCAGATTTATTTTTCATAATGAGCTAAAATTGTTATTCTCTTTATGTGTAAGGATGTTTAAGAAAATAGTCCCTCATTTATTTCGCTTTCTGTCTTGCATTCCATCATTTGACAGGAACAACTGTATCCTTCCAGAACCACGTATTAAACATGTCCAGCCATTTCTCCATCATCAATGAATTGCATTTAATGGATATTCAACTACCAAGCTATGACAATATACATAAGAATCCAGTAGTAAAAGGGCAAAGGGATTAACATCTTATTTTTTCGTTTTGTTTTATATATTATGACAAAATGATTTTTTTCTTCACAACTTGACAAAGATCATCCATTATCCTCAAAACCCATGGCAGGGACCACCAAGATTTTAATGATAGTCACATCTGAAAATTTTGAACTATATTTGAAAATTTTGATCTATATGAAAGTCTTGAACATTTAACTTTTAAGAGAATAATTGAGCTGTTGTGTTGCGGTAAATAGTTTGTAGACACCAAAATTGTAGGTGATTTTTATTGTTTATTTTAATTATTTAAATAAATTTTGATTAGTCAATTGGGCAAATTATAAATTATGATTTAATTCAAACTATAATTTACTAGTTATAAATATATATTAATCAATTATGTTGGCCCAAGAAGGTATACTAGAGGGATGAATAATTTGGCCTATGATAAACTAAAGCTTTTTAGTTTAAATCAAAACACACAAAAACACCTAGTTGAAGGAAAGGAATTTTAATATTCAGATTTATTTTTTATTCATAATGAGCTAAAATTGTTATTCTTTTTATGTGTAAGGATGTTTAAGAAAATAGTCCCTAATTTATTTCGCTTTCTGTATTGCATTCCATCATTTGACAGGAACAACTATTCCAGAACCACGTATTAAACATGTCCAGCCATTTCTCATCATCAGTCAAGGAATTGCATTTAATGGATATTCAACTACCATGCAATGACGATATGCATAAGAATCAAGTAAAAGGGGAAAGGGTTTACGATCTTATTTTTCTTTGTTTTGTTTTATATATAATGACAAAATGATTTTTTTCTTTACAATATGACAAAGATCATCTATTATCCTCAAAACCCATGGCAGGATCCGGCAAGATTTTAATGATAGTCACATCTGAAAATTTTGAACTATATGAAGGTCTTGAATTTTTAACTTTTAAGATCATAATTGAGTTGTTGTGTTATAAAATTGAGTAAAAGTTGTGGTAAATAGTTTGTAGACACCAAAATTGAGGTGATTTTTATTTTAATTATTTAAATAAATTTTGATTAGTCAATTGGGCAAATTATAAATTATGATTTAATTCAAACTACAATTAACTAGTTATAAATATTTATAAATCAATTATGTTGGCCCAAGAAGGTAAACTAGAGGGGATGAATAATTTGGCCTATGATAAACTAAAGCTTTTTAGTTTTAAATCAAAACACACACAAACACCTAATAAACCACATAGCTGAAGGTTAAAAGAGTAAGGGTCATAGAGATTGCTCAATGATTTATATTGATTTTCCAGTTTATTTGACTACGTTAATTCCTCAATTTCTATTTGAGAGTTCAATCAACTATTAGTTAACACTACAAGAAAAACAAGTATCAGCGGTAGTCTTTCACTTTGTTGAAAACATTATCCCTGTCATAGATACTCATCTGTGACAGGACCCTATCTCAGATAAGTGGAGCCAGTTACGTTTGTTGCAGATGACTACAACTACAACTACAACAATATGGACGCAGATGATTATTTGCGACATCACTGTAATCACACTCGCTGATAAGTGGACTCTAATACTCTGTTTATCAGCAATAGGGTGCAGACTCAAATAATTTAGACGAATTTTTGTTACTATACATGTGACAACAAATCTCTACTAAATATAATGTAATGATGTCACTGATAATTCAGGTTTTGAATTAATAACCTATTAAAATACAAAATATATATTCTAAAACTTCATTTATATATGAAAATACTATTCAATAATTAAAATTCATTTATCGAAATAAATTTAAAATTATTAATCATGTACAAAAGTCAAAAAATAATTAAAAATAGGCCTCATAAACTCTCATCATCGTCTCTCTGCTCATCATCCGACTCGTTCGGGGTTGATTGTGTTGCACCCGAAAAATGATCAATATCCTAAAATAAGTTACATAAGTAAGTTGTAGGGTTTACTTAGGGAAAAAAAAATACACATATATGCATATAACTTATAAATTATAAGTTTATAATTTTTAGAATTCAAAATTTTGAAATTAGAAAGCATAAACATGCATAAATTATCCCCATTTGATCTAACCAAGAAAATATTTGCTCCTACAAGTTTTATTCATCCACATGAAGATCTCAGTATCCCTAGCTCATCAAACAGAGGTCAATTTTAACTTTCTCACTTGAAACCTTGATTTTCAAAGGTTTATAGTCTAAACACATATGAATGCATAAATTCTTCCAGGTTGATCCAAATGAGAAACTGTTTTTTCCTACAAGTCTTATTCGTCCCCATAGACGTCCCTTTATCCTAGGTTCATCAAATAGATGTATGTTTCATGGTTTCTCCCCTTCCCCTTAAACTTTGATTTTCAAAGGTTTTTAACCTAAACACATAAACATGCATAAAGTGTTTCCAGTTGATCCAAATAAGAAACCGTTTATTCCTACATTTCTTATTCGTGCTTATGGACGTCCATGTATCTTTGGTTTGTCAAATGGAGGTGGACATCCATGTATCTTTCGTTTGTCAAATGGAGGTTTGTTTTACTGTTTTTCGTCAAACCCTGATTTTCAAAGGTTTTAAGCCTAAACACATATCTTATACATAAATTCTTCTATGTTGATCCAAATGAGAAACTGTTTGCTCTAACAAGTCTTGTTCGTTCTCACAAAAGTCCCAGTGTCTCAAGCTAATCAAATGGATGTATGTTTTACTATTTTTCGAACCTCAATCTTCAAAAGTTTCTAGCCTAAACATATAATAATGATAAATTCTTCCTGATTAATCCAAACAAGAAACAATTTGTTCCTACAAGTATATTTCCTACCTACAAAAGTCCTAGTATCTTTGGCTTGTTAAACAAAGGTATGTTTTACCATTTTATGCCCTAAAACCTAACTTTCAATGGTTTTTAGCCTTAACATGTAAGACTATATAAATCCCTCCTAGTTGATCAAATCGAGAAACTATTTGTTCTTATAAGTCTTATTTGACCCAATGAAAGTCCCATTATCCCTAGCTCCTTATAGAAGGTTTACCATTTTGCCCCACCAAACCTTTATTTTCAAAGGTTTCAAGCCTAAACTCATAAGAATGCATAAATTATTTCCAGTTTATCCAAAAGAGAAAGGTTTTTTTTTCCAATAAGTTTTATTCTTACCACAGACATCCCAGTATCTTCTACTCATCAAATAGAAGTATGTTTTACTGTTTTATGCCCCAAAGCTCGATTTTCAATGGTTTTTAGCCTAAACACATAAGATTGCATAAATCCATCCTGATTGATCAAATTGAGAAACCATTTGTTCCTACAAGTCTTAGTCGTCCCCACGAACATCCCAGTATCCTCGGCTGACTCCTCAGATGAAGGTTAGTTTTACCATTTTGCACCACCAAACCCTGATTTTAAAGGTTTATAGCCTAAACACTTAAGAATGCACGAATTATTTCTGATTGATCCAAACGAGAATTCTTTTGTTATAACAAGTCTTACTCATCCCACAAATGTATTGATATTTATGGCTTGTCAAATAAAGGTTTGTTTTTAGTTTTTTCCCCCTAACCCAATTTTTAAAGGTTTCTAGCATAAGCACATAAGAATGCACCTAATTGATCCAAATGAGAAATTGTTTATTCTTACAATTCTAATTCGTCTTCACGGATGTCCTGGTATCTCCAGCTCATCAAACGAAGAATTGCTCTACCAATCCCGAACCCCAATTTTCAAATATATACAGCCTAAGCAAGTAAGAATGAATAATTTTTTTCCTGATTGATCCAAAAGAGAAACAGTTTATTCATATAGGTCTTATTAGTTGCCACATACATCCCAATATCCCTAACTCATCAATAAAAAGGTAAGTTATTGATTTGTTCCCCGAACTCCATTTTCAAAAGTTTATAGTCTAAACACATAAGAACGCATAAATTCTCCTCGATTGATCTAATGGAAACCGTTTGTCCTTATAAGTCTTTCTTGTCACTACAGATATCTTGGTATCCTTAACTTTTTAAACGGAGGTCTGAACCATTTTGCCCCCTGAACTCTAATTTTCAAAGGTTTCTAGCCTAAACACATAATAATGCATTAATTCTTTTCAATTGATCCAAATGAGAAACTGTTTGTTCTTATAAGTCTTATTCATCCTCATAGACTTCCTGATATCCCCAACTCGTCGAAAAGAGGTTTATTTTAAATTCTTTCCAATTGATCCAAACCAGAAACTGTTTATTTTTACAAGTCTTATTCATCCTCATGAACGTCCCGATATGCAGCTCATTAAACGAAGGTCTGTTTTACCATTCTTCCCCAACCAAATCTTGATTTTTAAAGATTTCTAGCCTAAGAACATAAGAATACATAAAATCTTCCCATTTGATCTAAACAAGAAACCTATTGTTGCTACAAATATTATTTGTACCCATGGACGTCCCGGTATCCCCGTCTGGTCAAACAAAGATATGTTTTACCCTTTTGCACCCGTTCTTTGATTTTCAAAGATTTCTAGCCTAAACATGTAAGAGTGCATAAATCCTTCCCATTTGTTTAAAACGATAAATCATTTGTTCCTATAAGTCTTATTCGATCCCATAAACATTCCAATATCTAGGGCTATTCAAATGGACGACTGTTTTACCGTTTCACCCCTACCCCTAAACCCCAATTTTTAAAGGTTTCTAGCATCAAAACATAAGAATGCTTAAGTTCTTCTCTGTTGATCCAAACAAGAAACCTTTTGTTCAAACAAGGATAATACATCCCATGGAAGTTCTAGTATCCTCGACTCGGTTTGTATTACAATTTTGCACCATGAAGTTCGATTTAAAAAGATTTCTAGCCTAAACACTTAAGAATGCATAAATTTTTATTGGTTGATCCAAATGAGAAAATGTTTGTTCCTACAAACCTTATTTGTTCTCATGGATGCTCTGTTATTTTCAGCTCGTCAAATGAAGATCTGTTTTATCATTTGCCATGAGAACATCGATTTTCAAAGGTTTCTAGCTTAAACACATAAGAATGCATAAATTCTTCATAGTTGATCCATAAGAGAAATCATTTATTTCTACAAGTCTTATTGATCTTCATGAACATTTCGATATCCTCAGATGAAATAGAGGTTTGCTTTACCGTTTTCCCCTTAACCCCAATTTTCAAAGGTTTCTAGCCTAAACACATAAGAATGATTAAGTTCTTTCAGCTAAACCAAACAAGAAACTGTTTGTTCCTACAAGTCTTATTCATTCCCACTGATGTATAAGTATCCGTGGCTCATCGAACGGAGGTCTGTGTTACTGTTTTTCTCCCCAAATCCCGATTTTCAAAACTTTATAGCATAAACATATAAGAATGCATAAATTCTTTCCAGTTAATCATAATGAGCAACTGTTTGTTCTTGGAAAGTATTATCTGTCACCACATATATCTTGGCATCCTCGGCTCGTCAAATGGAGGTCAATACCAGTTTGTTTCCTAAACTCCAATTTTCAAAGAATTTTAGCCTAAACACAGAAAGAATTAATTAACAACCACCAATGAATACCAATAGTATGTAGTTAATTTTTGTTTTATGCCTTGTATCGCTCGCTTGAATGGGAATTAATAAAATTATAAATCCTGTTTTACATATACATCCTCTAGTTATAAAATCATTTTATTATTTATAAATATATTCATATTCTAGTTGAAGGAAAGGATAGTCAAATTCTTGTTTTTGATGGTACCTTTTTCAATATGTAATTCATCATTTTATTTTAAATACATGGAATTGTAATGATAAATATTCAATGTCTATAATGTCTAGAAAATCAAATATCTTGCTCATCTATAAATTTCTGATTTATTTTTTTTATTCATAATGAGCTAAAATTGATATATTCCTTATGTGTAATGATGTTTAAGAAAATAGTTCCAAATTTACTTCGCTTTCCATCTTGCATTACATCATTTGACAACAACTATCTCATTCTAGAACCCCCTATTAAACATGTCCAACCATTTCTCAAACTCGCCATCTATCAAAGAATCGCACTTAATGGATATTCAACAACCAAGTAATGGCGATATACATTGGCATCCAGTAAAAGGGGAAAGGGATTACATATAAGTAGAGGTCTTATTTGCCTTTGTTTTTTGTTTTTTTATATATATAATGACAAAATGATATTTTTCTTCACAACATGATAAAGGTCATCCATTATCCTCAAAACCCAGGGTAGGATCCAGCAAGATTTTCTTGATAAACACATCTGAAAATCTTGAACTATATGAAGGTCTTGAAGTTCTAACTTTTAGGAGAATAATTGAGTTGTCGTGTTATAAAATTGAGTAAAAGTTGTGGGAAATAGTTTGTAGAAACCAAAATTTTAGGTGATTCTTTATTATCTACTTTAATTATTCAAATAAATATTGATTAGATAATTGGGTAAATAAATTATGATTAGATAATTAGGTAAATAAATTATGATTTAACTCAAACTCCAATTGACTAGTTATAAATGTTTATTAATCAATTAAGTTAGCCCAAAAAGGAAAATTAGAGGGGATGAATAATTTGACCTATGATAAACTTAAGCTTTTTAGTTTTAAATCAAAAACACACACACACACCCCCTAACAAACCACATAGCTAAAGATTAAAATAGTAAGAGTTAGAAAGATTGCTTAATGATTTATTGTGGTTCTCCCATTCCTTTAGCTACATTAATTCCTCAATCCCCATTTAAAGTCTTCAATCAACTATTAGCTGACACTACAAGAAAAATAAGTTTCATCAACAGTCGTGCTCTTTAGTTGAAAATGCAATCCCTATCACAGATACTCATCTGCAACAAAACCTTGTCTTAGATAAGTCGATTCAGTTAGTTTGTTTGTAGATGACCACAACTATAACAATATGGATGTAGATGATTATTTGTGACATCATTGTAGTCGTAGATACTTGTCTCCAATACTTTCTTGATTAATCTATTTCTGAATTGCTGATGCAGATAAACTGCTGTAGATAAGCATTTGCTTCTGCACATTTGCTGTTGATAAGTAGACTATAATACTCTGTTTATTAGTGATAGAGTGTAACACAAATAATTTGGACAAAATTTTGTTACTATACCTGTGACAACAAATCTCTACCGTAAATGATGTAATGATGTCACTGATAATCATTTAGAGTTTGAATAAATTATCTGTAAAAATGAAATTTTTATATGTATATTTATTTTAAAAACCTATTAAAATACAAAATATATATTCCAAAACTTCATTTATATATGAAAATATTATTTAATAATTAAAATTCATTCATCAAAACTAATACAAAATTATTAATCATATATGAAATTCAAAAAAATAATAAAAAATGGGCCTCATAAATTTTCATCATCGTCTCTCCACTTATCATCCGACTCATGCAAGGTTAATTGTGATGCACTCGAAAAAGGACCAATATCCTGAAATAAGTTACATAAGTAAGTTATGGGGTTATATGCATATAACTTAAAAGTTATAATTATTAGAATTCAAATGAAATTAGAAAGCATAATGCACAAATTATTCCTAGTTGATTCAAATGAGAATATATTTGTTCCTGCAAGTTTTATTCATCCAAACGAACATCTCGTTATCCCTGGCTCATCAATAAGAGGTCAGTTTTCGTGTTTTTCCCTTGAAACCTCAATTTTCTAATTAAGGTTTATAGCTTAAACTCATAAGAATGCATAAATTCTTCCAGGTTGATCTAAACAAAAAAATAATTTTTCCTTACAAGTTTTATTCTTCCCCACGGACGTCCTGATATCTCAGGTTCATCATAGATGTATGTTTTACTATGTCTCCCTTTCCGAACCTCAATTTTCAAAAGTTTCTAGCCTAAACACATTACGTGCATAAAATGTTTCAGTTTGATCCAAATAAAAAACCGTTTATTTCTACACTTCTTATTCGTGCTCCATGTATCCTTGGTTTGTCAAACGATGGTTTGTTTTACTGTTTTGCCAATTAAACCCAATTTTCAAAACTTTTAAGCCTAAACACATAATAATGCATAATTCTTCCATGTTAATCCAAATGAGAAATCGTTTTTTCTAACAAGGCTTGTTCATCCTCACGGAAGTCCTAGTGTCTCCAACTAATCAAATGGATGTATGTTTTACTATTTTTTGAACCCTAATTTTCAAATATTTCTAGCCTAAACACATTAAAATGATAAATTCTTCCCCATTTATCCAAACAAGAAACCATTTGTTCCTACAAGTATAATTCCTACCCACAAATGTCATGATATCTCTGGCTCGTTAAACAGAGGTATTTTTTTTTACCATTTTATGCCCAAAACCCCGATTTTCATTGATTTTTAGTCTAAACACGTAAGACTGCACAAATGCCTCCTTATTGATCAAATTAAGAAATCATTTGTTCATACAAGTCTTATTTGTCCCCATAAAAGTCCTATTATCCCCAGCTCCTCATATGAAGGTCTACCATTTTGCCCCACCAAACCTCGATTTTCAAAGGTTTCTAGCCTAAACATATAAGAATGCAAAAATTCTTTCCAGTTTAGCCAAAAGAGAAATCTTTTGTTCCAACAAGTCTTATTCACCCTAAAAACGTACTGATATCCCTGTCACATCAAACAAAGGTAAGTTTTTCAGTTTCCCTCCTCCTCCCCTAAAAACTCCATTTTTTAAAGGTTTCTAGTACAAATCAATAAGAATGCATAATTCTTCTTGGTTGATCTAAATAAAAAAAAAATTTATTCCTATAATTCTAATTCATCTCCACAAACATCTAGGTATCTCTAGCTTATTAAAAAGAATTTCTTTACTGATCATGAACCCTGGTTTTCAAAGATTTCTAGCCTAAGCAAGTAAGAATGAATAATTTTTTCCTGGTTGATCCAAAAGAGAAGCAACTTATTCATATAGGTTTCATTCATTGCAATGTACTTCCTGGTATCCCCTACTCATTTAACAGAGTTTAGTTTTACCAATTTTCCCCACAAACTCCATTTTCAAATGTTTCTAGTCTAAACATATAAATTCTTCCTTATTGATCCAAATGAGAAACGTTTGTTCTAATGATTTTTACTTGTCACTACAGACATCTTGGTATCCTCGACTTTTTAAATGGAGGTCTATATTTTTTTTCCCACTGAACCCCAATTTTCAAAGGTTTTCTAGCCTAAACATATAAGAATGCATTTCTTATTTTTGGTTGATCCAAACAAGAAACTGTTTGTTCCTAAAAGTTTTTTATTCATCTTCATAAACTTCTCGATATCCCCTGCTCGTTAAGCAGAGGTTTAGTTTACTGTCTTGTCCATTAAAACCCAATTTTCAAATGTGTATAGCCTAAACACATAAGAATGCATTAATTCTATCCGGTTGATCAAAACCAAAAACCATTTATTTTTAAAAGTATTATTCATCCTCATGAACAACCAGATATCCCCAGCTTATCAAACAAAGTTATGTTTTACCATTCCCCTCCCATCTCTCCCAAAATCTCGATTTTTAGAGGTTTTTAGCCTAAACACATAAGAATGCATAAATTCTTCCCGACTGATCCAAACAAGAAACCATTTGTTACTATAAATCTTAGTCGTATACACAAATGTCCGGGTATACCCATCTCATCAAATTGATATGTTTTACCATTTTACGCCCTGAACTTTAGTTTTCAAAGCTTTCTAACCTAAACAAATGAGAATGCATGAATCCTTCTTGGTTGATAAAACAAGAAACTGTTTGTTCCTACAAGCCCTATTTGATCCATAAACATCCCAATATCCTTGGTTCCTCAAACGTAGGTTTATTTTACCATTTTGCCCTCCCCCCAATTTTTAAAGGTTTCTAGCCTAAACACATAAGAATGCTTCTTTTTTTCCTCTGTTAATCTAAATGAGAAACCTTCTGTTGAAACAAGGATAATCTATCCCATGGAAGTACCGGTATCCTTGACTCATTAAAACGAAGGACCGTGTTACCATTTTGCACTATGAACCATGATTTTCAAAGATTTCTAGTCTAAACACTGAAGAATGAATATATTTTTACTGATTGGTCCAAATGAGAAATGTTTGTTGCTATAAAGTTATTTGTTCTTATGGAAGATCTAGTATTCTAAGCAAATCAAACGAATGTCTATTTTATCATTTTGCCACTAGATCCTCCATTTTCAAAGGTTTCTAGCCTACACACATAAGATTGCATAAATTCTTCCCCATTCATCGGAAAGAGAAATTATTTGTTTTTACAAATCTTATTTATCCACACGTACGTCTTAGTATCCTCTGATGAATAAAAGTCCGTTTTACTATTTTCTCCTTAACCCCAATTTTCAAAGGTTCCTAACCTAAACACTGAAAAATGCATAAATTTTTTCAGTTATTCCAAATGAGAAACCATTTGTTCTTACAAGTTTTGTTAGTCCTCATAGGAGTGTTGGTATCCCTCGTTTGTCGAATGGAGGTATGTATTATATTTTTTCTCTCCGAATCTCGATTTTCAAAGGGTTATAGCCTAAACACATAAGAATACATAACTTCTTTCTAGTTAATTAAAATGAGAAAACCGTTTGTTCTTCGAAGTGTTATTTGTCATCACAAACATCTTTGGATCTCGGCTCTTCAAATGGAGTTTTGTGTCACCATTTCAATCTCGAACTCCAATTTTCAAAGATTTTTAGTCTAAACACACAAATATTAATGTTTCCAAAGGTTTACAATTAGAAAAGTTGAAGTAGAAACTTTGTGGCAATTTTAATCTAGAGCTACTACTTCAATTAATTACCAACCACCAATGAATAACAATAAGTGTGAAGCTTCATGATGTAGTATAGAATGCAATATAGTAGATTTTTGTTTTATTTCTTATATCGTTCACTTAAATGTGAGTTAAAAAATTTTTAAATCTTGTTTTAAATATACATCCTAGAGTTATAAAATCATTTTATTATTTATAAATATAATATTTATATTTTTTTATTTATATTCTAGTTGAAGTAAAGGATCATCAAATTCTTGTTTTCAATGGTACATTTTTCAAGAAGTAATTCATCATTTTATTTTTTTTTAGTTTTCCACGAGTTTTATCATACCTTTTGGGTGTATGGCTAATCTTATTTCAGTCTTCGTGGCTTACCCTCTTTAGAAGTGTTTCTTGCGGACTTGAACCCCTGATATCAAATATCTTGCTCATCTATAAATTTTAGATTTATTTTTTATTTTAATTCATAATGAGCTAATAAAAATTATTATTTTCCTTTTTATGTGTAAGAATGTTTAGAAAATAGTCCCTTTTAATTTGTTTCGCTCTTCCGTCTTGTATTACATCATTTGACAAATAACTATCTCTTTCCAGAACCATCTATTAAATATGTCCAGCCATTTCATAAACTTATCATCTATCGAGGAATTGCATTTAATAGATATTCAACAACCAAGCAATGATGATATACAGAAGAATCCAGTCAAAGGGGAAGGGATTTTATATTAGCGAAGCTTTTTTTTTTTTTGTCTTCTTTTCTTTTTATATATAATGACAAAATAATTTTTTTTTTCTTCACAACATGACAAAGATCATCCATTATCCTTAAAACCCATGGCAAAATCCAACAAGATTTTCCTGATAGTCACTTCTGTTTGAAGTTTTAGCTTTTTAGATAATATATAGTTGAGTTGTTGTGTTATAAAATGGAGTAAAAATTGTGGTTAATAGTGTTACGGGTATGGATAAAGATAAAGATGTAAGTTTAAAATAGTTTGTATTATCATAATTCTATTTTATAATAACTACTAGATTCTCATTATTATTTAATATCATAATTATCTTATAGTTCATGATTACTTAGTAATTCCTACAAATAGGAAGCACCTTTAATACAATGAGTGAGAAAATTGAGTGTTTGAACTGAGTGTTTGTAATCCATATAAAGTAATAGTGTTTCTCTTTCTCTATATTATATTCTAAAATCTAATAAATAGTTTGTAGACATCAAAATTTTAGGTAATATTTTATTGTCTATTTTGATTATCAAATAAACATTGATCAGTCAATTAGACAAATAAATTTTCATTGGAATCAAATTACGACTCACTAATTGTAAATTTTGATTAATCAATTATGTTGACCCAAAAAAGCAAACTAGAAGAGATATATGTTAAGTTGAAATAGTAAACCCGATGGAGGGGGTGAATTGTTTGAATATCAATTAAAAATAGTTTCTTACAAACAGACACCACAGTTATAAAATTACAACACAAGATCAAATAAAGTAAATAAAGAGACAAAAATTATAGTGGTTCTATTAGATCCACTAGCAAATTGATTTGCATTGCTTAGGCTCAACCAGAGACCAATCACAGCCATAACTTGCATATTTATCCTCTTGTTGTTTTCTCCAAACTCGAAAATAGAAAACTTTCTCAAAAAGCACAATACTTATGAGTTACATATTTTTACAAAATATGATAATTCTAGCTCAGTACAAAGATTTGATTCAATTTAGATTGAAAAAGATAGGCAATAAACTCAATCATAATTCGAAAGAGATGAAAAATTCTCTTAATGGTTTAAACTTGGGAACTAAGAAATTTGAATTTGAAAGCATCCTCTTTCTAGAAAGCTTCGTTCTTGTTTTTCAAATTTTTAGTTATTGATTATACTTTCATTAGAGGCGTTAGAGACTTTTATGTTTGATTATTTACAGATGCCTGTTATCACCATAAATGGTCTGAAGGGACATGTTTTGGGATTAACATATCATTCATAACTTAAGAGTGAGGTGCACTTTTCATATTCTATGCAAAGGAATGTATGCATCTTGAGTACTAATGTGCCAATCAGGTATATGATATTTGTCTTTTATGTGCACAAGAGAGTGACAAGAATAACAACTCTAAAAAATCAGTTATGAAGAATATCTGCAGACTGTTGAACTAGTTTTGAATGACCAATTGTTTTAACTTCAGCTCTTCTAAAAGTATTCTCTTACTTGAAAGATTTGTTCTTATTTTTAAAATTTTTAGTTTATCGATCATATTTTCATCAGTGACATTGGAGGCTTTTAATATTTGATCATTCACAGATGTCCGTTGTAAATTTAAGTAGTCTAAAGAGACACATGTTGTCATTAGCTAATTCATAAACTTAGAGTGAGGTTCATTCTTCATTTTGTGCAAAGGATTGTATGCAGCCTAAGTATTGACGTTCCAAACAGGTATAAAAGATTTTTCTTTATGAGCACAGAAGAGTAGAAATAATAATGGCTCTGAAGAATATCTGCTAATTGCTAGAAAAGTTCTGAAAGATCAGTTGTTCTGATTTTAGCTCTTAATTCTTCAGGTCTTTGGTCTTTAGCTCTTGACACTTTAGTTTTATTCTTTAGCTCTTGGATATTAGCTCTCGTAACTCAACACTTGAATTAAATAGAACGTTAAGTTTTGGAAAAATCAATTCAACTCTTAAATATCAATTTTTATATTAAGAAGAAGCTAGTTGTTTAATGAAATGGTGCATCTGATACTAACAACTCTTGATAAAAGGAGTAGCCATTCATTCAATGAAAAGGTGAGTTTGACATAAACAATTCTTGAAGTCTTCAGATCTTCAGATGTGAGATCTTCTAACTCTATATTTCCACAGCTTTTGATCAACTGCTAATGAAACACTCATGTGTTTTAGTCCTTCAGCTAGACAAATGTTCAGCCTTTTAAAGTATAACTGAATATAATATTTTCTCAAAACTCTGATGTTTGACTTTAAATAAATAGCTAGCTAAAGGAGAACTAGTGTAAATAACTTCATAAAACCATTTATCAACTGTACATGCAATCCAAACCTAATGTAAAATTCAGTTTGTAATTAAACAAAACTTGAAAAAGATTTAGAAAAAATTAAACTTTAATTAAATAATTTTTTTTCCTCAGATAGAGAGGTCTGGTGTTGAATCTGGGAGCAAGAGGTAAGGGAACATTAAACTATGGGAAAATTGTGGCATGCATATAAGTTTGTAGCATCTTGTAGAGCTAGAATAGAGGATTCTTCTTGTTCGAACCCTAGATTATTAGAGGGAAATAGATGGTCTTAAATTAGAGTACAAATCCGTTGAGCTAAAATATTTTGTTGAGAAAAAAAAAATTCAATAAATGTATGTAGTTAATTAATTCAAGAGTTTGTGATTTACAAGTGCTTACTATTTTGTGAATATTTATTAGTCAAATTCAATTTAATACTATACGGTATGATTTTTCTTTTTGAAAATTATTTTCAAATTTTATTTATCATTTAATATTAATTATGGCAAACCTCCAAATTCATTTATGTAAAAAAGAAATAATTGAATAAAAATTTTAGGCTATATTAAAATTTTGTGATATGAGCACATGAGTTTGCGCGTCTCTAATGTAAAGAGAATGATGAAAAATTATTCCTTATGTTTTCACTTCCTATCTAGGTTCTTTTAATTTTTACATGAATTTGAGAACTTTGCCTTTTGTGTTTTGAGTGAAAAAAGAATACAAACAAAGGCCACTAGTTAAATAACTTTATTCATTAACTTATTTAGATTTTCATCATACAAACTAGATTATAGTCATAAATTCATGATGTGGAAAATTACAAAAGTCTTAATTTTTCATGAAGACAACAGGTTCTTTTGCAAGAAGGAGCAAAGAAGACGATGCTTCCATATCGTTGACTTGATCTTTGGAATACAAGTTACAAAGAAAAGGTTCTCAAAAAGCATAATACTTATGAGTTACATATTGTTAGAAAAAATAGATAATACTAACTTAGTACAAAAGATTAATTCAATTTAGATTGAAAAGATAAGTAATAAACTTAATCAAGATTCGAAAGAGACGAAAGAATCTCTTCAAGGTTTAAACTTGGGAATTAAGAGAATTTGAATTTGAAAGGATTCTCTTTCTTGAAAGCTTCATTCTTGTTTTTCAAATTTTTAGTCTATCGATCTTACTTTCATTAGAGGTGTTAGAAGCGTTTTATATCTGATCAATTACAGATGTCTATTATCATTGTAAGTGGTCCAAAGGGATATTTTTAAGATCAACATATTATTTGTTGCCTAAGAGTGAGGTACATTTTTCATTCTATGTAAAGGAATGAATGCATCTTGAGTACTGATGTGCCAATCAGATATAGGGGATTTTTCTTTATGTGCACAAGAGAGCAACAAGAATAATAACTCTAAAAAATTAGTTGTGAAGAATATTTGCTAACTACCAAAGTAGTTTTGAATGATCAACGGTTTTGACTTCAGCTCTTCTAAAAGAATTCTCTTCCTTGAAAGGTTTGTTCCTATTTTTTAAACTTTTAGTCTATAGATCACATTTTCATTAAAGATGTTGGAGGCTTTTAATATCTGATCATTCACAAATGTCCGTTGTCAATGTTGGTAATCTAAAGACACATGTGTTACCATTAGCTAATTCATAGACTTAAAGTGAGATGCATTCTTCATTCTATGCAAATGATTGTATGCAGCCTAAGTATTGATATGCCATACAGGTATGAATTTTTTTTCTTTGAGCAGAAAGAATAATGGCTTTAAAGAATATTTGTTGATTACGGGAAAAGTTTTGAAGGATTAGTTGTTTTGATTTTTGCTCTCGAATCTTCAACTCTTTAGTTTTTAGCTTTAATTCTTTAGCTCTTTGGTCTTCAGATATTGACACTTTGGCTTTCCAGTTCTTCAAATTTTTGGTATCAGCTCTCGTAACTCAGCGCTTGAATTAAATAGAACGTTGTGTTTTGGCAAAATCAATGCAACTCTTAAAGATCAATTTTTATCTTAAGAAGCAGCTAGTTGTTTAATGAAATGGTGCATTTGACACAAATAACAATTGATAAAAGGAGTAACTGTTCATTTAATAAAACAATGAGTTTGACATAAACAACTATTGAAATGTTCAGATGTTTAGATGTTAGCTTTTCTAACTTTAGCTTTCCACAATTGCTAATCAACTGTTAATGAAACATTCATGTGTTTTAGTCCTTTAGCTAGAAAGATGTTCAGCTTTTTAGAGTACAATTGAAAATTATATTTTCTCAAAATTCTAATGTTTAGCTCTAAATAAACAGCTAGTTAAAGGAGAATGTCTTTAAATAGCTCCATAAAATTATTTATTGATTGTACATGCAGTCTAAACATAATGTAAAATTCACTTTGTAATTAAACAAAACTTGAAAAAAATTCAGATTAAATTAAACATTAATTAAGTAATTTTTTTTCTTTTCCTTAGATATAGAGGTCTAATGTCGAACCTGGGATTAGGGGGGTAATGGAGAAAGTTAAACTATGGGAAAATAATGGCCTCCACATTAGTTTTAGTATCTTGTAAGGGATTCTTCTGGTTCGAATCCGAGATTATTAGAGGGAAATAGATGGCCTTAAATTACAATACTAATCCGCTGAGCTAAAGCATTCCGTTGAGAAAAAATTATAAAATTATTATCAATAAATGTGTGTAGTTAATTACTTTAAGAGTTTAAGATTTACAAGCGCTTACTATTTCGTGAACATTTATTAGTCAATTTTAATACACTCAAAACACATTACGATTGGTCTTTTTAAAAGTTATTTTCAAATTTTATTTATCATCTAATATTAATTATGGAATACCTCCAAATTTATTAATATATAAAGAAATAATTGAATAATATTTTAAATTATAGAAAAATTGTGTGATATGAGCACGTGAGTTTTAAACATCTCTTAATGTAAAGAAAATGATGCATAATTATTCCTTATATTTTCACTTTCTATCTAGATGCTTTTAACTTTTATATGAATTTGAGAATTTTACCTTTTGAGTTTTGAGAAAAAACAAGAATACAAACAAAAGCCACTAATTTAATAACTTTATTCATTAACTTAATAGATTTTCATCATACATAACTAGATTAAAGCCATATTTCTGAGGCAAACAGAAGTCTTAATCTTTCATGAAGACAACAGGTTCCTTTGCAAGAAGGAGCAAAGAAGATGATGCTTCCATATCATTGACTTGATCTTTCACCTTGTCACGGAGATCCCTTAACTTACCATTTAATTTTAAAAGGTCACTCTTATTAAGGTCATTCAATGGCCGTATTAATGGGTTGTCCTTAGCCATTTCTTTGAGTGACTTGTCAAGCATCTCTCCCCTCTTCTTTGCTATCTCCAGTTTTTTGAATACATCTTCAAACTCTTCAGTTAGTTTCTTAATTTTATCAGATCTCGGCCTCTTTGAGGAAGACCCTTCATCATTAAATTTTTTTGAATTACCTTTTTCAAATCTATCAATCACTGCCTCAACACTAGGGTTCCCAATAGAGTAGGGTTTGCCACCAGGTGAAAAACAGACGACAGCAATGGTAACACCACAAAGTATTGCAAGCTCATTTGCTTTAGTAAAAACTCCATTTCGGCGTTTGGAGAAGGTCACTTGTCTTGAATTCACATCCTTCACCATTTTCATCTCAATTTTTCTACGACCCATGATCAGAAGTTTTGAAAAGAAGAAATGAGAGAAGTATGTGATGATGTTAAGAACGATATGAGGGGTAATTATAGGTGTGAGAGTAGGTTTAATAAATAAAGAATAGCAAACCCAAATAAAGAGGTTTAATATTAGGTTTTAGTATAAATAAATGCTATATGTTTGGCCTTTTCTTGCTAATATGGAAGGTTTTAATTAGTTTTCTTATATTGTGAGGGTGCTGCCAATTAATAAATCTTTAGCTTTTATTATTTGGAACACAATTAAATATAGATTTTTTTTAAAATTATTTATTTTTTCTTTGTTTGGTACAAGAAATTAAAGTAAAAGTAAGGGTCAAAGTCAAAAAAGAAAAAAGAAAAGGAACAATCTACAACTTTAAGGTATTATAAAAGTGCTTGTTAAGATGCAATTATTGCAATTAATGAAATTTAAATATTTCAAAAGTAATATTTCATTAATTATATAACAATAAAATAATTATCAACATTGCAATAATTTTTTTTTAAAAGAAAACCCATATATTTCACTTTAAAGGAAAAAAAGAAAAGAAAAGAAAATGCACTTGCTAGGAAAAAAGGAAGCTAGCTCACTACAAGAAATAGAGGTATTAGATGATTAAGCCAATTGTTATCACTGATACTCCTCAGCGACAAGAAGTGGATGCTAATAAGTAGACGTTAATAAGTACATGCATGTGCAGTTGTTGCAGATGTAGCCATATGTGATAGTCGGACACTGATAATTATCAGTGTTAACATATCTAGGAATGGATAGTGGACACAGATAGTTATTGTCAATATTTTGTGATATTATTTATGTGCACCATGTGGATACATATAAACTATGCTCGGTACCTATTTCTGTCCACTACGCTGTCACAAATAGGTGGATGTTGATAAGAGAATAACTAAATTTTTAATTTTTTTTTTATGCAAAATGATGTCACAAATATAGTCTAACATATTTTTATTTATTCATTTAATAATTTTTTTTTTTTTTTTTTGCAAACCAATTAAATTAGAATATAAATACTGCAAAGATTTAAAAACAATATTTTATTAAAACATATTTTACAAGTAACATTTCAAATATGAAAATCTAAATTGTTAAATACAGAAAAACACAGAAAAAAGACTATGGATCTCCTATATCCTTATCGTCATCCCTCTGCTCATCTCTGTTTGGGCTAGGTGTGACTAGAAAGCTCTCGAGGAATGAACAAAATTCTAAAATAAGTTATGTAGTAAAGTTATAATGTTTAGTCTAAAAATATATAAATAAGTTTGCACAAAAGAACGAATATGAGAAAACATTAAAGTTTTGAACTAGAAACA
This sequence comes from Quillaja saponaria, assembly GCA_029379385.1. NCBI lineage: Eukaryota > Viridiplantae > Streptophyta > Magnoliopsida > Fabales > Quillajaceae > Quillaja > Quillaja saponaria. The sequence goes on from CM055617.1 coordinate 13,718,758, forward strand.
CATTTCATAAGTTCCTAACCTTTGATCCAAATTGCAAAACCATTTATTTCTACAAGTCCTATTCTTCTACATGGACGTGTCAATACTCCTGACTTGTCAAATGAATGTATACTTGACTAGTATACCCTTTGAGACTTAATTTTTAAAGCTTTCAACTTGAAATACACATTGTGCATAAACTCCTAAAATTTAATCCAAATTGTAATATGTTTGTTCCTACAACTCTTATTCACTGGCACGGACATGTCAGTACTTGTCTCATCAAATAGGCATGTATTTGACTATTTAACTTCCCAAGGCCTAATTTTTAAAGTTTTCAACTATAAATACGTACTTGTACATAATTCATAACTTTTGATTCAATTTGTAAATTGTTTATTCTTATAAGTCTTTTCTATCGCCTATAGATGTATCAATACTCCCAAATTGTCAAAAGGATGTATATTTGACTATTTTACCTCCCTGTGGCCCAATTTTTAAAGTTTTCAACCAGAAACACACAATTGTGTGTAAGTTTCTAACCTTTTATCCAAATTGAAAACTATTTGTTCATACAAGTTTTATTCCTCGCTAATATTCTTGTACTCATGGCTTATTAAACGGTTGTCTATTTTATCATTTTACCTTCCAAAGCCCAATTTTCAAAGTTTTCAACTAAAAACGTACGCTTTTGAATAAATTCTTAACGTTTGATCAAAATTGCAAAATGTTTCCTTATGAAATTTTTGTTCATCCAAGCTCATAAAGCGGGCATCTATTTTACGATTTTACACCTACCTCCTAGAATAGGGGTTCTTCGACCCCTAGAGCAATGTGGGCATCCTCTAATAGTCACCTATACTATTATAAAAGCCAGAAGATCCTTATGGGAGATACACTAGATAATATAAAACATATTCCTCATGGTCATCAATAAAGTCTTCATCTTCCACTTCATATTCCTCATTTCCATTAATAAAATCATCCTTTTCCATTTCATCCATTACTCTTTTTTGTCTTCAACTAAAGAAGCTTAGTTTGATCCACCTCTTCCATCACACCTTTATCATGAAGCGAAGTCAATATATTAAAATCATAAATAAGGTTTCTTCATCTTGAAATAAGTTTGTAAACATGTGAACTACATCTTCATTCTCATCTTCACATATTGGTAAATGAACAACCCTTCTAGCTTCCATTTTGCGTACCACCCATTTGTCAAGTATTTTTCTCTTAGATGGATATTTGGCATAAAATACATGTATGACTTGATATGCTAACATAAATGACTTGTCTGAGTTAAGTTTGGACTTAAGGTTAATCTCAATCAAATCATTTTAGGGGTTAAGTTTAAGTCTATTCTTAGAAGAATTATACTATCAACACTTAAATAAAATTACTCAGTTATTGGGACCACCAAGTTTCAACTTAACAACATCTGTCAATATACCATAAAAGTCACCCTTCTTGTTGAAATTCATACAAGTGCACGTATCGTTAACTAGTAATTTAGATAGAAGTAGAGTGTCAATCCCATGAGGAATTGTAACTAATATCTAGATAAGTACTAAAATTAACACAATCCTAATTTTATCCAAGCAGAAGAAATTGAGTTGAAAATTTTAAAATAAACCTACTTAATGAAAAATTAAACTAGAGAATTCAATGGATAAATGCCTAGAATTATAATTTCCCTTAACACTTCACTTGAACTATTTTTATATTATCATGCTTAGTTATGTTACCAAGTTGTTAACCTAGGGTTCTAACTCAATTATAAGTGTTTTTTGAATTACTTATAATAATACTGCATTTAACCAATTCACCATATTCTTATGAGAGTTGAATTAAGCAAGATTCATAAATATTAAACCTAATTTTGGCTACACAAAGTGTGCAAGTATATTCTTATTCATACATACCAATCAAACAAGTATATTCTTATTCAAACAAGTATTATTTCACTTAAGGCTAACACTAAACTCCATTTTTCCAAGTTTGTATAGGTTACCATATCAATCTAAATGATAGGTAATCAACTTGGCACATTAAGCAAAGAATGAAATAAACAATTCAAATACCAAACCCTAAGCAATCAATAAATATAAAAATCTAAGCTACATGTTAAGTTTAATTGTAATCCTAAAGAATAAATTAGTTCATGCTGCCTAGTGTAGATATAAACAAGTTCACCATGAAAGTATGTACAAGAAAACTAAAAGAGAATGAGGAATAAATGAAAACTAGAAGGTGGTTGGTCTTCAAGCTTCAATCATCTAAGCTCCTTTTGCCTTCTTACACCCTTTATAGATTCTTTTTCTACATAAGAACTCAGTTTAATGGTGTGTTTTGAATCCCCAAGTCATTCCCCTTTAAATAGGCTTCAAAACACTCAATTTGAGTCTAATTTAGACTGTTATAGGGCTAGCATCATGGCACTAGCTTTCTTGGCACCTAGTCGCTAACCTTACTGTTAATAGTATGTCCTAAAGCCAATGACATGTGATGTTGTGGCATATTATTTTATGTACAATCTTATTCATATTATTATTAATAAATATTAATATTCATTTAATTGAATAAGTGACAAACAATATCATGTACAAGAGTTATTAATTAACTATCATAAGCCCAAAGAATTAAATTAATGGAAATAAGCATTATGATGAAATAATGCTAATAAGATGTATTTTCTTTAAGCTTAATTCTTAAATTTTCCTAATCATAAGATCACTAAGTAGGGCATTAGTGGATCTAGATAGATTAGTACATATCTAGTTTGCTCAAAGAGTTTATGGTAACTGATCTCATTGTCACTTGTGTATGAGACACTAAGACAGATATGTAAGTGCTCATTAGAGAATGAGTTCACTGAACTGACTCAACTGAGAACACCGGTATAGAGTTTCTCTACATGTGAATAGGTGGTTCTTATGTTGCAATTGTGCAAATAGTTTTTTGACTTGAAACATTGTAGTTTTCTTGTATGTACGTCATTATACTTTGCTACTATTTATGATTCTATTAATGAGTCACCTAGGAAGTAGTAATTGGGTAAAATCACTTATATATGGAGATATGTGAATGTACAATAAAGGATTTATCACTCTTAGTGAAAAAAAAACGAATGTCATATGTGGTCTATAAAAGATTTAACTTAAAAGTCTATGGCCAAAGCACGGTGGATATTAGAATATGAGTTTCTAATTCTCCAATGAAGTTATAATCTTAAAATCTGGACACATATGATTAAATTTAGGGTTTGACATTATTTCCATACCCAAATAGATTTAATTAGGACATTACATGATAGAAAAATTGAATTGCTTGGTAACTGTTAACGGAAAGGTTCAAAAATTTCACAGTCATATTCATACTATTATGGGTAGTCATCATGTGCTGTTAGGCACCAATTTTAAGTTGTAGGAAACCTAATAATTAATTAATTATCTATAAATGATTAATTAATTAATCTTAAATAAAGAGTGAATTAAAAAGAGTTTTAATTTAAATAATTAGAATGAGTTCTAATTTAATTGGACAGGGTCCAATAATAAATATGTTAAAGTTACATGCCTACTGTCATCAATAGTAAACCTAAGGGGTCATATATAATAGAATAATATTCAACTAAGTGTTTTGGGACAATCATATAATTATTATAGTTTTTTAGGCATTAGATTTAATTATGATTAAATTCTAATGTAGACATAATCTCTAATGTGTTAGGATCATCCAATACATAGGGAGAACTTTTCTTAAAGAACACCATAAGTTATGTCTACAAGAGAGATCTTAACATATTAGATAATATACGATCTTAAAAAGTTATAATATTTTCCCAATTGCTTTCTAAAACCAAAATTAGTTTACTTATATAGATTCATTCGAGTTTATACATAAGGCTCTATATTCGATATAACATAAGAGAAAAATCTAATCTTAATTGTTAAGATTTGAGGATTTGTATACTTATATAAAGAGACTTAACATAGAAGACTTTGAGATAAAGTTTGATATATTATTTTGTGAATTATCCTAAAAAGGTTTAGGATATTAATTTTATCTCACATCAAGACAAAATTGATTGTTTTGAAACATACTATTTTTCTTGAAAAATGATATTTTCTCTAGAAGTAGTAATGTGAGTAAAATTCTTGAAAGAGGTTCAGGAGTCACAATTTATAAATTAAACTGAAAGAGATATAAGTAAAATAGCCTTAAAATATACAAACTCTTTGTAGTTTTGAAAGATACTAAAGGTGAACTTTGAAAAATGAGATTTCTTGTAGTTAATGACCTTAAGATAAACTTTATAGATGACCAGAATTTTTCAAACTAAAAAGAGCTAATGTTTGACATTATTCGGAAATTTGTTATATGTCATAAATTTTAATGGACTTTATCTACTCAAACAAAAGGTATTGTACCTTAACTGACCTTACTAAAAGAATTGTACTTAATAATTGTAAAGTGAAAGGGTCTATAGAGTGAAGACAAAAAGGTAGAGACCTTTTGTTTAGTAATATAAATAGCAAACAATTATAAGAAAAGATAATCATTGACTTTGATATATTGTTTCATTAATAGTCTATAAAGATTTTACTTGTAAGGGTTACACATTCAAGCTTTGAGACATGAGATGCCTCTAAGGGAAATCATAACCAAATATCTCATTTGAAACAAAGAGCATATTATAGCAGCAAAAAAGTTTTACATCTAGTGGTAATGACCATGTAGTGTGTAAACTTCAATGTTTCATTTTATGAAGTAAAGCAAGTTTTTTCGAAATTGGTTCATCCAATTTGTTACAAAAATTAAAGAGTTTGACATCCATAAGAATGTGTGTATAAATCAAGATTGTAAATAAGACTAGTGGGAGTATTATAAGTATTTCAGCTGAAATATAAGAAATACTACACATTAAGAATGTTGTACAAATGTAAAACTACTTAAAAAGTTATTTGGTAATAGTTATTACTATTAAATTTGGAATCTAATATGTATAATAAAAGGTGTGAATTCTATATGTGAGTTCACCATTGAAATGGTTAATTGGAATTATAGTATAGAAGATGCACTATAAATTTCAATACTAAATCTTTATATTTTCTTACCATGTTTGGATAACCAAGTTCATTAATGAACTTGAGAAGTTCTTACCATTAAAACATCTAGTAGTATGTATTATGATGACAAATGAGGCAATAGTTCAAGCCTTAGAACTTCGGTCTCATAAGAGGTTTAAACATTTGGAATTATGATTCCAAATATGATTTAAGAAATCATATATAAAAAAAATTTATATGATTTTACAAAAATTATATCAATTGAGATTTTAGCAAATTCACTAACTAAAGCAAAGCTAGTAGCTTAATCGGCATCTTGAGAAGATAAGTATTAGATACATGATCGATTGTCTTTAGTTCAAGGGGGAGATTGTTAGTAGTATGCTCTAGAGTCAATGACATGTGATGTTGTGGCATACTATTTTATGTACAATCTTTTTTATATTATTATTAATAAATATTAATATTCATTTAATTGAATAAATGGCAAACAATATCATGTATAAAAGTCATTAATTAACCATCATGAGTCCAGGAAATAAGCATCATGATGAGATCATGCTAATGAGATGTATTTCCTTTAAGCTTAATTCTTAAATTTTTCTAATCATAGGATTACTAAGTAAGGCATTAGTGAATTCGAATAGATTAGTATATATTTAGTTTACTTAAAGAGTTGAGGGTGACTGATCTTATATTCACTTGTGTATGAGACACTAAGACAAATATGTAAGTGTTCATTAGAGAATGAATTCACTGAATTTACTTAACTAAGAACACCTATATGAAGTTTCTCTACATGTTAATAGGTGATTCTCATGTTATAGTTGTGCAATAGATTTTTGATTTGAGACATAATAGTTATCTTGTATGTATGTTATTATACTTTGATACTATTTCTGATTATATTAATGAGTCACTTAAGAAGTAGTAATTGGGTATAATCACTTGCATATAGAAGTATGTGAATATACAATAAAGGATCTATCACTCATAGTAAAAAAAAAAAAAAAAAGGTCATATGTGGTCTATGGCCATAGCACAATGAATATTAGAATATGAGTTTCTAATTTCTCCAATAAAATTATAATCTTAAGATCTAGACACATATAATTAAATTTAAGATTTGACATTATTTCTATATCCAAATAGATTTAATTGGGACATTGCATAATAGAAGGATTTAATTATATAGTAACTATTAACGGAAAGGTTCAAAAGGTTCACAACCATATTCATACTATTATAAATAGTCATTACGTGCTGCTAGGCACCAATTTTGACTTGTAGGAAACTCTGATAATTAATAATTATCTATAAATGATTAATTAATTAATCTTAATTAAAGAGTTAGTTGAGTTTTAATTTAAATAATTAGAATGAATTCTAATTTAATTGGAGAGAGTCCAATAATAAATATGTAAAAATTATATATCTACTGCCATCAATAGTTTGAACCTAAAGTATTACACACAATTGAACAATATTCAACTATGAGTTTTGGGGCAGTCATGTAATTATTATAGTTTGTTAGGCATTAAATTTAATTATGATTAAATTCTAATGTCAACAAAATCCCTAATGTGTTAGGATTATCCAATACATAAGGAGGTGGCTAGTCTTTATAACTATAAGACTTAACAAACTAAAAAGGACACATAAGATAAAAATAATTGTACGTATTGTACAGAAAGGCTAAAAATCCTTCAAAATGATTTTAGACTAAGGACAATTCTTAAATTACTAAAGAGATGTGGTAACTTGTGCTAGCACACAAGGAATCTCTTGGTGAGCCCTCTCACCTTCAAGCATGAAGATTCTTGGTTAGATTCGTTCCTATGGATATATTTAGAAACTAGACACTTGTGTCGTTGTTGTGTTTTTGATGAATCAAGAATATGAAGAAAGAATTGAAAGGCTTGAAGGTACACATTCTCTAACTTCTTGTTTAATTGTTAAGCTAGTTTTATGATCTTTCACATATGATAGCCATATTTTTACATCGATTTCATACACTTGGTTCTCCTGGTGCCATGGCGCCAATCTTTTTTATAGCAATCTGTTGTTTTGCGTTTTTGCTCGACTTCTCGTCGAATTCAACTTCCAAAGGGACTCATTTTTGTATTAAACATTCAAAACACACAAACTAAGTTAATATTGATTAGAACTCTTCTTAAAAAGCTAAATCCTAGCCAAAATGGACTAGGATTCAACATCCTAATATAATACGGACTTAACTAAGAATAAAGCAAAAACTAAGTAAATTTCAAGTAAAACTCTATTATAGCTTAAATAATTAGTTAAAATGAAATGAAATGAGTCTATTTCAATGACTTATCATCTCTTACATGAATCATAATAGTTTCTCTTCACAAGGACACAATTTTTTAGTATTTTTTTCATTTTTACATAACTTCCAATGTGAGACCAATAATCATTGACATTGTATCCACTGTAATAGTTCATGTATCAACTTGGACCAAGTTTGATATCTCGTATGTGATTAGAAAGTACTGAAATATTTTAAAATTATAAAAAGTATAAGAGTCAATCTTGTTAATAAAATTTTTAATTTTACTGTTAATGAAGAAATCACTTACTATCTCACAAAGTCATTGTGAAAACTGTTTCTCATGGAGTATCTTAAGTTGTGGATCAGTGGTAGTGAAATAATCAAGTCTCAGTATTACATCATATTGACTAAAAAAATATTAAGACTAGCTGAGTTTGATATAAGAGAAATTGGATATTGGAATTATTATGATTAGGTTTTGAGAAATTTCCTCTACATATGATCAAATCTCTTCCCAATTTCGAAGGACATATATCACTTCCTTAATGTAGTCATTGTCTTCTAGCTTCTTGGTCATAAAGTGGCCAATATTTTTTCCCAGATAACAAAATATTAGATTGCTATGATTTGGATTAGTATCACCATCACCGTCATTGTGATCTACTTCCTATATCTTCATACAAACATCACTAGCAAAGCATTTTCTGCAAAAGTACGAGGTTTCTTTAAGAATATAACCATTAACAATAGAATCCTTAGCACGTGCTTTATTGTAAACTTCTTTCTTTAGGCTATGCATATATCTATTGAAAGATAAAAAAAATTATTAAATTATTTACTAATGTCAAAATTGAAAAAATTCATAAAATGATTTGAAATAACATTAACTTTCAAATTGATACATCCACTGATATTGCATATGGCCACTAACTTTCGCTTCATAGGTCAAGTGAATCAAAAAATGCTCAATTGATCCTAAAATCCTAATACTAATTTGGGTTTCCAACTTACAGAGCGTCACAATAATACTTGCTTCAATTCTTTCCCTATGATGAACAAATAGATCCCTAAAGAACCTACTAAGTTTTGTAAAAAGCTCCTACAACAGGTTTTGGAATGAAGCCTTAAAATGCAATAGGTAATAATCTCTGCATGAGCACATGACAGTTATAATTCTTCATACCACAAATTTTGTATTATTTTAGGTTGACACAACAAGACAAATTCAAAGCGTAACAATCTGGGAATGTCAAATCATTCTTAACTCATTCACACAAAATTTATTATCATTATTGTTCAACGTGTATGTTGCTTAAAGTTTGTAAACTTTCCCATTTTGCTCATCCAATTCTAATTTAAAAAGATTACACAACTCCTTCAAATCTTCATTTGCTCGAAGATTGTCCTTGATTTTACCCTTAAAGTCCAAGACAGTATTGAAAAAATTGCCAAACTCATTCTTCTTAATATGCACGACTTCTAAGTTGTGCCAATAAAGATTCATAGACCAATACCGAAACTCCCAGAATATACTCATTTTCACCCAGTTAAGATGCTTTCCATTCTTAGCGACATCAAATAATCTAATCCTGGAAAGTACTTATTCACTCGACAATCTTGGAACCTTAGGTCTTTCTCTATAGTATTTTTTTCTAGAATTGTTTCTTAGTTTTCAATAAGGATGAATTTGGGGCAAGAATTGGCGATGGCACTCAAACCAAAATTTTTTTCTACCATTCTTGAGTGTTAATAATTTAGTATGTTCCTCCAAACATGTCATCCTACCATGGGTACTCCATGTAGAAGCCATATTATATACGAGAAAATAAAAAATCATCCATAAAAAATTAGCTTTTATAATAAAGTTCTATTTCAAAGATTTATCAAAAGTGAAAACATTCTCTCTGCACAATTTTTTCAACTAATCTATTAATGGTCTTAATTAAACGTCTAAATTCTTGTCCAGATGATCCAAATTGAGAAGTAACAAAGTCAAGAATATTGTGAACTAGAATTACCAAAAGGAGTGAATCTGTCTAATGAGAGGCCAAGTCTAAAATTACGTATTTCTTTTGCCTACAACTGAAGAAATTCATCAAAGTGTTTTCATGCCTCACCATCATATGGATATAACATCATATCAGGCTTCTCCCACTTGCCTTCCTTATGTCATCTCATGTCTTTTGTAGTGGTCTTAGACATATACATAAAGTCTTGGACGCTTCTTCATTATAGAAAGGTGACATAATATCTTATGAGTTAAGTTTCTTTTACCCTTAGTTTGAAACGAGTCTCATTGCAAACATCACACTTAATTTATGCTCGATATTGTCATAAGACAACTTACACTAATTCACACATATGTCGATCTTGTCATACTCAAGTCCTAGCTTCTTCACCAATGTTATAGACTCTAAGAATTTCAAGGTAACCTCTTATCCTCAAGCAATAGAATCTTGATTATTGTCTCAAACCTATTTTAACAATTTTCATACACATTAAATTCTAATTTGTAGTTCAATAGTTACGTTACGACCGATAAAATAGTTTGTTTCTTACATCCTTCCCTTAAGCAATGGCCAACAACTAATAGAATATTACAGCATCAGGGTTTGGGTTTTCAGTTCCTAACTAAAATTTGTGTATACCAAGTCCATTGTCATATATCATGTGGTTCATTTCAACTAAAACTTTATCTACAATAACACTGGACTGTAGAGCTTAAGTAAAATTGTCAAGCTTGACTATTGTGATCCATCGTCCTCATGTAAACTCCACTTATTATAAGCTATTATGAAACCTTTCTTATACAAGTGAAGCGTAACTTCCTCTCTATTTTTAGGAATTTACTAAGTCACAAGTATTACATGGCCCCAAATTGTTCTGTCAAACGCATAAGTTGTATTGCCAAATGCAAAGTCAATGAAAATTTTAACTTTGTCCCTAAATTCATCTGACATGGTATTATTCAACACCCAATGGTCCATCCAACTTCAAACAACTGACATTGTCTCCACATAATTATAAATTACTTCAACTCTATTACGTATTGTAAACAATGGAATAAACTTAATTGAATGCACCAAGTATTTTATTTATTTTTCTACCTTTAGTGTTATCTTAATGGTAAGCTGGTCCTAACCTATTTAGAAAAGTTACAAATGCATTCTAGTGAGTAACCTATTCTTTTGTCCTAATTTGACAAAATTTGGGTAGCATTTCCATATGAACTCCTAAGTACATCAGATAAACAAGGTGAAATCGTGTCACCTAGTCTAACTATGTACCCGGAGAACGTAGTTAAATGTAACCAAAATTTCAACCAAATGAATGAAAAATTAAGCTTACCCCAGTAACAAATAGTGTGTTCAGTTTTCTAAATTGTCTACTTTGGACAATTCAAGAATTGTTTTCAAGTGAAATTAATATATGTTCAACTAAGTAGACGAACATATACTAGTTCATTTAAAATTATTCTCAAAAGGGTTTCTAAATGATTATGAATGTATGTGTGATTTAAGCAAATTAAAAGAAATATTAATTTGAAGTTTCTAGGGGTCTCTCAAACAATGTCTATTGATCTGAATTTAATTAACCATTGTCATTCAAAAACAATGTTTATTATTTTGAATTTAACCAATTCAAATAATTTTAAATGAGATCAAAATCAAACAATTCACAATCACAATTTGGATATCTATTATTAGTAAACATACCCAAAAAAATAAGCATAAAAGCCCTTAGACTATATGTTCTACAATTTTATTTTATTATTATTATTTTTTTCCTTTGATTTAGTTAATAAGTTACTAACATTTGGATTTTTTTTAGTTTTCTTTAATCCACCAATGGATGGTTCAGGTAATGAAGCCAGCTCACAAGCCTCGAATATCATTCAACTAGCTAGGTTGAAGACCTCTATATGAATGAAATCCAAAGACAAACTCTCTTTTTTCTTTTATTAACTAGGCCTCCTTGTCTTGTCATCATGTTGTAGTTTCTCTTTTTTAATTTTGTTTGGCTTTGTTAACTGCTATGTATGACACTAGAGTGGATAGAAGGGGTAGTAGTTGTTAGTTTAGTACTAGAATAAGGAAAATCCTATGTTTCTAACATTTCACGAGGAAAACCATATGTTTCTAACATTTCACAATGGTGAGAAAAATCTAATTACTAATTTCCTATCTAATTTCAAAAAGAACACATTGCACACATCAGTTATTTTCAAAGTCCCTCAAATAACAAAAAATTCAAAATTCTCAAAATCCCCAAATTCACAATTCCTCAAACAATATTACAACAACCTCAAACACACATTAACATTAAACAACCAAAAATATCCAATTTCAAACGCCCATGAATACTTAATTTCAAATGCCCACAAACATTCAATATCAAAAACCCAATTCCCATAAATTAACATCTAAATTCTCAAAAATCTCTAATGTAGCATAACTTCTAAACTAACAATGTCAAAATTACTAAATTTCTAAACTATAAATTCACAAATCCCTAAAATAAAGACCTCCAAATCCACAAATCCTTAACCTACAAATTCATAAATCCCTAAAACAAAAAATTCTCACTGTTGGAGCCTCACTCTTGAAAACTAATCAATTAGTGACAAGAGGAGAGACTCATTTACTTCTAAGAATTATGAAGCCCTCTAGCCTTAGCAATGTAGGAGTTCACACATTGACACCCCCCTCAAGTGGAATGCAAAGATCTGATACCATGTTAGATCCTCAGTTTTGATTGATTACAAGAGGAAAGACCCATTTTACTTATAAAGATTATGAAGCCCTCTAGCCTTAGCAATGTGAGAGGTAAAGCCCATCAGTCGTGCCCCGATTATTCGTCGGGTGTGGACGTAATGGGCTATCATAGGCCTAGCTCTAATACCATGTTGAAGCCTTACTCTTAATTCAGTCCATCAGTTATGGGTAGATTAATCATTGAGTGTGAGTGTAATGGGGTGACTCATCAATCGTGGGTCTAGTTCTGATACCATGTTAGAGCCTTACTCTTAATAAGTTATAAGATGAGAGACCTGTTTTACTTATAAGGATTATAAAGCCCTCTAGCCTTAGCAATGTGAGGGTTCACACATTGACACCCCCCTCACCTGGAACATGGAGATCCAAAATTGTGAAATGGAGCCAATCAGTCGTGAGCTGATCAATCATCGAGTGTGGGTGTAATGTGTGGTAGTTCATGGGGTAAAATACAATTGACCCAAAATACTATATGTGGCAATAAAAATAGACGCAAAAGTGTTCGTGCAACATGGTGTGAAGGATTTTATAAAAATAAAATGTTACGCACTATTACTGATAGCAAGTGTTATCATGGATATGAAATTGGTGGATGCATAAAATTTCTCGCTAAATGATGTCAAATTAAGTCATTATTTGCGTCTATAATATATTATCAATGACATCTAGGAAATTTTTGGATGAATTATCAGCGACATCATAATTTTTTGGATGAATTATTAGCATCATCTTTAATGCTATCGCAGATAATTAAATTATGGACACTGATAAGCATTATCTATGACAACACTTTTGTTATCGTTGATAATCCATTTTGTTGTAGTTGTTATAATAAATGGGATAATGAAATGTGTGAGTTTATTACCAACTATTTAATTGTTGTATCGTCGATAAGGTCTTGGCTTAATTAGCTAAAATAGAGATGTTCGAGCCAAAAAATATATTGTTCAAGTCACACCATCAAAAAATAGATAAATTTTCTCTTTATTTGAGTTGTTTGTCCCTTTATGTAAATAATGAAATGAAGGTTATAATCAAGCCATCAATTATTAATTCCTACACTTTTACAATTGCACATACCCACTGACCAAACATCGTTAGATTTAAATGAACCCCATTAATTGCATGGTCTTTACATGTAGCTTCATATATACATTTCGGTGAAAAACTCTATTGTATGGTCTATTACAAATTGAAAGATTAGTTGCATATAATTATAGTGTAAATTAATGAAAATATATATTATAACATTATTTTCAGTAATAAAAAAAAATACTGAATGGTCCATTTTTAAATAATTAAAAATTGGATTAAGTTGGACTTTGATATTGGATTGCATTTTCCAATTATGGTAATTTTGTTTTTCCAATTTGATTTATATTTTAGAATTATACTTCTAATTGTTTGGATTTTTTTTGATACTATAATAGTTGTCGTTCTAGTAATGTGGATATTTGTTAATAAACTCTCTACTTTGGTTAGAAAAAAATATAAAAACTTTAAAAATATAACTCGTTTTCATCTAATTGCTACTTCATTCCTCTTCTTCTTCTTCTTCTTTTTTTCTTTCTATTTCTATCATTCCTATCGTTAAACTGTAATTACATGTTAAAGTTACTTACATTAACCTTTTGTGATTTGCTATGCATACTTGTTCTTCATTTGTATTCATGTTCTCTCTTCTTTGGACTTGTAATCCTATATTTAGTTGCATTAGTGCAATATATAGATATAGTAGTTGGTGCCAATTTCATTATTTCATATATTGACTAAATCTAACTAATTATTCAACATATGGTTGCTTTCAAATTTAATAACTAACAATGTAAAAATTCTTTACCCTAATAGTGGATCAAATGTTAATTCTATTTTAATTAATCCATACAAGGGTGAGTTTCAAACCAAACTGATCGGACTCATTCAAATTCAATTTGAAAACTAAACGAATCGAATTTGAATTTGAATAGTACAACATTATTTGATTCGTTATTATATCAATAATTTGAACGAATGGGAATCAATTATCAATAATATTTAATACCATTTTAATTAAGAAATTAAATAAATATTTTTTTATTTACCAAATTATCCTTATCAATTCAAATATTTGTATTTGTATTTGAATTTGGATACTGAAATTCGAATCCAAACAGTACACTATTCAAAACTATTTAATTTGAATTCTAGCTCTAATTCCATATATATACTGAAAATGCTGTGTAGCAGCAAAAAGAAAATGTCCACTTTTTGCATTTCAGAGCTCCATGTAAAGAGCAAAATTCTTCAAGTGCACGTAGCACTGGCCTTAAACAAATTGATAAGTTCTTTTATGTATGACTTTCTCCTTAATTAACATGTACATAGAAAATGTCTTAACATGGTAGATCCCAAAGGAAAATTGGTGAGAAGACAATGGATTGATCAGCTTTCTGAATTTCTGTCAAGAATGGCAACCTATTTCATATAAGATTTGGATTTGGAGTAGAACTCTACTCCCAAAAGCCTTATTATAGTTGAGTATTTATATATTTGTAAGCATAGGTATAGTCTGTAAAGTTAATGGAGAAAACATTCAAGTATATTCACTTTGTGAAATAAAATTTCATACTAGTCCCAACAAAAGAAGTTGAAACTGAAATAGTATAACTTAATTGAACTTATATTACTGATGAAGATGTACTGATGTGGAAGAAGTTTTTGAAATCATTGAGGATGATAATTTTGATTGACCAAGTCAAATATCTGATCCGTATGAATCGAATTTTTTAAGCTTAAACAATCTACTAATCACACTGCATTCGGATCAGAATATGATTAGTTAAAATCATGTTGAATTAGACTCAAATACAATAAAATGTATGATGCATTTTATTCATATTGAATCAAATTTTCATAAATCAAATCAAGTCAAATGATCAGGTTCACTGACATTTTGAAAAAAAAAAATAAAAAAAATCAGTGGTCTAGATACTGCTAGATAAAGCATAATTCTGGTTAGAAACAAAACTAGATTATAAATTTGATGAATAACTAATAACCCTAATATAAGATCAAGCTTCAGCCATTAATCATCATATATCTCAACCAGCAAGTCTTATTTAAGTAATTATAAAGCAAAAACAATTAACATTGTACCTGATAACTGCAATCTCCCATAGTAAAAAAAAAAGAAAAAAAGAACACATGCTTTGAGATGCTCTTTCATATATGAAACATACTCCAAGATGAATAATATATCATACATTCATTGAAACTTATCATCATTTCTCCAACATCTCTACTAATCCTTCTGGGAGATCATTTTTTGTCTTAACCAAACCACAAAATGCCCCCATTGCTTAAATGTGTTATGATGTGGGTTTGAAATGTTAAAAAAATACTACAACATTGAGAATAGTATTTCTTAACATTTCTAGTTGGGGAAAAACTGGCTCGGCAATGAGGGAAATTTGTTGTTTTGTTAGGGCAAAAACTGGCCTCCTAGCTGGTGCGTTAGCAGAGATGTGATAACCAATTTCCATGGTGATAAGAAGAGAAGATGAAGTCATGAAAAAAATTAATAAAATTGAGATTATCTAAGGATAGAAAAAAGGGAGTGAAGAAGGGTATTTAAAGGACTTTCATGACGTGTATTTTTTTTAATGTAATAAAATTTTCTAATAATTATTTGTAGTCATTATTACCCTTTTTGGCAATAATTTTAGTGCAATGCAATTAATGACCTAAATATTTTAAATTTTAAAGACAATCACTTGTTAAGATTATATTAATGAATTTTTTTCTGACATTATTATAGTGGGTGACAATAATTTAGTACAATAAATTTAAAGCATTAGTATTTTTATGTTTTAAATTGGCTTAACTAATATTTTAGCCTATTGAGATTGCCTTAATTTTAATCAACTGGATCACTATGCTTTCATTTTAATTTCAATTGAGTTTCATGCATACCTATTCGTCAAAATTTTATTTGATTTTACAAAAATTTCTTGTATTTTTGTAAGGATTTTTGTTCATAAATATTAAAATCACCATTCTCTTGTGTTATTTGGTTGTCTTGATCTTAATCTTTAGACAAGTTTCATTTGTAAATTTTTAGAAATTCATGCATGACACCCAATTAAAATTAAAATGAAAGTACAATGACCCAATTGAAAATTTTAAAACATAATGGCTCATTTGAAAAATAATGTAACTATAGGGATCTAAAATATAATTTTTCATTTTTCAATCAAGTTGCATTCTCTCATTCTCATGTTATGTATAAATAAACTCATTCTACATAATTTAAATATAAAATGACAAAAAAAGTTTTGTAAGACATAAAATAATTTAAGCACATTATTATCTTTATGTCAAGGGTAGTTAATTAGTTAATTCATAACATATAAACAGAAGAATAAAATTTGATTAAGAAATTTTGAACCTTAAATGATAAAATTGATTGAGAAAATTCTTAGAATATCGAAATAAAAATGATACAATCTTAAAGGACCAAGGCTATAGATAAACTTTTAAAATTTCAATGACTATATTTATTATATTTGCATAGAGGTTTGCATGCATCTTGTTCAAGATAAGTAATTTAGGTGCCCAATGCTAGAGAAGAAAGATCAAGAGTTTATTCAATATTCTAGAGATTTGGAAGATAAGCATCCTATTCCTTTTCATTCTCTAATTGTTCAAGATTATGATCCTAATGAGCATTATGGTTTGAAGGATCCTTTTCTAGGAGATCAAGACTTTAAAATTAATCCAAGGGAGAATTTGGATAGGGTGGTTTAAACTTTGAATATATCTCCTAAGAGCTGTAAGGCAAGCCCTGTCGCAATAGGTGGGAATGCATTTACTACCTCAGGGGCAACAAACACTAAAGGCAGCTCTATGAATGCTATTAGGGTTCATTTTGATGATATTATGAAAGCTTCGTTGAACAATGCTAATATCAAGGATACCAGAAGCTTGCTTTCTCTTCCTTCTTAATAATTGATGTGCTCTATTAGAATGCCCGTGGGTTTAATAATGGTAAAACTAGGCATCGACTTCGCAAATTGGTCAGGTGGAATTGAATTTCTTTAGTGTTTGTTTCGAAACTTAAAAGTTTTTGGGGGGATTTGAAGAGCCTTGAACAGTGTTGTGGCTTTTTGTACTCAATCTTTAATACTGCAAATAATTTATGGGTGTCATAGTATGTTTCATTTTTTGGTGAACTAATTTTGGTTTCAGGTCAACAAATAACGTTGAAGGTTTGTCATACAACTTTGGTTGTTTCTAGTTTTTCTAACTTTATCTATGCTAAATAATGTAGTGCTAACAGGCTTGTATTTTGGGATGATCGTTACTAGAACTTACTATATCTGCATTTGCCAAAAGACAGACTCTAAAAAACCAAACATAGATATAGACTTTTTGCGTCTATGATTAATGTTTCTGCATCTGTAGACATGCAGACCCTGATAGTAGGGGAAAAAATAAATTCAATAGATGCTGAAATTTGAAACGCATATGCAACAAAATGTACCTTTTGGCGCCATATTTCGCGAGGACATCTGCATCTGCAAGGGCAGACATAGATATTTTGATTGGTGTCAAATTTATATGCATCTCCATTGTCTTTAATTTCTTTTGCCTCTATGCATGCGCAAATAATAAAATATTATTTTTTTAAAAAATATATCTTTTTTTTCTGTTCTGCCACTTAATATACCTGTATCTGTAATAGTAGATGTAGAAAGTCTATCTTGTTTTAAACCATATCATGGCTCCCCTTCTCCTCCTTCCTGTTCTTCCTCCACCAATCCAACTCTACTCCCTTTTATCACAGAGGATGTTGTCAAACGAGAAGCCACCACCTTCTGGCCACATCCTCATCGTTCTCCATCCACCTCCTTGTCACTTCAGATCAAGGGAGATTCACAAAAGGTATGTTATATATATATATATATACACACACACACACACACACACACACACACATTAATATTTTTGTATTGTTTGTTAGGTAGTTATATATATCTATATAAATATGAAAGTTTCTTGCTTGAATATAACACATTACCTACTCACTCACACAATGATAAATTGATGTGTGGCTATATATAGATTAGTATATAGGAGATGTAGGGTGCTGGTATTGTATTATTATATATGTTAAGGGATGAATTGAAATATTGATGGTGCATAGCTGGTTAGTACTAACGGTTAAGAAATTAAGTAAAAACATAATTACCTAGTGCTTAACTTGTCCAAACTACTTATATTTTCTTAAGTGTTAATTAGCTTTTGCTTAAATAAATCCTATCTAATAAGTTGAAACTCCAATTAAAGATCCAAATTAATGCCTTAAAATCATGAAAATAGTTTTATCCATGCCTTAATTAACCTTAAAAATATTAATTTAATAAAGTCCAATAAAATATCCAAATACCTAGATAAGTTATTTAATTAATCCATATGCCTTAAAACCTTAAAAATATATTTATCTAAATTAATGCCTTATGTATGTAGTAAACTCTTGAATACATACATACATACATACATACATACATATATATATACATATATTTGAACATAATAAATTCTAATGAACTAATCCTAATAAAGCAATAAACTTCTAAACTTAATTTAAAACAACACCTTCTAAATAATTCTTACCTTCAATTATTACTATGATCCGATTATTATACATTGACAGAAAGATTTATTACATATATATTTCAATGCATTAACATGAAGGCATATTTTGTACGTATTTCAATTGTATTGCATATTCTCGTGTTGCATGTTCACAGCTTTGGAGAGTTAATTATTTGAATTTGAATTTTATTTTATTAGGAGAGTTGCAGGGGCAATCACAAATCCAGTGACCCATGAAACCACATTTGTAGCATTTACTCAATTGTATTATCTACAATAGCCTTGGAGATAATGCAAGTGAGTAAATAGTAAAAATGTGGTTGCATAGGTCATTGGATTCGTGATTGTCCCTAGAACTCTCCTAATAAATTTTTTTCAAATTCAACTAACTTAGTACTTAGAGAGTCATTGCCCTTGAATTGCAATTATGATGGAAGCATCATACGGGAATCAAAAGCCAAGGGAACAATTTTGGGGATGTTATTATGTACATTTTTCCCATTGACAGAGCAATTTCTCAATTTCCCTTCTTCTATCTAAGTTTCATAACTACATATACTAATATATGTTTGTTCATTAATATCTCAATTCATAATTGCATCATATATGTTAAATATCCATTGCATATCATATTCCATTAGAAACCCGTTTGAGTATCGTTTTAAATGAACTAATATATGTTCGTCTGACATGAAGAATGTATATTAATTTCATTCAAAACAATTCTTGAATTGTCCAAGTTAAGTGGACAATTTAGGAACACAAGCACTCTAATTGTTTCAGTGTTATGCTTAACTTTTTGTCCATTTGGTTAAAATTTTGGTTGTGTTTCTTTATGTTCTCTGGGTACATACATAGACATAGCGATACTGGCTAGCTTGTCTATATCATGTGCTTAGGAGGCCATAGCAAAATGCTACCCAAATTTCACCAAGTGGGGACAAAAAGTTTAAGCATATCATTGAAATGAGAGTGTGGCTTTCCTAAATAAGATGGGACCAACCCTTAAGATGGTATTGAAGGTGGTAGAGAGTATATACCAATAATTGGCTAATCATTCATTTTAATTAATTGAGTTAAAGTGTTATATGACCAACATAAAGACAATGTTTGTTGATAGAACTTAGATGTACCGTCATGTGGTGGATCATGCCATGTCAGATGAATATAGGGAAGGGGTTAAAGAATTTCTCGACTATGCATTTGCCAGTATGGGTTATACATTTGACAGATTAACTCATTATCCCTGCAAAATATGTGACAATAGTAAATTATTTGCTAGAGGTGTAGTAACCTTTCACCTTTATAAGAAGGGTATTGTTGTAGCATATAGAGTGGAGTTTATATGATGAGGGTCGAGTTGGTAATACTGAAGGGACCATTGGAGTATGCAAAAGTTGGGCCATCAAATGTTGTTGAAGGTGAAATATTACCTGATACAAACTGGATAACAAAAATGATATTGGACTCGATAAGCCCAAATTGCAATTAAGACCCGAAGAATCCCAATTCAGAAGCTGCAAAGTTTTATGAGATATTGGCAATTACATAAGATCTAGTATGGGCAAGGTGTGAAGAAACTATCCTTTCGGTTGTGACTCAACTATTGAACTGTAAGTCAGAATTCAATGTTTCAAAAAATTATTACAATAGATTCATCCAAATCATTAAGGGAATTCCACATAAGGATGAGAAGTTACCTAAATCTTTTTACTAGCCTAGAAAGTTGGTAAAGGAGTTAGGACTTGGATATGACAAGATTGATGTTTTTCCAAATCAGTGCCAGTTGTATTTCCAAGAGAATGAGTGCATGAATGCTTGTGATGTTTATAAAGAGACTCGTTTCAAGGCAGGTGGTAGAAAGAAGATACCTCATAACCTATTGTGACAATTGATGATCATGAGTAGGTTACAGGAGCTTTATATGCCTAAAGTGACTCCAAAAGACATGATATAGCACAAGGAAGGTAAATGGAAAAAACCAGATGTAATGATTACATTAACCCAATGGGGAGGTGTGGAAGCACTTTGACGAAGTCCATCCATCATGGTTAGAAGAAATAAGAAATGTCAAACTTGGCCTCTCAAGAGATGGATTCACTCCATTTGGTTATTTGGGACCTCAATATTCATTCTAGCCAATGTTTATCACTCCTTATAACCTTCCAACATGCTTGTGCATGAAGCAGTACAACATTTTCTTGACTTTGCTAACTTCTGGTCTGCTCTATCCTAGCAAAAATTTTGATGCCTTTCTAGGCCTTTAATAGATAAGTTGAAAATACTTTCGTGATATGGCATCTTGACTTTTAATAAGTCTTTGAAGCAAAACTTTATCATGTGAGCTACTTTTCTATAGACTATTCATGATTTTTCTGCTTATGGAATGACTTATGGGTGGAGCTCCTATGGTAGACTGTCTTGTATGGAACATACAAAATCCTTCACACTAAAGAATAGTAGAAACCAATGTTGGTTTGATTGCCATCGTCAATTCTTGCTTGAGAATCATCTGTTTTGAAAGTAAAGAAACAATTTTCAAAAGAACACCATTGAGAAAAGTTCACCACCACCCAGATTTTCGAGTGATGAGCTTTTTTCCAAGGTTAGATCATTTGATGTTTTAATAAACGGAAGGGATCATAATTGGGTAAAGATGAGTATATTCTAGGAGTTGTCGTATTAGTCTATCAACCTACTATGCCATAACTTAGACATCATGCATATTGAAAAGAATGTGTTTGACAATATTTCCAATACTGTCATTGACTAGAATTGGAGCTGCGTGAGGTTAATGCAAATGGTTAAAGCCAAAAGCAACTTACACTCTAAGCAAAGATGATAAGAGGTTTGTTTGTGAATGAATCAAGAATGATGTAAAGTTTCCTGATAGTTATGCTTCCAACTTGTCTTGTTGTATAAACATGAAAAAATGTAAAGCTTATGGTATTAAGAGCTATAACTGTCATGTGTTCATGCAGAGGTCATTGCCATTTGTATTTCGAGACTTCATTCCGAAGCCAATTTAGGATCCTATTATAGAACTTAGTCATTTCTTTTTAGGTATTTGTGCAACTGAACTGAGTGTTTCACATATAGAGTAGCTTAAGTTAAATAAACCTATGACGCTTTGTAAGTTGGAAACTAAGGTAAAAGTTGAGGATCCTATGGAACATTTACCGATTTACTTGGCTTATAAGGTAAAAGTTGGTGGCTTAGTGCAATATTGGTGGATGTAACATTTCGAAAGTTAACTTTCAAATTTCTTGCATTGATTTTTTTTTAATTACAATTGTATATTAAATATTATATAACATTCATTAATAGGATAATGCATAAAAATATATAAAAATATAAAAAAAAGCACAAGTTGAAGGCTCAATTGTTGAGGCATACATAATCAAGGAAACATCAAATTTGTATAGCCTTTACTTTGTAAGCAATGTGCATACAAAGATGCGGGAATTAGGCCGAAATGATGATGACGATATTGATCTAACTGATCTAGCATTTATATTTTCTTATTTTGGTAAAACTATTGGACATGTTTGGTGTAAACGACTAGAAGATTGCGAGTATAATAAAGCGGTGATATATGTGTTTCCCAAAACTATAAACAAATTGCTCTTTTCGTGGAGTAAGTTTCAAAAACTTTGTATTGGTACCTTCAAACTTTTTACACACAATTTATCTTGTCATACATTTGTTTGTAGTAAATTCGATTCAATAATAAGAGTTAATGATCCCAATATCACCGATGAACAACTCGAGAGATTCCGTGAAAAGAAATTTTCGCATTGGCTAAGCCAACCGGTAAGAATTTTTTCGATTCTAATTAAACTTAATTTGTCATTAATGACATTTTTATTCTTACATACATCATAACTACATAAGTGTTGCATGATGTAAGCATTGATGAGCACGTACATGATATATCTATCAGTCTAAATTCGTCTACCCACTATTACAATGGATACATCATAAATGGTTATCGGTTTCATACAGAACATCATACAAAAAACAAAAATATCATAAATAGTGATATTTGTGTGAAGGGAAGCTGTTATGACGCATATGATTACAATTTTTATGGTATGCTGACCGATGTGATTGAGTTGGAGTATGAGGGTCCCAACAACAAGGTTGTCTTGTTCAAGTGTCTATGGTATGATTCTTCTGACAAAGGACTTAATTTGACCCCCAACATGGTTTAAATGAGATAAATCACAAATCCAAACTTAACTCGGACGAGCCATTTATGTTGGGTTATCAAGTGACACAAGTCTTTTATGCAAAACATATGTCTAAGAAAAGAGAAACATTTGATTGGTGGATAATATGTAAAGTGAAACCAAGAAATTTTGTTGATTTATCAATGACTGAAGATAACATTGAAAATGTGATGCCAATACATTCAAACTTTTTTCAAGACCAAGAAACCCAATGTCCAGCTCTAGTTACCATTAAAGGTGATGACAGTCTCCCTAAATCACTTCACGATGGAAATGTGATGAAAAAAGTTAATCAAAATGAGCTTCTTGAATCAAAGTGCAAAAAAGTTTTAAGGTAATTATTAATGATGACTTTATTGATGACGACGAAATCATCTCAGTTGATGAAGAAGAATATAACAAAGAGGAAAAGTTGATTGATGAAAATGATGAGAATTAGTAGTTCTTTACCTGTAAATATGCAAGCATGTTCATATATAGTTCATATCTTAATTAAGACAAAGTTATTTACTAGCTAGTTTTGTTACTCATTTTATAAATAACTAACACAATCATATAACTTGTTGCTTCAGGTACATATATTACACAATCATTCCTAGAGGTATAGTTTCTTTTAATTTCATTTTCACTATAGGATTCTTAAGTAGTATTTTTATTCTCAAGTTATATTTTAAATGTTTACCTTTGGATTTGGGGGGGAAAAGTTAAACACAAGTCTGTTTTGGGTTTTGGTAGTACCAACATGACCTTAGGGACAAATAAGACCTGTAGGAAGAAACAGAATGTCATTTGGATCAATGGTTAGGATATTAGGACAATGTCATAATTTCAAGGCAAAACCTTTATAACTCTAGGTTTGGGTGGCAACATGGTCAAACACAAGTTCTTTTGGGATCCTGGGAGTAGTTGCATGACCGTGAGGACGAATAAGACCTGTAGGAAGAAACAAAATGCTATTTGGATGAACAATTAGGACATTAGGAGAATGTTATAGTTTAAAGGCAGAACCTTTGTAACTTTAGGTTCATGGGCCAAAAAAGTTAAATACAATTCTGTTTTGGGTTCTAGGAGTACCAACATAACCTTAGAGATAAATAAATCTTAGAGGAAGAAACAAAATGTCATTTAGATCAACGATTAAAATATTACGACAATGTTACTTTTTCAAAAGTAGTTTCAAGGAAAAACCTTTGAAAATTTTGCTTAATTTTTCTAAGTTACATTTTTAACTTATATACATATTATGTTAGGTTTAATGTAACTACTTACAACTTATTTATTTTAATTATTTTAGGTTGCACCTCACCTTACATTCATGCCTTCGCATCTTAGTCAAGATATATAACGAGCAAATTTGAGATGTTGAAGACAAGTTAGGATTATAAAATGGTTTTTTCTACAATATTTGTAAATAATTTTAATCTTACATATGATGAATTTTATATAACATTTTCTTATATATATGAAATTTGGAATTTATGTATAAATATACAGGTAATTACGGGTACAAAATTACAAACTACATAAAAGCAAAATAATAAAAACAAAATATTAAGGCCATCTACGTTCACAAGTTGGAGTTTTTATGCTTGCCAGATACAGACGCAGAAAAAATTATAAATTTAAAATAAAGTGCATCCATATTTTCTACATCTAGAATGCAAATGCAAACATATTGCGTTTGCGTGTCCGTGTCTACTTTCAAGACGCTGATAAGTGGCCAAAAATTTAGGCTTCCAAATTTTGTATCTGTTAGCCAGATGCTACTATACAAACGCAAATAATCTTTTGTGTCTATGCAAACTTAAAAAATATATCTGAGTCTAAGGTCACTGCATCTACTTTCTTGCATTTGGATGCAGCCGCAAATAAGCAACTGCATCTGTTTTTTTGTAACATCTACTTCTTCCTTTATAGTGGATCTTATTATAGTTTTTGGCATGGTTGGTTCTGATGGCTGGTTAGTTTGTGGTATTTCAATTGGGTTCTTGAGTAGATTAAGTTGTCTAGTGCACATGCCCATTTTAATATAGCTTCCGCCTCTAACATTTTGGGTACATTAACTATTTGTGATCTTCATGAGGTGTCCTACTCTGGGTCTAGGTTCACTTGGACTAATAAAAGGGAAGGTCTGTCAAGAATCTTGAAAAGTTTGGATCAGTTTTTTATGAATTCTACATGGTCTAATGTAGCGTTTCATGTTACACAACTTAACACAAATTATTCTAACCATAACCCTATATAGGGTACTTAAAGTGAAACCTTAGCCTCTTTCTAATATGTTCCTTTCAGGCTCTTAAATGTGTGATATAGGTATCATATGTTTATTAAGACGGTACAATGTTCATGAGACGATGCAATTTTTGGTAATTCTATGTAAGTGCTTGCTGCCAAATTGAAATGGTTGAAAAAGGCTCTTGGTTCTTGGAAAAAAGATGGTTTTTGAATTCAAGATAAGGTCAAACAGGTAGACGATGTAGTTACTCCACTTGAATAAGTAGTTGATAGGGTGAGGCTTCACAAGAGGACTTTACTCCAGCTGAGCTTGTTTTGGATTATAAGCTTGATGCGGAAGAGGAGTTTGGAGGCAAAAATATCCAGTTAAATGGTTATAATAGGGTGATCGGTGCACAAAATTATTTCTTGCAACTATTCAAGCTAAGCGTAATTGTTTGACTATTCATAAAATAAAGAATCCAACTGGAGATTGATTGGAAAGGAGTGATGATATTGAGTGATAGGTTGTTGAGCACTTCTCGTGTATCTTTGCTGAGCAAGATAATTTTCTTGACATGTGTTAGAGTCACACCCTTAGCTGAGTGTAGTCGTTTAACTATTTATAAAATAAAGGATGCAAATGGAGATTGGTTGGAATTAGTGAGGATATTGAGAAGGAGGCTGTTGAGCATTTCTCCGGTATCTTTACGGTGTAAGATAATTCTCCTAATATGTGTTAAAGTCACACCCTTAAAGCCAATCAATTACTTTAGGATGTGTGAACCCATATTATTATATATTGTGTTAGAGCTCCAAGTCTAAGTAATGTGAGAGTTACCATATTAAGACCCTACTCACGTGAAACGTGTGTTCAAGGAACACACTGGTTAGAAGGCAGTAGAGCTAGAGTGTTGGACCATAGTTAGAAAGCCTGATGCTTATAGCCACAATGACCCAACTTATAGCCACACTGGCCTAATTTGTAGCCACATTCGAGAGCCTAGAACTCAAATCTAATATTATGTTAAAGCCATACACATAAATCCATTCAATTTGCTTTAAAAGGTGTGAGCACATATTATTATATATAGAAGATTTACATTTAAGCAATAATCGGGTTACCACATTGACAAGATACCATATTGGAGCCATACTTTTAAAACTAATCAATTGGCTTTAGGAGGGTACATATTATATATATAGTGTTAAATCTCCATATCCAAGCAATATGGAAGCTACCACATTGATACCTTCCTCACCCTCCTCACGTGGAACGTGGGGTTCAAGGACCATGCGGGTTATGAGGCATTAAGGCCAAAGTGTTTGAGCATAATCAGAAAGCCCATTGTTTATAGCCAGTTTGAAGGGCCTAAAAACCAACTCTGATGGATTTTATAAATTGTATTCTTGCTTCTGATACTCAAAATGAAGGTCTTAGTGTGTTTGATTATGAGGATTAAGTCAAAAAGGTAGTTTGGTAATTGGATTAAAATAATATTGTTGGCTCGGATAGGTTTAATGGCTATTATTTTGTTTATTGTTGGATTATTGTGTCTACCGATATAGTTTGGGCTATTTGGTATTTCTTTGTTAGAGGTAAAAATTTTAAAACCATCAATAGTACGCTTAATGTTTTTATTCCGAAGACATTTTCTCATCAGACTTTCTCGAACTTGAGACCTATTAGCCTTTGCAATTTTACTTCCAAAATCATATCTTTTATTCTAGTTAATTGCCTCAATTTGATATTCTATGTATGATTTCCGAGGAGCAAAGTGGTTTTATGAAGAGTTGTAGTGTTATAGACAATGTTGCTTTGACTGAGTTAGTACATGGTTTTAATAAAAAGATCTTGGGGGATAATGTTATTTTTACGCTTGACATGGGTAAGGCTCATAATAGTGTTAACTAATTATTTTGACTTTCTATGATTCGTATATTTAGATTTTGTAAGTACTGGATTGACCTAATTTGGGGTATGATTTTGTGTCCTTGGTACTCAATATTGGTTAATGGTAATAGTGCTACTTTTTTCAAATCCTCTAAAGGGCCTGGCAAGGGGATTCCTTATCTCTTCTCTTTTTTCTCTTAGCATCTGAGGTGATAAGCATGTGACTTAAACAACATATAGAGTCTGGTTTAAATGACTGGCTATTATTCTTATCCTAATGGTGCTTTAAAGGTTTCTCACTTAGTTTTTAATGATGATGTAATCATTTTTTCTACTGGTCGGAAGGATTCTTGTGAAGGTCTTATACATTTCTTGGTGGAGTATAAAGTTAACTTCAGATAGCTTATTAATAGTCATAACACTACAAGCAAAAATAATAGGACGTTGATAGTCATCAGCATCCATACAGTGGACCCTGATACATAATACCAACACATAATAAGACTTATCAACGTGATAAAAACTAAAGCTGATAATGGACGCTAAAACATGAATACTAATACTTTGTTCTTTAAAAAAAATAAAAATGAAAAACATATATGTGTCACAATGTTGAAGTTGAGAAGTTGACACTAAAACTTTGATTATTGTCAAATGTTTTAGCATCCAAAACATACAGACACTGATAATAAGAGGATATTGATATTTAATTTTCTTTTTTCTTTTTTTTCTTTTTTTTCTTTTTTTTTTTTTTTTTTTTTTTTTTGTATACCTGCTAAATGATAAATCATACATAAAATTGATATTACAACTAAAATGATCATTTTATTGATCATTCAAGCTTCAACATATCAAAAACATTGAAGTTTAAAAATGTAAAAAATTTGTATTACATTTGTTCATAATAACAAAATAAAACTAAAACTAAAACTAAAACTAAGCTTCCCTGAGTGAAGGATCCTTATCCTCTTTCTCACAATCATCCATTGAATGATAAGGAGACAATGGAGCAGCTGATGAACAAAGGCCCTAAAAAATCAGTTAATAATGAATATAAAAGTTAGCTATGTGTTAAACTTAATAAGTTTACAAAGTAGAACACCAAATGTACATCTTTCATCAAAATATGAAACTGACTCTTACTACATGTCTTCTTTATTCCTATAGACGTGTCATTTGTCCATCAGACATCAAATGACTATTTTACCCCCAATCCCACACCTAATGCTAATCCTTCATACATTTCTTATTCATCCCTACGGAAAAGCCGGTATCTCCAGCTCGTCCATCGGACGTCAAATGACTATTTTGCCTCACACCCACAAATGCTGAATTTTTGAAGTTTCTAAATTAAGAACTTTAACCTATAAAATGCACATTTCTCATCCAAATATGAAACCGATTTTCTTGCATTACGGATGTTTCGGCATCCTTGGCTCATCCATTGGACATCAAATGACTATTTCCCTCGCCTCTAATGCTTAATTTTCAAAGTTTCTAAGTTAAAACATTTTAACCCATAAAATATAGATCGCTTAACAAAAAGATTCTTCCTACATGTCTTATTCGTCCCTCCGGAAGTGTCAATATCCCTGGCTTGTCAATGAGACGTTAAATGACTATTTTGACCCACAACTATTTTAAGTTAAAACACACTTTAACCAAAAAATACAATCTCTCATTACAACATGAACTCGGTTCTTCCTACATGTCTTATCCGTCCCTACAGAGGTATCAATATTCTCAGCTCGTCCATCAGACATCAAATGACTATTTTCCCCCTAATGCCTAATTTTCAAAGTTTCTAACTTAAAACGTACTTTAACCCATAATATGCACATCTCTCCTCAAAACGTGAAACTGATTCTTCCTACATATCTTATTCATCCCTACAGACATGCTAGTATCCCTAAATCGTCCATCAAACGTCAAATGACTATTTTGCCGACCCCTAAATGCCTCATTTTTAAAGTTTCTAAGTTAAAATGCACTTTAACTCATAAAATGTACATCTCTTATCAAAATGTGAAACCGATTCTTACTACATGTCTTATTGGTCTCTACGGACGTGCCAACATCTTTGGTTTGTCCCTTGGACCCTTGGACGTCAAATAATTATTTTTCCCCTAATACCTAATTTTTAAAATTTCTAAGTTAAAATGTAATTTAACCCCTAAAATACACATCTCCACATCAAAATGTGAAATTGATTCTTCCAACATGTTTTATTCGTCTATACATATGTGCTAGTATCCCCGATTTGTCCATCAAACATCAAATAACTATTCTGCCCCCCAACACCTAATTTTCAAAATTTTTGAAGTTTCTAAATTAAAATGCACTTTAACCCATAAAATTCAAATCTCTCTTCAAAACGTGAAACTGATTTTTCCAACATGTCTTATTCGTCCCTATGGACATGCTAGTATCCCCGACTCGTCTATCAAACGTCAAATGACTATTTTGTCCCCAAGCACCTAATTTTCAAAAAAATTTAAGGTAAAACATACTTTAACCCACAAAATGCACATCTCTCATCAAAACATGAATCTGATTCTTCCTACATGTCTTATTTGTCTTTAAGCACATGTTAGTATCCTCCACTCATCCATTAAACGTCAAATGACTATTGTTTCCTCCCTCCCCCCCCCCCCCCAAAGCCTAATTTTCAAAGTTTCTAAGTTTAAACACACTTTAACCCATAAAATGCATTTCTCTCATCAAAACATGAAACCAATTATTCCTATATGTCTGTAATTTTAAAGTGAAGTTTTATGTTACTTACATGAGGTGAAGACTATGGTGGTTGAGATCCTCTTAATGGAGCAAGTTCCTCCCTCATTATTTCCCTAAGCAATGTAGTAATTTCTGTGGTGATCATGGATAGAGGAGGTAGGCCAAAAGGCCCAGTGCTGTCAACATTGTTAGAACTACATTGGTCGAGTGCCTGAGAGTCTATATATCCTCCGAACCCATAATAGTATCTATGTTTTCTCTTACTGGATAATTGTACCCATAAACCTTCATCAATAATTAAGCATATTGTGAAGCAAACTCATGCTACCTAACAGATGCAAATGAGAAAATTAAAACCTAGAACTTGTGCTTGTTCTTCTCGATTTACTATAAACAAATTCACCTTTCTTATTTCAGTGAATATGATCAAAAACCTCTAACCGAGTAGGCTTAAGACCCAATTCCACTCTTTAAATAGTTAAGACAAAAGAAATTTTTTTTGTTAAACGTGTGAATAAATAAATTGAACAAAATTATTAAAAAAAAAAAATTAAAAACTATTACCAAATTTTTTTTTACTTTTTGACATGGTGAACAAGGCTATCACCGGTATGTCTGTTGACAAATGCAATTTTTAACTTTCTCTTGAACTCATCACCAACCATAAGTCACAATAAGCATCCCAATATTCTTGTGGGATCCAATTTGGCCTATCAGTTTCCTTCCAAGCATGGGTATCCGACCTACACATCTTTCTCAATTTACTTAATTTTTGGAATGCAATTGTAAGGTGCTTGTTGGCGACATTATTGCAAACTTGTCTTTCCTTATGAGTTTTCACAATGGTCCAAATTCAAGACATGAACTTATGCCACATTCCTTACATGTCACCATCTAGCCACACCCCCGTATGGCTTTATGTTAGTTCATGAAAATTGATTCTATGTCCTCGTCTAGTAGTAGAGACTTTAAGAGAATAGCTTTTATCACACCCTACATGAAGACATGATTGGCTAGAGGATTGGATAACCAAATCTCCGTAACCTTGACTTTACTATAACTGAACACAGAAGAATCTCGAACAATTATATTTAAAATTAAGAAAATAACTTTACTGATTAAAAATAGAGGCTTGTTATTAAACACATAACATTTAATGGAAATTTCGACATAAATTCCCTACAATGTGGAACATGCCCAAAAATATAACCACATAATCATGTTTACATATAACTAGACCACAATGACTACAACACAAGAGAGCTCTGCTCCAACAGTATCATAAACAATAACAAGCAATTAACCTATTACACAACACAAAATCAAACACCCTATAGCTCTAGTGTGATTGTAAACTTTCATAATTGATTTCAAGTATAAGATTCCGAATATACCTTGCCGCCAAACACTCGGCAAGCCCATATCGGTAATTGTCGTCCTTTGAGATCCTGTTACTAAAAAAAATATCAACAAAAGAGGGGCAAGTCCTACAGACTCAGTGAGTGGAAAAACGTACCCAAAGGGTACTAGAATTAATCATAGCATAAGGAACATATATCAATTAGTTAATCTCATATAACTACATTCATGCCTTGATTCAACAGTACACGTACGTACCTGTACTCATCATATAATCACAATTCATAAGATTCACAAGATAGACAAAGCAATTAAAGTACTTGGAATTCATGATTCAAATCAAACAATCAAAAAACTTAAAGCATACAAAGGGTCAACCGAGTAACTCAGCCCCGCACACCATATATCTGCCCACCGGCAATTTTTTCGCCTCGTACAAATATATTTCCCTTACATAATCCATTCCACTGGGCTGAGCACTCAAACATTTTAAAGCACTTATCAAAATCAAAATATCTCATATCAGAATATCCTAGGAACACCTGAATTTTAATTTTGGAAATAAAAATCATTTTGGAGAAAAATTCACTTCGTTGGCCTTTATCAACCACAAATAATTTAAAAATCAAGCATAATTCAAATAACTCAATGAAACACTACACATGCTTATTTTTCCATATAACACATGTATTCAAATATACGTACAATCACACACAATAATATAGTAACCATTATAATTATACGTACAATCACAGCACGTAATCCACTCATCAGTTAACAAATCTTGTTTGTCACTTCCTCTTGCGCTTATGTGTGTCATCAGGCCCACAGTAGGGTCCAGAACTGAAATTCATATTTTCAAATAATACTTAGTTCATAAACATTATAATTATAATCTTTTAATTACTAAGCTTATATATCAACTTATATAGATTTATTGAAACTAAATCTGTTTAGCTAGTTTAACCAATTCCTTGCAAGACACTTGATTCCATATCTTGTATGTATTTTATATATATACACATATCAAGAAATTAATACTAACTCATACTTTCAACATTTCTCATTTTCTAGCATTAAATCCAAGTTAAGATACTCTTTTTCAATTTATCCAAGAGCTTGGATCATGCCATTCAATATTAATACAATTAAATTCTAAAATTTATCTTTCCTTAACCACCTAACCACATTTATTTATTCTTACTTTTAGACTATTTATTCAAGTTAACATAATACTTACCTCTCAAGATCTCACTTTACCTAATTTCTCCTTTTAGGCATTTTCATAATTACCTTGGAGATATGTTTGATTTTAACTTACATACTTAACCAATTCCAACAAAACCAAGTTCAAATGTTATTTTTAGAATGTTAGCTATCTTTCTTATTTATAAACTTCCTCTATAATCAACTTTGAACCCACTCAATTTCCTTACATAAACACAAACAGGGCATTGCACAATTTTTGGTTGCCAACCTCTTATTCTGATGCTTATAAAATCCATATACTTGGGAATTAAATTATGAAACCTTCCATTATAGCTTATCAAGATATTAGGAACATTTCATATTCATCATTTCACTCCTAAATCATCCTTTAAGACCCCCTAACATCAGTTTTACCAAAACAAGTTTAGTCAGGACCAGAAGATCACAACAATGACTTCTAACACCTCCAAATTACACACAACATGAAATTAAAACCTGAACCACTTTATAATTTTCCCTTAATATATTAGGAACAATTCTTATTCAGATGTCCTAAGCTAATTCCAACCACAACCACTGCCGAAATCTTCTGGATTGACTGAAACTCACCTATAATCTTGTACATACCTAATTGCAATCCAACAGCTCTAACGATAAAGATACTTAAAACCAGGTTACAAAACTTTGCATATATCATCTCAAGACCCTAAGATACATTTAACTTTATAACTCTTAATTTAATCTAGTCCCAAAAACTCTCAAAATATTGAATTTCTCAAACTCATCAAATCTGCCCTGCATCCCTTCAAAAATCATTTATCTCACACTTTATTACTTTCAAGCTTCAACTCATATTCTTCACTTTCAACACTAATCCATTAACATTACTCATATTCCAATTATTCAATTCAAAGTTGTATTAGTTATTTAAAATCAATCAAGGGCTTGAGTTATGAATTTCCAATATCAATCCAACCAAATTTTTCTTTTTATGCTACAACTAGTTTCTTTTAGGCATTTTATCAAATAACTTAAAAACATATTCAATTTCCATTGATGTATATGTATATGTATACATACACACACCAAGAAATTCAATACAACCCAAAAATTTCCAATTTATTCATATTCCAAACATTGGATTCAAGTTAACTAATTATCTAACTTTCATCAAAAGATTGAACTATACATTCTAATATCAACACATTCCAATTTCAAACTTCCTCTTCCAATTCATATAATCATCAATTACGTTACTTGTTTTCTAAACTTTTATTCATAACCTTAAATTCAAATTCATCCAATTCCTAACTAACTCACCAACCAATAAGAATTTCCTATATACAACATCTAAACTAACAAAATCCCTAAGAGTAAGATTCAGCTACCCAACTTAAGACCACAACCAAACTGTTATGTTGAAATTTTCTTATCTTTACTGCCTCATTCAAGGCTAATCAAAAGTGCAGAGCTAGAACAAGAGAACCAGCCTAAACAAGGTTACCACCTTCCATGATCACCTTCACGGCTGGAGCAACAAGCAAGGCATGGTGGCCGCCACGGTTATAATTGTGCTCCTACACCAGCACGGCAAGCTTACAAGGAGGACTAAGCTAAATGGCAAGGCAAGAAGGAGGGAATTGCATCCAAGCAAGACTATCACAGCCGGCAAGAGTTCCAAAGCTACTGACAACAAGTAAAACAAGAAGGAAATGAAGCAAACTTGATGTAAGCAGGAAGGATTTCACTTGGCTTCTCTATATTCTCATAGCTAAACTATAAGAAGCAAGAACAAAAGGGAAAATAAGATAATCCTATGAAGTTTCGACTGCAACAATTAAAGGGATTCATGGCCAAACAAAGAGAAAAACAAATGAGGAAAATGATCTCTTTCTCTCAGCTGCCACAAGGAGAAACTAGAAAAATCTAGACCAAGAGGCAAGGCGGTGGAGGAAACTTTCCAAGAATCTGCCAAAAGGAAGCAAAAATTCTTTGAGGAATAAGTCGGCCAAGGATAAAAACAAGAGAAGGAAAAATAAAAAATCATGTCAAAAGTCATAAAGTAAAACATATGGTTCAAATGTATTCTTAATACTATATATATATGAACATGTTGAATTGTATTGTTTACTTATTTAATTTACTTGTGGTAGAGATTAAGTCTTAATATATATATTTATACATTAATTATTCACTAACTTAAATTTACTTGGTCACAAATGTTATTTACTTTACAACAACAAATATACAAATTTTTTTAAATGTATACTAAGGTTACACTAAGATGTTGAATTATAATGTGTTCCACTGTATTATTATTTAATTGGCTTGTTTACGTATTATTATTTTATAACGAAAATTTATACATTATGTCTAAAACTCAATTTTTACAATATAAGGTAATAATAGTTTTTGATAAAAATTATTAGGTTGCGTTTAAATCACATAAAGAATTATAACATAAATTATACTTCAAATACTTGATGGTGATTGTCACTATCTCCAGCGACTTCTAACAAAAGTTGCCATCGTATTCGGAAGTTTCCAGCAGTAGTTGTAGTCATCTTAAGCAAATTTGATGATGATTGTCAGCATTTTTAAAATTCGATGATAAACTATTTATTAAAATTCTTGAACCCAAAATGATATTGATGTGATAATTTTTACTTTATTGGAATACTCTTTTATATTTTTTGTATTCTAGTTGTTATTGTGCTTTCAAAGAGAATTGTGTTTGAAATCTTTATTATATTTTTAATATCAGAAAAAATAAGTATCAATATTCTTTTTTTATTTGTAAGAAAATATAAATATCCAAGTAGTGCCAAGAAGTTTAATAAAAATGATCGATTTAATTCAATTAGGGTTATTAAAATTTTACTTTTATTTAACAATGAGCTATTTTTAAATGTGAAAAAAAATTCTTTTGTTTATTATTCAAGAAAAATAATTATTTTTTTGTTGAAATTTTTTCTAATATTCCAAACAAAATAAATATATATATATACAAAAAAAAACTTTTTTAAAACATGTTTTCTATGAAAAAAAATAACACGGGGCAAGATTTTGTCCATACAACTGAAGAGGCACATGTTGCATTTATTGTACTTAGGTTGATAGGTTGCTTTTGAACCATGATTTTTATTCTTTTACCGATAGTTCATGTAATTTTGGTTTTGGAAAAAATAGTAGTTTATATTATTTACAATCAAGTTCTCTATGAAATAAATGAAGGCTAAATTATATTTTTTTGGTCTTTATAGTTAGACAAAAAAGTTAGTGTTATCTTTATAATTCAAAATATAAAAATATATGACATATTTTTCAAATTTAATGATGAATGTTGTTTTTGCCATTATCTCTCATCAAAATTTACTTAACGAAAAGTCACATGAACAATAAACAAAGACATGATGCATCAAATGATAACAATTAGTATGTTGACACACGAAATATAATATAAAATTAATAACTAAAAACCAGTTAATAACAATTTAATTTCTCTATTTTCTTCTATTTTTCTTTTCTTCTTTGAAAAACTAAATTTAAAATACAATAATCACAATTTTCATAACTACCTTAACCTCTACTCTTTTTCATCATTTTATCTTCCACCATATTTCACAAACCATACGCTACACAAAATTCAGACTTATCTCTGACATCATGTTAAAGTCAAATTCTTAAAACCAATCAATTGACATTAAGAAGTGTGAAGCCATATACTGATATATAATGTTAAGTTTCACATCTAAGTAATATGAAAATTATCAATAATATTGTTTTTCAAAACAAAAAATACATAAAACAACCGTTAGTATACCATTAACCCAATTTTTTTTTTTTTTTGTCTAAACTAATCATGATTGAAAATTAAACTATAGAGTCATAAATAAACCCCTCGTATGTATTTTCTTAGTTGCAACAGCTGCCCCATGGTATCTAACACCAAGTTTCACTAGTATAGCATGTCTAATTCTACGTAAGTTAAAGGAATTAAGAATAAGAAATTTTTTTTAAAAAAAATTAAAAGCTGGTGAAGTTTAGAGGTTGCATAATAATAAATAAATTTATTATAAATGTGCATTAACTTTTAAAAATATTTAAATATTTTTTAAGTATGCCTTTTGATAATTAGAGATAATTGGCATGCCATTTTTGTAATGTTACAATTGCAAAAGTTTATGGCAACTACATTTGTAATGTTATAACCCGATAATCTAGCGTACATTTTAGAATGTTATATGTAAATCATCATGCCATCTTATGAAAAAAACAAATTTAAATCTAAGTAAATCAATAAAGTGAACTTTAAATTGCCTATATATGTATCCAAATATTTTCTTATTTTTAATTTGTTTCATGAAAATTTATGATTTCCGTCATCATGATAATTTACATATAACATTCTAAAATGTACGCTAGACTATCGGGTTATAACAATATCCCCCCTTAAAAAAAAAATTCATCCCGAATTTTCGAGGTAAAGTTACAAAAGTTAACATTAAAACTTGTTGATTACAACAAATTACAACCTACTGTGAATTTTGGCAGAGATCCCTTACAATATGGAACATGCCTTAAAATATAATCCTATAAACTCTTTTTATTACTCAACACAACACAGACAATAAGGAGCTCTGCTCCGTTCACATCATCAACAAAACAAGTACTAGAATGTTACATCATACCACATTGACACCCACAATACTAATGTGACTGCAAACTTTCATCCTTGACTCCAAGTATGAGATTCCGAGACATACCTTGTTGTCAAATCCTTAGCAAAACCTCGCATTAGCGGTTAACTTCTTTTGATGTCTTGCTACTCAAAAATATAACCACAGGAAAGGGGTGAGTCCTACGGACTTAGTGGGTGAAAAATCGTACCCAAAGGGTACTAGCATCACACAACACAAACATATAACATACGTAATAACATTGCGTAACATTATTCATATCTTAATTCACATTGCACGTATACATTGTAATGGTCATAAATTCACAATTTACATGATACACAAGATCACAATTTTATCAGAGCAATGATATCAAACAAAACAACCAAAGGGCCAACGAGTAACCCAGTCCCGCACACCAATATCACCCCCTGCCGGACATTTACGCCCCCGTACACCAAATTAATTTCCCGTACACAATCCATCCCACCGGGGCTGAGCACTCAATTTTAAAAATATATATCAGAATCAGGATTTCTCACAATTTTAAAATCAGAGTATCCTAGATGCACCTGAATTTTTAATTTCAGAAATGAAAATTATTTTCCAGAAAATGTTCACAAGTTGGCCCTTATCAAACACAATCAATGTCAATCACAGTAACCAATATCAAGCAAACATTATTCAAGCAATTTACTAAAATACTCCACTAGCTTATTTTCCATATATCACACATATTCAAATAAACATATAATCACACATACTAATCTAGCTCCTAAAGGCAGCAATTAACCACTCACCTGTTACCCATTTCATTCGTCACTCACACTTATGTCCATGCGTCTCATCAGGTTCACATTAGAATCCGGAACTGAAATTCATAATTCCAAATTCTACTTAGTTCATAAACGTTATTGTTATACTCTTTTACTTACTAAAATTATATCTCAACTTATATAGGTTTATTTATGGAAGTTTTTCTTTAAACTATTACATGTCAATTAATATGAATTAGACTTTAGGTGATAAGGTTATCAATGAAGAGGGCTTTTAAATATCTTGACAAAGCATATAATAGGAGGAACCATTAGAAAAGAATATAAAGCATTTAGTGTGTTAAAAATATTAAAGCTGTCCAAACTTGAAGTTTGGACCAATGTCTACTTTAACGGTCATATTTTTCTCCATGAAACTCCAAATTCAGTTTCGTAAAATTTATAATATACTAGACACGTGTAGCTTTATAATGGTATATCATTTGTAATTTTTGGATTTGTATATCAATACAGTTTATTGTTTGAAATTGCATCAAATTCTGTAACACGCAAGATTTTTGACAGCTTTGACCTGACCATAGTTAATTGAACATAACTTTCCCTGGGAAAAAGGAAATACGATTCCGTTTGTTGTGTTTATTAATAGAAAAGTATTTATATCTTTATTATTGAGAAAATTTTCCTAAAATCTGTCATTAACCCACTCAATTTCTTACATGAACCAAAAACAGAGTATTACGAATTCTGCCTGACCTAGCTGGAGTCTAACAGCTATAACTCACAACATATTTGGAACCAAGCTACGAAATTTTTCAGAAAATATCTCAAGACCTTAAGATACATTTCATATTTTGAAATATTAATTTAATTCTTCCCCGAAAGCACTCAAAATACCACGTTTCTGTTGCCTACGAAATCTGCCCCTACACCATTCACAACCACTTCACTCTCGTTCCTATGTTTATATACTTCTCCCAATAAACCAACATAACTTCTCAAGTTCAATCATATTCATATTCTACTTTGCATTTAACTTAAACTAATTACTTAATTTTCATCAAGTTTGACTTAAATTTTACTCATATCAACTTATTCCCATGTTAGCTTTAAAACTAACTAGCTACTATAAAGGCTTGAACCAAGATAAATCCACATTAATTTACTCTAAAACTTTCATGTTTAAGCACTTTTAATCTTTCATTCTTACACTTCTATATAACTACTCAATCCTACATCTAACTATTATCAAGTAAAGAGGAAAGAAATGAATTGTTTGAAGGCAAGAGAATTACATGGCTAGACTAGAAATTCAAGGCTGCCGTTGGTGTAGACCTTGCTACCAACGACCAAAGTTGTTGCCACCTTCAACAATGGCTGCCAACACCAGACCAGGGGTAGTTCATGGCTAGAGGAAGAAGGTTGTGACCTCCACAGCAAGAAAAAAACATAAAGGAAAGAAAAGGAGCTGCTGCAAGTCACCAATTTCAAACCACAAGTCACGGCCAACTGTTTTGCCAAGCTTTTGCATCCTTGCTGCCTTATTTCAAAGAGAAACCAACACCACAAAGATGTTCCATGGCTGAAGGGGAGAGTGGTCCACAAGTTAGGAGGCTCCCTGTTGCTGCCAGCCACGCCTCACGCAAGCAAAGTTGCAGCTCCTGTTCACGGCAGCTATGGAGTTGCTATGGCCAAGACAAAGGCTAAGCGTTAAGGATGGGGTGGCTGTTGAAGAGCTTGGTTATGAAAGCTGAGATTTTACCAAGGCAAAACAAGGGAGGAGGAGGCTAGAACAATCCAGAAAACAGGGGAAAGGATTAATGATACAGTCGGTTAAGGTAGGGCAAAGAAGCAAAACAACCAAATAAGAATATTTTAATATAAATTTGTGACTTAAATAAACTTTTTAGATATGTGGTAAGGAATTATTCTAAGATTTGTATATATGTATATACTAATTTCAATCATAATACAATTCGTATGAAAAAAACAAATTTAAATCTAAGTAAATCAATAAAGTGAACTTTAAATTGCCTATATATGTATCCAAATATTTTCTTATTTTTAATTTGTTTCATGAAAATTTATGATTTACATTATCACGATAATTTACATATAACATTCTAAAATGTACGCTAGACTATCGAGTTATAACATGTAATTGCAGTTAAAATTATTAAATAATACTTTAAGTATTATTTTTAATTAAATGATTTTTCAATAAAAATTCTCATTGCATCATAATTTAAGTTATTTGTAAGTAGCTCTTCCAACATATAATTTAAGTACTCTCCCTTGGCACATAAATAACTTGTTTAAAGGGAAAGCATCTCCTGGATACATGTCACCACCTCATTAGTTATTGGTCACCCATCATTATATAAATGGGTTAAACCCCAAAAGTAAAATGATCCACATTCTCTCTATTTTTATATTTTTACACTACAAGTTATAATTTATCTCTGATGAGGACTAACTTGAGCTTTGGAGAGGGATCTCGGGCATCACCCAACCTTCCCTTTCTCTTGTTTTGCAGGGCGAATCTCGTGCATCACATGGAACGATCATCGACATATAAGTTTGAAAAAATCAAAATTTAACATTGGTGTCGTCTATGGGAATCGAACCCACAATAGCAACCCCAATTTGTTTGGGGAAGATGAGAATGTGACAGAGAAGCAAACCTCGTTCATACATTTTGTAAGAAATCAATGCAGATCTGGTGGGTTGAACGGGCTATGTACAGAGGGTGCCAACCAAATTTAATCACATATATAACGATAATAAAAGGGTTTGTGCAAGAATGGCAATACAACTGGTGCTTTTAGGTGTCTTAGCAGGAAGATGGAAGAACAAATGTGGAAAATGAGTGTAGTGGCTTATAGCACAATTATCTACAGTTTTTTGTAAGAACGGAATGGTAAATTGGTAATTGAAGCTCCGAAGTGAACCTATATTCTCAGAATTGATTGCTAAAGGTATTCAACCAAATATTGTCACTTACAGTTCCTTGATTCATGGTCTATATATGTAACTTCGGTACATGGAAAGAGGTTTTGTACACTATTGAATAATATTGAGGAGTCAGATGCTTTTGTTTAGTACAAGTATGCCAAGGATTGAATTTCTAAAGAAGTGAAAAAACTGTAACTTGATTGCCTTTTCATTTTCCAATGATTTTAAATTTGTCAAAGACTCAAAGCATTGTGTTTTGTCGCTCAGCAAATATATGCAATTTAGGTGAACGAAACAACTGACTGCAAGAAATGAACTTCAGAATACATGTGTCACAGAAGAAAATCTAAATTTCTTGTTACTGACAAAAGTTCTTCTAATTAAGTTCAGGAGGATAACCTCAAAATCTGGTTATTGGTCATTTTTCGTGGTCATTTAGCTAGAGGGCAAGACTTTTATAGAATTTCTCTTGAACTTGTTACTGTTTAAGACATGGTGTTCTCAGATGATTTTAATGCGCAGAATATGCAAATGTCAGAGTGGGAAGTCCACGTGGTTTCACTAACAAAAACTTGGGAATATGATAATTATGGTTATTGCTAAAGCAAGTTAATTTTTCTTGGAAATATTGGTAATACAAACTAACATATTCATCTTTAAGACCAAATTTGATTGACCATCATCAGTAAACAAAATTCACACGATGATCTTCATTAGATTGAAACAGATTTGGATCACCAACCACATCGAAATCTAGGAAACAAAAACATCCTAATTTCTAAGCTCACTTTCCAGGGACAAAGTTTGTGGCATATGCCCAGGCATTGTTGTTGACAGGGTCAGCAAGGTGGTCAGCCAAGTTTTCCAATGGTCCTTTTCCAGTCACAATGGCTTGGACAAAGAAACCAAACATTGAGAACATGGCCAATCTACCATTCTTGAGCTCCTTCACCTTCAGCTCAGCAAAAGCATCTGGGTCATCAGCAAGGCCTAATGGGTCAAAGCTTCCACCTGGGTAAAGTGGGTCAGTCACCTCACCAAGTGGCCCACCAGCAATACGATAACCTTCAACGGCACCCATCAAGATCACTTGGGTAGCCCAAATGGCAAGAATGCTTTGTGCATGGACCAAGCTTGGGTTACCTAAATAGTCAAGACCGCCCTCGCTGAAAATCTGAGCTCCAGCCTTGAACCATACAGCCTCACCAAACTTGACACCATTACGGGCTAAAAGTTCAGGAAAGACGCAGCCTAGAGCACCAAGCATGGCCCATCTAGAGTGGATGACTTCAAGCTCACGGTTCTTGGCAAAGGTTTCTGGGTCAGCTGAAAGTCCAGCAGTGTCCCAACCATAATCACCTGGGAATTCACCGGTAAGGTAGCTTGGGGGCTCACCTGAGAATGGACCCAAGTACTTAACACGGTCTGGACCGTACCATTGACTCCCGGAGGACACTTGCTTGACTGCAGTTTTCCTCATACTAACTCGTCCAACACCAAGTTCAGGGGTTGATGGGGCAAGTTTCACTGCGTTGCCAGCCAATGATGGGGAAGATAGAGCCATTGTTGAAGCAGCCATGGTTGAACTAATGATGTTTAGTGGTTGGAGTTTGAGAGTGGTGGAAAAAATGTTCAGTTTGGTGGAAATTTATAAGTGGTTAGTGAGGTAGCTTCTTATCTATTGGTATCTCTATTTATCATCTCATTGGGTGCTTAAGATTCTTTTCTTGTATTCTCACCGTCCATCTGGCGCTCTCCAATCCACCAAATGCTAAGTTTCGTTTCTATGAGCTGTAAACCAATGAGTTTGTTCCACGTGTAAATTGAAATCTGCCAAAAGTACTAAAAAGAAAATGACTGTGTAATTATGAATGGCTGAAGTCTTACATGACTTGCAGCCTCAAGATTTTTTGATGTATATCTTCAATTCTTCACATGATGAAGCCTCTCCACCCCACCATAAACTAAAGAAAGAACAAAAAAGGTTGTAGTGGCTGTAGGAACTAAGAAATTCGTGCATATTCTACAGAATTGAGTGTATTTTACTTAGCAGATTTATTTTGTTTTGTCCATTCAAGGATCAAACTTTTGAGTGTTTCTCTTACCAGGCTTTCTTATTTTCATGAGTCATTTCAACCATATCAGATATGGCTTTCCAAGAAGAACTCGCCCGTTAATGAAAGTATTTCCATTATGATATTCTGAAATGATTGTTTACAAAGTTCTTATTGTTAAATTATCACCTCAAATCCTCAATTACAATTTGTAGGATAAAAAATATTATTTCAACTGATAAAATCACTTGATATTAATACCAAGAATGTATAATCTAATAATGTCTTTACTTGAAACAGAGAATTTATGAAACGAGAGAGGGCTATTTCTTATTATATAACTCAGATCAATTGGAACTCTTTCAAAAAAAAAAAATCTATTTAAATTATTTATCTTTTTTAATACTCTCCTTATAGTTCCAATAATAAAGTATTTTGACAACAATATACACTCTTAAAAGTTAAATAAATACACAAATTTAAATTTAATGGACAACAAATTCATAAAATATCTATATCAATTGAACTAATACTAGAACTCATTATTTTTATTTTATTGTGTTTCTTTTTCTTAGAACCGTGTATATTATGCTAATATAGTTAGACAAATACAGTGGTCTGTTTGCATGGTTATTCTTACAACTACTTGAACTTCACAGTTAGATGAAGATATAGCACTGCCCTATCCAATAGCACAAGTGTCAACTAGGTATTGGTAGAACAAGGTCCCAATACAATTGAAAGAGATTTTTGATACGTCGGGGGGACCATGTATTAGCCATGAGACTCATGACTGATGAGGTGATGACTAAGTGGTACCAATTAAGACACAGAAAATCAGACCAACAAAATGTCTCAAGCCAATAGAAATTCGGGTTATGATCTCCTAAGATAAGGACCCTTCTCTTTCTATGGCATATATAAGAAACCCATCTAGCCCAAGTTCAGAAACCGACATCAATCTCTCATTCTCTAATTCAACTTGCAGTCTTTTCTTTCATTAGTATTACTACAATGGCTGCTTCAACAATGGCTCTCTCTTCCCCATCATTGGCTGGCAACGCAGTGAAACTTGCCCCATCAACCCCTGAACTTGGTGTTGGACGAGTTAGTATGAGGAAAACTGCAGTCAAGCAAGTGTCCTCCGGGAGTCAATGGTACGGTCCAGACCGTGTTAAGTACTTGGGTCCATTCTCAGGTGAGCCCCCAAGCTACCTTACCGGTGAATTCCCAGGTGATTATGGTTGGGACACTGCTGGACTTTCAGCTGACCCAGAAACCTTTGCCAAGAACCGTGAGCTTGAAGTCATCCACTCTAGATGGGCCATGCTTGGTGCTCTAGGCTGCGTCTTTCCTGAACTTTTAGCCCGTAATGGTGTCAAGTTTGGTGAGGCTGTATGGTTCAAGGCTGGAGCTCAGATTTTCAGCGAGGGCGGTCTTGACTATTTAGGTAACCCAAGCTTGGTCCATGCA
Source organism: Quillaja saponaria (assembly GCA_029379385.1). Classification (NCBI taxonomy): domain Eukaryota; kingdom Viridiplantae; phylum Streptophyta; class Magnoliopsida; order Fabales; family Quillajaceae; genus Quillaja; species Quillaja saponaria. The sequence continues at coordinate 13,763,088 of CM055617.1, forward strand.
CAAAGCATTCTTGCCATTTGGGCTACCCAAGTGATCTTGATGGGTGCCGTTGAAGGTTATCGTATTGCTGGTGGGCCACTTGGTGAGGTGACTGACCCACTTTACCCAGGTGGAAGCTTTGACCCATTAGGCCTTGCTGATGACCCAGATGCTTTTGCTGAGCTGAAGGTGAAGGAGCTCAAGAATGGTAGATTGGCCATGTTCTCAATGTTTGGTTTCTTTGTCCAAGCCATTGTGACTGGAAAAGGACCATTGGAAAACTTGGCTGACCACCTTGCTGACCCTGTCAACAACAATGCCTGGGCATATGCCACAAACTTTGTCCCTGGAAAGTGAGCTTAGAAATTAGGATGTTTTTGGTTCCTAGATTTCGATGTGGTTGGTGATCCAAATCTGTTTCAATCTAATGAAGATCATCGTGTGAATTTTGTTTACTGATGATGGTCAATCAAATTTGGTCTTAAAGATGAATATGTTAGTTTGTATTACCAATATTTCCAAGAAAAATTAACTTGCTTCAGCAATAACCATAATTATCATATTCCCAAGTTTTTGTTAGTGAAACCACGTGGACTTCCCACTCTGACATTTGCATATTCTGCGCATTAAAATCATCTGAGAATCACCATGTCTTAAACAGTAACAAGTTCAAGAGAAATTCTATAAAAGTCTTGCCCTCTAGCTAAATGACCACGAAAAATGACCAATAACCAGATTTTGAGGTTATCCTCCTGAACTTAATTAGAAGAACTTTTGTCAGTAACAAGAAATTTAGATTTTCTTCTGTGACACATGTATTCTGAAGTTCATTTCTTGCAGTCAGTTGTTTCGTTCACCTAAATTGCATATATTTGCTGAGCGACAAAACACAATGCTTTGGTTTCTTTGTCCAAGCCATTGTGACTGGAAAAGGACCATTGGAAAACTTGGCTGACCACCTTGCTGACCCTGTCAACAATAATGCCTGGGCATATGCCACAAACTTTGTCCCTGGAAAGTGAACAATCTATATAAAATCCAATTAAAAATGTGGGTTCCCTCAATATCTCTTTATGAATTCAAGAGTGGCGTTTACTTGTGTAAATTTGCTTCAACTTGTACTGAAAATGTGACTTACAACTACAATTGAATGTTACGTTCCACTATTTTTCAGAACATTGCCGATACCAGTTTCCATTTAGTGATGAACACAACTTAAAACGCACCACTGTTTGTTTCTCACTGGTCTGTGATCAATCTACAACGTCTTGCTGACCAGAAAATGCGACCACCACTGCCACCTTCTCTGCAGTACAAGAAGCTAACTTTTCAGCAACACAATCTTTGAGCTCACCCATATTCCTCCACCTGGACCAGACCAATGAGAGTCCGACCATACAGGATAGTAGTGAACCCCCTCAAGCATTCCTCTCAATTTCCCAAAAATTCACACCAACCCATCAAAACCCACCCCAGACAAATGCTTTTAGATCACCCTAGAATTACCAGTGAAGCCGAAGAGGAAGAGATTGATGATATGGAACTGTTGATGCGGCTCTTGGGGTTATCAGAAGAAAAAGAGAGACAATGGATTGGTTTTGATGATGAGTATTACAATGGGGTTAATTCTTGTCATTGTGAAGGTGGGTTTTATGCTAAGATTGTTGGGGTGAAGGGGCCAACGTGTGAGAAGGAAGTAAAGAGGTTATATGAGTGGATTCAACACTTACTGTATTGTAATGGAGAGGGGAGAAAAGAGCCCTTAAGATTGGCTCACTTGCTTTTGGGTAAAAGCTGCTTACATTTCTGAGTATTCTGCTGGTGGTTTTGGAGGGTTGGAGTTTCCTTCAACCATAGAGGGATTTCTGCACCATGATCCTCCTAAAGACTGAAGCCAAGGTTACGTCCCACCAAGCTATGCAAATTTTTTTTTTGTTAAATTTTCAGTTCTACTTTGACAAATTATTAATTATTGAGTTGACTCGCCATTTTCTAGGATTGTAAAACTGATATTGAATTTACATGAATAGTTTCCCAGCACATCTTTTCTTATTTTTATATGATGTTCCATGTTGTTTATTATGTTTTTCAAGTCTTGCAATTGAATGTTGTGAACTCATCTGGCTTCCACTGTGAGGTGTTAGGAAATATCAAATCCTAAAAGGGTGAAAAAATTGCAGGCGATGAACATTTGATAAGATGTATTATTGCATACAAAATGGCACTCAAGGAAACACTTACCCTGGGATTCATTTTATAAATTACAAATTACAAGAGAAAAAGAAAAGCAAATATTGTATGTCTTTCCAAAAAAGTTGCATAAGCAATATGTAGAGCATCAGAGTCTGCTAATTTGGAGGCACCAGCATCTTAGGAATAAGGCTGATTTTCTTTCCCCCCCTTATTGTGAAACTAAAGCAGCAGAAGTTGACCTACAATGCTTATCATTTCCTGGCATACTCAGAATTGTGATCTGTGGTACTTTCTCGCTTCTTTTCATCTTCAAAAGAGTAGACAGAACTTCATTCATGTTAGGCCGATCATCAGGATTTGGGAGGGTGCAACTCAAGGCTAGTTTGAAGAGCTCTTCCAATATTTCATGCTCCTTAGAAACATTCCAAGTTAACACAGGGTCCAAGACTTGAACAAGTCCTTGTATACCATTTAAGAAGGCTTTCTTTGCTAGCTGAGGAAGACTGATAGGCAACCCATCCTCTTCTGCAAGTCCTGTTGGCCTTCGTTTTGTCAGAAATTCCATAACTATTATCCCAAAACTGAAGATGTCAACTTTAGTAGTTACTTTCCTCATGTAGGCAAACTCTGTCAATGACATGAGAAAATGTTTATTGGAGTGACAAACTATGAAAAAGACTTGCTATATAAACTTAAATGCAGACAATCCATATATAAAATGACAATTGATTGCTTCAACATCGAAATGATTATGATGATTCTTACAGAAAATCTGATTTACATGAGAACTATAATGTCAAAGGAGTTTACCTGGGGCCAAATAGCCGATAGTTCCTTCAAAAGCAGTTGATGAGGAAAGACTAGCACCATCCTGTTGATGAATACCAAGCATTCGAGCTGTTCCAAAATCACTGACATGAGCCTCCCATTCCCTATCCAAAAGGATGTTAGAAGGCTTTAAATCACAGTGAACAATTGGAAAATCATAACCAGAGTGCAAGTACTCCAATCCGCTTGCGATTGAAATGAACACATTGATTCGTTCAAGTAGTATCCACCTTGACTGATCTGTCCCAGTGTCATGTATAACACTCTCCAAATTTCCATTCTCCATGTACTCCAGAACTAGATCCTTTGCTTTTCCACTCTCCCAAGCATATCCAAGTACTTTAACCAAATTCCTATGCCTCAGTTGACTCAGGGTCTTAACCTCTCTCTTGAAGCACTTATCAGATTCTGCAGAGAACTGTTGCAGGTTCAATTTTTTGACCGCTACAACTTGCCCATCTTCTAACTCACCTTTGTACACAGTGCTCAAACTGCTCGAACCTATGATCTTGTCTTTGTTGAAAACATCAGTAGCATTCTCCAATTCCCCCAAATTAAATCTTTTAAGGGTCAATGCTGAAGCATTCAGTGGCTCAGGATTCTCAGCTCCTTCCAATTTAGTCTTCTTGGCATAGCGGTTGAGGACTAAAATCAGAAAAACCAAAACTAAAAGCACGGAAATAAATCCAAGCACAACTAAAATCAACTTGCTCTTCTTGGAGAGATGGTGAGAACCTGCATTACTACAGGGTCCAAGAAATTCAGTTCCACAGAGAACTGGATTTCCCATCAAATTAGATGCAGTGATGTGCTTGAATATTCCAGTCTCTGGAACATGGCCTTCAAGTTGATTGAAAGAAAGGTTAAGATGTTTCAGGGTGGAAATATGGGTCAAGCTTTCAGGGATAATGCCCCTTAAGTTATTCTGAGAAAGATCTAGGGAGATGAGGTGCTTGAGATTTTCCAGATTTTCTGGGATTTGATCTTCTAAAGTATTCCTCGAAAGGTTTAACCTTTCCAACAAGTTCAATTTAGTAAAAGCTTCTACTGGAATTGGACCAGAAAGTTTGTTTCCTGAAAGATCAAGGTTGCGCAAATTTTTGCATCCAGCTAGTATTTTAGGAATGATACCTGACAGCTTATTGTTTGAGATGTCAATGGCTTGCACCATCTCCAATGTGCCAAGCTCGTCCGGAATAATTCCATCCAAGTAATTGTAAGAAAAATTCAAAGATATCTGCATGCGTTCCAAACCTGCAATGACACTGCCTGGAATTGATCCAGTGAGTTGATTGTTGGAGAGATCCAAATCCAATAGCCTGATTAAGGTGCCCAATGCTTCTTGGAATTGATCCGTTAAACATGTTTCCGTGAAGGTCTAAGTAGGAAAGCATCTCAAGCTTTGAGAGACCATCTGGTATTGGTCCTGTCAACCTATTATTCTGTAATTGAAGCTCGGATAGTTGTTTCAGTTCAAAAAGTTTATCAGGTACCGTGCCTTCTAATTCATTGTGATGCATGTAGAGCCCTTGGAGAAGAGAAAGTCTTGATAATTCTGGTGGAATGCTGCCTGAAAACTTATTCTCCGAAACTGACAGGGTGATGATATTACTTAAATTTCCGATCTCAGCTGGAATTTTCCCTGTGAATGAATTTGCATTGAACTTGCAGACGCAGGAGATTGAAAAGGTTCCCAATACCAGGTTTTAGTAATCCTGTAAAATTGTTATCGACCAAACCTAGAGTATGAAGATTTGAGCAGTTGAAGAGGTCATCTGGGATTTCACCAGACATTTTGTTGGATCCAAAATGCAAGAAAGTAAGATTTGGCAACTTTGACAAACCTAGAGGAATTTTCCCAGATATTCTATTGGAAAATAAACCTATTTCTTGCAAATTAGTACAGTTGGTAATGCTAGAGGGAATTGCTCCTTCAAGAAAGTTGTTATTTAAGCTTAGATTTTTCAAATTGTGAAGAAATCCAATGTTTGTTGGAATTTCACCGGAGAGAAAATTGAAGCTCATTGACAGATATGTCAGGTTCGTCAAGTTTGTTAATGAAGAAGGGATCTGGCCAGTAAACTTATTTGAATGCAGGGTCAGGACTTGTAATGATCTCAAAGTTCCGAAATCGGAAGATATTGTTCCATTCAAATTGTTCTGGGAAAGTCCTAAGTTGGTCAATGATCTCAGCTGGAATATAGAGGATGGAATGGTGGAATCTAACTTATTATTATACAGACGCAACGCTTTTAAATGAACTAAATTTCCGAGCTCAGAAGGAATGCTTCCAGTGAGCTGATTGCTGTATAGTTCAAGTTGAACTAGCATCTCACAATGACCTAACTCAGATGGGATTTTCCCAACAAATGAATTTTCAAATAAAAGAAGATATTCTAAATTCACCAAATTTTCTATCTCTCTAGGTATTGCTCCTGAGAGCTGGTTTACACTAAAATCCAAAGATTGCAAGGCTACCAATTTGCCTATGGAATGAGGAATAGACCTAACCAAGTTGTTCTTAAAGGCTACAAGACTTTGAAGGTTCACCAGATTTTCAATCTCTCTAGGTATTGCTCCTGAGAGCTGATTTTCACTAAAATCCAAAGATTGCAAGGCTACCAATTTGCCTATGGAATGAGGAATAGACCCAACCAAGTTATTCTTAAAGGCTAGAAGAATTTGTAGGTTAACTAGATTTCCAATGTTTGTTGGAATTGTGCCTGTAAGATTGTTCAAACTGAGACTGAGACCATACAAAGAAGTGCAGTTGCAAATACTTTCAGGGATGTTTCCATTGAAACCATTACCATATAAATCTAGGATCTGCAAGTTATTGAGGTATCCTAATTCAGATGGGATTGGACCAGAAAGAGAATTCCCATGAAGAACTAGCTCAGAAAGCTGGGAGCAAAGTCCCAACTGAGATGGAAGGGAACCTGTGAATGAATTTGAAGTTAGATCAAAAACCTGCAGACATGAAATGTTTCCTAGAAATGGAGATATCACCCCTTGAAGCTGCTTTTCGACTAAAGAAATCGAAATAACCTGGTTTTTTGAAGAAGGCTCACAAGCAATGCCAGACCAGTTGCAGTGATGATTGTCATCATTCCAATCTGCAAGTACTCCTAATGGATCATTAATGATTGAATTCTTGAAAGCCTTCAATGCCTCAGTTTCAACTTGGAAACTTGGTTCTGCAGATACAACTATAACTAAAGATAGAAGAACAGAACATAATGCAAGTAAAATCAAACTGGGTTTTTGAGATACCATGTCCATTGGGATGAGAATTATTTGATACTGATATGAAAAGCTGACACTTAAATGAAGGCTTTATATTGATCTTGAGCTGGACCCATTAATGACAAATTATTCAACACAAATTCGAATATACTCAAATACCCGTGACTGTTTGGACCATGACAAAATCCTTTAAACTTTGACTCTGAGCTCAACCCCTGTTGGCTTCTGCCTCTACTAGAAGACTAGAAGCACACCCACCCACCAATGTCCAAAAGAAGTGAAATCCAAATCTGGATATACACGACTCTGCCAAACGCGGTTTGCACTAAATTGTGTGCGGCGCTGACGTGCTCTATATTTTAGTTACAAGTTGCAAATAACGCCCAAAACAGGGAAGTTGGCTTTTGAACGGTGCTTCGCGCTAATAGGGAATGTAAAGAACGATGACTGGACTCTACAGTTTTGAATTTTGAGATTGGACTCTGCAGATTGCATTGACTTTGGGGCGTTTTCTCATTTAAGTCAACTGGGAGTGATTGATTTACAGGTTTCCCTGCCCATTTTCAGGAACAATGGTGACCTTGTTCAAACAATTTCACAAATATTTATTCAAAAAAAAAAAATAATACTATGACAGCTGTGGGATTTGAACCCACGCCCTTTCGAACCAGAGCCTAAAACTGGCGACTTAGGTTTGTAACACCTAATAAACTTTTGATATTATGATAAAAGACTGTTTTGGTTTTTTATTTTGAGCAAATCTCTATTCAAATGAGTATTTACTTTTTTGTATGTTGAGCTCTTTGATTAGTTTTTTTTTTTCCTTCTTAATAAAAATATATTATTTTTTTCTTAATATTTTTAATTTTAACATATTTATTTTAATAAAATGAAAAAAAAATATTTCACTCATGTATAAGTAAAATAAACTTTTTTTAGTGAATATTCAAAAATAAAATAAAATAAAATTTATTAGTACCGCTGAAAATCAGTAAGTCCTACTATAAATTATTAAGACAAATAAATTATACTATTAAAAATAATTACAAATAAGTCATTTTTAAATTGAATTTTATTTACACTTCCACCTATTGTATTTATTATTTTTAAAATATTAATTAAGTAGAATTTTAAATAAATATATATATATATATAAGAAAAACAATTCAACTTTATTTAATTTAATATGCAAACTTAGTTTTACTTATATATGTGTAAAATATTTTATATATATATATAAAAATGAGTTTTTTTAACATAATGTATTAATATTTAAATAATAATAATAGTAATAAATTAGGTAAAAATAAAAAAGTAAGTATTTATGAATTATTTGAATAGAGAAAAAAAATTAGTAATAGAATTTTGAAGATAAAATCAGATTTAATATGTTTTTCAAATTATTTTTTTTAACAATGTTATCATTCTATCAATCCTATGGAGGAGGGCGTTGATTTTCTCAAATTTTAAATTTTAGTGTCATTTAAAAATTTATTAAATCTCAACAGAGGTGAGTGTACTTTGGCTATTTTATTGTTTTGGTTACTCATATTTCAATGAAGTTAATTGTGACTTGTAAGGTTTTATCTCAATGGTTAACATTTAGATATTAAAATCATGTAATCTCAAGTTTAAATTCTATCATTTGCCCCTATATAATGATATGTGATTGATGTAAATACTCTATTTATATTATAAGTTGGGATCCACTGAAGAGAGGAGTGCTGGAGTGGTCCCTGGAGAGGACCAAAATAGCATCGTCCCTCTCCAGTTATATATATTCCTTTTTAATTTAGAAAAAATAAAAATAAAAAACGATGTCGTTTTAGTTCTTCCCCCTTCTCTTCTCTGTGTGCATTGGCTTGCTTCCTTCCTTCCTCGACAAACTCTCCTCCCCAACTTTACATGATATCAATTTTGAGTTTTATTTTTGAAAGCCAATTTCATGATATCAGTTTTGCAGTTATAATAAAGCAAAAAGGAAAATGTATGTGAGATATTACTAGAGAAGAGTTTGGGGGAAGGAAGGAAACTAAAGCTAGAAAGAAGAGAAGGGAAGAAGAACTCATACGACATCGTTTTTTACTTTTTTTAAAATAAATAAATAAATAAAACCCTGGAAAGGGACAACGCTTTGGTCCGCTCCGGGGAACTCTTCAATGTACCCTCTCCAGTGGATCTCATTTCCTATATATCTTTGTATTCATGAAAGTGGTTTTCATTTGTAAAGTGCTTTTATGCATCAACAAAATATACATGGACATGGAAATCAGATCATATAATTGAGCAATTCCCTTGTTTCTTGCTTGAGTCACTGAAAATGCAATACCGTGTTAGGTATACATAACTACAATGGGAATTGCTTTCTTTTGAAGAAATCCATCTTCAAACCAACAAAAAAAAAATTTTGACATTTAGTGTATTATTACGAATATTATCAATATGAATACATTTATAACTCAACGAGCTTTGAATAAGAAAGTATATATATATATACAAATACAAAATTAAAATTTTCTCCCTACTTAACATTTTCTTTTAAACATCATGAAAAGGGGAAAAATTATAAAATAATTTTTTTTTATTGCACAAAGAAATTATAAAGAAACCTTGAAATGTTTTCAATCATTCTCAATTAAATCCTACAAACTTAAAATATTACACCACCATACCATAGTTGCACAAATTGACACCTAGTCCCCAACCATTTGTTTCATCTTCTAAGTTCAAACTAAACAGATTAATTTCCCCACTAAGTGGCCACAAAATTGAAATTAAGCAGATTAATATTACTCAATTACTCCTAATAGAAGTAGGCCAAATAGCATTGTAGTTGTGTTGCAAAGCCTTCATCAAGTAATGCAGAACTTTCATCACACATTGAGTATGCCTGCAATTAATTGAGGGATTGTAGAGTGATTCAACAAGGTGGAACCTGCTACAATCCCAATAGTCTCATAAACCATGCTTCTATTGTCATGAATCTCTACTACCAATTCAATGGAAGAAACATCTGGAATTGTGACTTTATGGGCTTTGGTCTTATATATAGTTGAGACTAATCCAAGTAAACCCTTTTATTTTCTTTTAAGAAATTATTATTTTTTTTTCTAAACATCTTGGTTATACATAACACAAAATTTGTTATGTATTCCTACATTATATCTGAAATGGTTTTATAGTTACTAATATGGATTGTTTATTTCTTATCCATAGCAAATTTTACTCAATACTTAATTTCTTTAACAAATTCCCAGTTATTGGAAAGATGTTTCTTAAAAAAAAAAATACTTTGACATTGTTGAAACTTCAAGTACATGGTACATGTCTACTATATCTAGCTACTATAATATACTAGTTTTTTTTTAGAGAGAGAGAGAGAATTGACACTGTTCACAGCACAATTTCGAGGGTTTTTGGACATAATGGTCCAAATCCCACCATTTTTATACAAAATGGTAATTTTTTTTTCTTAAATAGCCAAAATGGGGTGAACTTTGAAACCGTGTTTTCAAAAACCGGTTTCTGGGTCCGACTCACCATGCCATGTCACCCTACAAACCCCACAACACACCTTACAGCCCAATTCAACCATATTAAATGAGGCCTGAAACCGGCTTTACAAAAGCCGATTTCATCTAAATTTTTGTCTCCCTGCAGACCCCACAAGACGGGCCAGCGAGAGACAAACAAGTCCTGAAATCGGCTTTTCAAAAGCCAGTTTCAGGCCTCTGCAACGTGTGGCAGTGGAAAAAAGTGAAAAAAAATTTCTCTCCCTGCAAAAATTACTCTATAATTTTCAACCATTAAAAAAATTATGTAGTATCATTGCACTAAGCTTTTTAAGGCCAAATTATAATATCCATTCTAAATTCACCTTGGCAGAAGACCTATAGTCAAAGAAACAATGTTAGAAAGAAAGGAACATGACTGAATCCAGCTTATGAAACTAAAATAAGACAAAGTCATAGAACTATCATATCAAGTTTTTTTTTTTTTTTTTTTGTATTGCTAAACAGTTATGTCAAGTTATTAGAATTATCAATAAAGATAAAAAGATAAGATCACTAGTTTGTCAGGCAATCACATGCCTAACTTTTCATCCTCTTTTCAAGTTTTACATGCTAATACGTGACTGCCATACTATCACTTGTACAAAAAGCTGGTTTTGTATTTGATTTCCTGTTATACAAATCTCTTTTAAAAAATGCCAATTCGTGAACCTGCTTACTCCCGTGAACTTTTTACATTCTAACTTGTTTTGGGTAATGCTAACATAAATAATATATTTAATATCTATCTATTTTAATTTCAGAATTTTTTAATAAATATATTTATTATATTATAACAAGTATTCTAAAAGTTTTTTATTTTTTTTTTCGTTTCTTGAATTTTACGAAAAATATTATTGTAAATCTAATAACTCAAATTTAAATTTTGTCCTAACTTGAAAGACCTTTAAATAATTATCAGTATCAATATTCAAATTTATATTTTTACATTAAGAAAACAGCTTACAATAAAATTTTGTTACTGAATTTTTTATTTCAATATGAGAATTATTAGTTTCATTTTTTAATAATTTTATGCAGACTTTGTAAAAAAGTACCCTATGCACTGCTATACAACGCTAATAGAATCTATGAGTATGTAAAAATATAGATGTGAATAGACATAGCTTAGCTTGTAGTCTAGGTACCAGTTTTTCAAGCATTAATTATCATATTTGTTACTTCAGGGACACGTGTTTAGGGACATGACAGTTACTGTATCGACTTTGTAATTTTCGCAGGGAGACAAAAATTTTAGATGAAACCGGCTTTTGTAAAGTCGGTTTCAGGCCTCATTTAATATGGTCGCATGGGCCCGTAAAGTGTGTGTTGTGGGGTCCGTAGGGTGACATGGCGTGGTGAGTCGGACCCAGTAACCGGTTTTTGAAAACACGGTTTCAAAGTTCACCCCATTTTGACTATTAAAGAAAAAAAATTACTATTTTATATAAAAATGGTGGGATTTGGACCCTTCTATCCCAAAACCCACAATTCCAATTACCACGCTCGCTGTTCATTTTCACCTGCAGTTTGAAATTGTTCTTCTACTAGGCCTTTATAAAAGTACTTATTAGTGACGGCCCAAAACTGTCTTAGATGTGACACTATCGCAAAAGACCTATCATATATAATTTGATCACTAATAATCATTATTCGAGACTAATATTGGGGATAATAGTTATACGAGACAACTTTTGTTATTTTATCCAAGATGATTACTGTGCAGGGGTCATCTCAAATAACTTAAGTTCATTGTTCCACTAAATTATGTGAGATAATCCTTTAGGTTATATATTGCGACTAGGGCCATCTTAGATACTCTTGTATTTTTATTAAAAAAAATTGAATCCCACTTTTCAACAGTCGTAGAAACAATATATCACACTTCTATTGTACTTCTATTGATCTTTTGTACTCCACTCCTCATTAGATCTTTTCTGCTCTCAAATCCATCATTCCCCATAATTTTCTTAATCTTTTGTACTTAGGTGAAGCAGAAAACAATATATATATATATATATATATATATATATATATATATAATCTTAAAAAGGAAAAGAAAAACCCTCATTTTTTTTATATATCTTCTAGAATCTAGTTGTGAGTCCACTGGACTTGGATTATAACAAACGGTAACAGATTCACCAACCCTCTTACATATATATACTTCTTGCTTTCTTGGCCCCGTAACCGACTCGCAAATCCTTTATATTCCTCGCCCCTCTGTTTCGTTGTCTTGTGAAGCAAGAAAAGCTCTACAACTTTCCGAAGGTACATGGATTCTCTCCAAAACCTCTTTTATTTTTTCCCCTTTCCCTCCTCGATTGAAAAAAAATCCTATCTTTGGCTTCTGGTTTCCTGCGTTATGCAATAAAATTCTGATAGTTAACTTCTGTTTCTCTATTCTACATTCATAAAGGCAAACAAAGGCTGCTAAGACATAGAGTTCCAGAATTGAAAGATCCCATCAAAAAGTTTGAATCTTTTTGCCTAACCCGTCTCGTGAAGAAGAGGAAACCAAGAAATTCAGCAAAGGAGTTGAAGTGAAGAAGTGGGTCTCTGCGAAAATCATGGCTGGGTTTCCTCCGCCAGTTTATTCTGGACTGAAATTCTCTGATTCGGAGGATATTGAAGCAATGGAAACGAAGACTGAAGGAGTAGTTAAAGAACTGGCCGGGTCAAGCACTGGGCCTGATGAAATTGAAGTTATAAATGAAGGGCTCAAGAAAGAAGAATGTGATGCAACTAATATTGGAGAATTGGAAGAGAAGATGAATGCACTGACGCAAGATGAAGGTGATGGAAAGAAGAGTTTGTTAAAATTGATTCAAGATTGTGATAAATCTGATGCTGATTGGGAGGTTCTGATTGGGTTATGGAATGCAACAGTCATGATTTGTACAGAGCTCTCAAAAAAGCTTGTTGATTTCTTGGTTTCTGCGTCAGGGAAACATGAAAAGATTCAACAATTTATATCTTTGCTCGAATCAGTAGATGGATATGAGAAATCTTTGGTCATTAAGAGAAATGTGGATACACTTGAAATGGTATTGGATAATTTGGAACAGATGAAAGGTGAGAGCGAAGGCTTAAAAGATGAGAGCCCAGTTGATGATATTCTTAAGAAATTCTTTGATGTTATTCTGCATTTGAACAGTATTATGAGTCATACTGGTCTTCCTGTTTTGGCCGCATTAAGGGGTGGAGAGCTATCAAAACTGGAAGATGGGCTGAAGCAATGTGAGAATGAAATGGAAGGGATAAGTCAAAAAGTTAATGCATTGAAGGTGACATTTTCGTTCACTTTAAGACTTGAAAAAAATCAATTTTGGTTGCCATTAATAGAGGAGATGTGGAAGAATATGGAGTTTGAAGTTGAAGTTGAAGGTGATAGTGATGGAGTGAAGAAATTGACAAAGTGGCTTGAAGCTTGTCTTCAATCTGATTCAGAATCGGAGGGTCCAAATGGGTTGATGGATAGATTAATCAAGATTGTCACTGAGCTCTCTAAGAAACTCGCTGATTTCATGGTTTCTTTGTCAAGGAAAGAAGACAAGTTTCAACAATTTATATCTAGGCTCAGATCATATGATGGATATAAGAAGTCTTTGGTAATTAGGAAAATTGTGCATGTACTGCAAATGGTAGAAGACAAATTGGGAGGGCTAAAGTTTGAATCTTTGCTAATTATGGAGGAAGAATTTGATTCCAGCATTAAGCAGAATGAAGACGCAGAGGATGAGAGCCCAACTGATTATATTCTGAAGCGATTCTTTGATGTTATTCTGCATTTGGAGAGTATTATGAGTCATCCAGGTCTTCATGAATCGGAGGAGTTAACGGGTGTAGAACTATCGCTACTGGAAGATGGACTGAAGCAATGTGAGGATGCTTTGGAAGGGATAAGTTTGAAAGTTAATGATTTGAAGGTTACATTTTCATACTTCCAAAGACTTGAAAATAATGAACTTTGGAAGACAACATTGTCGATAATAGAGGATGTGTGTAATGATATGGAGTTTAAAGAAGGGTCTGAAGATTCTGAAGCTACATCAAAAAGCTCTTAAAGTGCTCTAGCTTCTCTTGTTACTGTTTTTTTCATTTTTTTCATGGCTATTCAAAAGTGAAGAACCTGTGAGAGGTCAACTGCTGAAGAATTAGTAAGCGTTTGTTCTATATTGTCTGATTAGCCAGTAAAGAGTTTCCTTTTCTGTTTTCCGCCCTTCCGTTTCATTCTTTCAATAAGAACTAATTGGCAACATTTGATTAGTTGTTTACTTAGAAACTTAGGGTTGCAGTCCAAAGAGGACTTTGTTGTCCACTTTGATACATGTTATGCACAATTCTTTTCAGCCATGGTGGATAAATGTAATTGATCATGAATTTCAAGACTTGCATTCTTCTTTACTGCTTTCATAATTTCGGTACATTATGTTCATGGTACTTATGTTTAAAACATCATTAGCTTGCATTCACGTCCCGGAAGATGAATGCTTTTCAGGACCTATATTTACAGAGGGATTATTTAGATTTGTATTTTACATCTGGTATACTTGGTAAGTTTGGGAACCCCTTGATACGGCACATAATGTTAAAAAAGATGAGGAAAAATCATCATTCCACTAAGACTTTTTTTATTTTATTTTATTTTTTATAAATAAATGCTGCCACAAGGTAAAATAACTCTCACTTTAAATGCAGATTGTTTCCCTTGCTTAGGCATTGAGTCTAAAACAGCAAGAGTCCTTAGTGTGTTTCAGATCTATGCATCATTTTCTGCTCCTCCTAACTCCCGTACTAATTACCATCTTTGTCTTCCTGTGGGACAAACCCAGGATGCTATTTGTGAGATAACTTATTAACATACAGAGAAATCTGCTTAGCTGATCTGTGTGCCCTCATTTATAGCATTTACAAATCAAGATACTAAACACATAATAAAAAAATAAAAAATCTGCCTTCATTTATTTTCTAGCAAAAGGTTACTGATAGCTTTCCTATACAATCTATGATTGTAATGTTTCGGTTGGTCACCAATACAACCATATCATTGTGACAGGAAGTTCCTTCTACCAAATTCCTGTGACTCGAATTTTCTGGGCTGAAAATCCAAATTCAAATGGCTGATCAATGGACACCAAGGTCTGACCATCTTGTAGAGTGACCTACAGACAAGGTGTCTTTTGTTGTGCTGGCAATGATGGTAATTGGTAGGCGATATTGTAGGCAAGATTATGTACCGGACTGATAGCAACTGGGGCAGAATCATTGTTCTTCTATCTGACTGGTAAAGGATTCTATTCCAATCACTTTCACAGAAACAGAACCAAATGAGTCTTGTTGGCTGTTGAACTAGTAATTAAGGGTTCAGGATAAAGAAGCAGATAAATGACTATCTCATTCAGGTTCTGTTTCAGTGGAAGTGATTGGAATAACATGACTTACCAATCAGACAGAAGAATAATGAGTCTCCCTTTGTTGCTATTGTTCTGTTAAATTTTCTTTGTCTACAATGTCACTTACCATCATTTCCGGAACAACAGAAGACACCTTGTTCAGTTGTCTGTAGCCTGTAGGTCGGTTTCTACAAGATGGTCAGACCATGGTGTCCTTAGACCAGCGATTTGAATTTGGATTTTTCAACCCAGAAAATTTGAGTCACAGGTATTTGGTGTAAGGAACTTCCTGTCACAGTGATATGGGAGGTACCGAAGAATCCTTTCATAGATTATAGAGGAAAGCTATCAGTAACCCAAGGAAGTAGACCTTATGCTAGAAAATAATATGTGCTAAATCTAGACTATCAACCCCAGAAGGCCTGCTAGGAGTGCTGTATTGCAGGTTCAAAAGGTTGCCTGTGGTAGAAGTTTGATTTATCCATGTACTACATTGTTGGCTGGGATGAACCTTTGGTAGAATTTCAAGACAGGTTGAGGGTGGAATTTGCAATCCTGGAATTCTGTTGATGATCCATCAGCAGAAGATATATATCACATATTCCTTGGATCTCGTCAGTTAGTCCTACATAGGCAAGGATTTCTAATCTCAGCGACTGAACCCAAATTTGTAAATCAATTTTTCATGTTAAAAGCAGACAAGTTATATTTCAAAGACAACCTAGCCTTCATATCTGGATAACTTGATAATGATAATCACAACTGATAATCACTTCACACATAATCCCTTTTCCCTACTGTCAAACTTCTATTGAAATCTCTCTTTATGTAAACAAAAGAAAACAAAAAAACAAAAAAAAGATTCATAAAAATAAGAAAAAATGAGGAGAGATCCCTTTAGTCATATATAATCCTTCATCCCTTTCAATTTCAGATCTTTTACAAACTTGAATAGTCAGAAAAGAAAAATTAAACCTAAACCTTTCATCCATATTATAAAGGAAAAGAGAAACCCCCAATTTATTTATTTATTTAACATATCTTCTATTTGTGAGTCAACTGGACTTAGATTAAAACAGACGGGAACAGATTCACCACCCTTATATTATATATACTTCTTTGCCCGATAACAGACTCACAAATCCTTTATATTCCTCGCCTCTCTATTTGAATGTCTTGTGAAGCAAGAAAAGCTCTACAACTTTCTAAAGGTACATACGCGGGTTCAAAACCTCCTTCAATTCGTTTCCTTTTTCCTCCAGTTGAGAAATCCTTTCTTTGGGTTCTGTTTTTCTACGTTCTGCTTTAAAATTCTGATAGTCGAAAAGTTTGAATCTTTGTGCCTGAAAGTAGTTTGTGAAGAAGAGGAAACCAAGAAATTTAGAACAGCAGTTGAAGCGAAGAAGTGGTCTCTGAGAAAATCATGGCTGGGTATTATCCGTCTGGTTATTCTGGAATGGAAATCTATGATTCGGAGGATATTGAGGCACTGAAGACTGATATTGAAGAATTGGGAGAGAAGAATCATGCACCCATTATATCTGAAATGGGTTCGTAGTTACTTGTATGGATTGTTTATTTGTTATCCATGACAAATTTTACTCGATGCTTATTTCTTTAACAAATTCCCGGTTATTGGAAAGATCATTTCGTTAAAAAAAAAAATTATTTGACATTGTTGAAACTTTATTTTTGTTTTCACCATGCATAAGCCCACCAAGTTTTTTCTCAAAACCAACCTCTCAATAGGAAGTTCTTAAACTAATCAGATGTTCCTCAATGGCTTGAGTTGCATTGCAAGGCCTTTTCTCCTTTCAGTTCTCAAGTTACATCAAATTGTTAATGATAAGTTTTTTTGTTCACTATTTTTTTTGGGTTTGACTTGTGCAGGAGGACCTTTGAAGTTTGCCAATGGATTGGAAAAGAAATTTATTGGATTTGTTTACAACAATATGACACAACAATTGGGAGTGACACAAAATTTCTGATTGAATTGCAGGGCAGCCAGAACAGTTGGTGTGTTGCAAAGCCTTCATCAAGTGATGCAGAACTTTCATCAAACATTGAGTATGCCTGCAATGAATTGAGGGATTGTAGAGTGATACAACAAGGTGGAGCCTGCTACAGTGCCAATAGTCTCTTAAACCATGCTTCTGTTGTCATGAATCTCTACTACTAATTCAATGGAAGAAACATTTGGAATTGTGACTTTATAGGTTCTGGTCTTATAGTTGAGAACTTGAGACTGATCCAAGTAAACCCTTTTATTTTCTTTTAAGAAATTTTTTATTCTTTTTTCTAAACATCTGTTGTTATAATCTGATTTTTAAATTTGATTATTTTTGTTTCACAGGCTGCAAATATGGTTCCTACTAGAAACCAATAATTATTTGTGGAAGACTTCATTTCCCATGATTGTTATGATGATTTTCAATTAATATTAAACTCAAAACAAAAATTAAAATTTTAAAATTAGTTGAGGGGCATTCCGAGAATTGAACTCGGGACCTCTCGCACCCTAAGCGAGAATCATACCACTAGACCAAATGCCCAGAATTGGTGTACTCATTTTCAATATTATGTGATAACTTTAATATTTTTTTGAGTTACTAGGGAATGCGACTAAACAGAACTGGGGCATTGTCTTGACTGACCTAGGTATTGCCCAATTTCTTCTTTCAATTACCTCTAGTTGCACATTCTTCATTTTCAATCTTGTTTGTTATGGAATATCTGTTTACACTTACATCTGAGCCTAAGAGTAGTACTGTTAGTTGCATTGTGTTTCTGAGTGTTGTAATTACTTGCCAAATAGTAATACAACGTAACTAGAAGAGCTTGTGTTGCTTTCATCAATTCTAGTAATTTTGTTTGGACTGAACTTAACTAATGAATTTCTCTTGCATAATTTTATTTTTTTTGATTTGTTTATGTCATTTATGATTATACACTCAGGGTAGGTCTTAATCATTGCTGTGTTGTATTATATAACAGATGGGTGACGGCCATCCTTATTTAGCTTCCATGCCCTGACAAAAAGATCTATGGTGTAGGAACTATTCTGATGAATGGCATGTTGTTGATTTGGGGCTTTGGGCACAAATCTTTCAAATTAAATAAATCCCATAAGAAACATCAAATGTGATGGTAAATATAAGAATAAAATTCATGGTGATGTTTTATGATTTCTAAGTTTCCAATTACAATAATTACCAAGATATTGTTGATGCCACTACCTATTTAATCTTTTGAAGCTCTTCATTTTAGATCTGGTTGTTGTGCTTTTGGTCCTAGTTCATTCCAGTTTTCTTTATCTTGGCCTAAAGACAATATTAGAATATTCATTGATTTGGGTATTTCTCTCTTCTGTATGTTTTTAGACGATTTGGGTAGTTAAGTTTGGATGAATGAATGATTAATGCTGTTTCTTTTTCCATTTATATAGACAAGTGCAGATGGCCTTAAGTTCAATCAAGCTATCAAAAGGGGCAAACATAACCTAATAGAAAGATAGAAAAGATGAAAAACGAAGAATAAGAAAAAAAAAAAAAAAAAAAAAACCAAAATGGGAACACGAAAATAAAGAAAAAAGACCAAGATAGAACTTACTGTATCTTTAAATTTTGCTGTCTTCTCTTAGTTTCTCTTAAAGAAATTAAACTGTTTCTCATAGCAATCAGAACTAGGCAGTTTAAGTCTGTGTATTCTAACTATATAATTTGTGTGCAACAGTTGTAAGCTTCTAGGTTTGGAAACTAGAACAGTTGCATCACATGAGTCACGATCATGCGTGGTAATTTTCTTCTGAAACTCTCTTTTTTAAGTAATGTTTTCACTAATTGTGTGGCATGTAGGATTCTTTTAGGAAATGCCAGCTCACTACTCTTTTCAGTTGCTTGGTGCTTTCACAATGTCTCTATACCATGTGATCACTGTCTTAGTTAATTTAGTTTGTTGTGGGAGCATCACTTTTGGCTCTGGCAGTAACAATGTCAAGCTCTTATATATATGTCTGTATCCCACCAGTTCTGCAATCACTGAACACAATCTTCATCCTCCTGATCAAGATCATATATATTCTGAAACCATGGCTAAATCAGCTCTAACTTGGGCTATCATCTCCCTGTTCCTCTTGTCTTCCTCCTTCATTTTAGGTACTACATACTATACGTCTAAGTTGGGACTTCAGTATTTATCTAATTTCTAAGTAGGCTTTTTAGGAAGTCTTAGATAATTTTCTGTGTTATTATCAATTTTTTATCTTGCAAAAATATGTTGTTCCATGTTTTGGTTTGAATTTTTCTTAAACTTATGGAATTATACAAGTAATGATGAGAAACAAATGCTACTTTTCTTTCTTATTCTCTTCTACTTCCTAGTTCTGACTCTTGGATTCAAATATCAACTGCAGGAATGACAGAGATCATACCGGTAATTAATGAAATAAAACTCATATTTCTCTTAACATTAACCAAAGGGGTACTAGATTTCCTATTTATTCTTGTTCTAATAATTTCTACTGCAGACTTGGTGCATTGCAAAGCCTTCCACAGATGGCGAAAGTCTACAATCTAACATAGATTTTGCCTGTTCCCACGCAAATTGCAGTCCATGTCAAGAGGGCAGCTCCTGCTTCAACCCGAATACTCTCATTCAGTGCCTCATATGCCATGAGTGCTTATTTCCAGGGCACTGCAAGGCTGCTTAGAGATTGTAACTTCAACAATTCTGCTCTCATTGCCATAGATGATCCAAGTAATCCTTGGCAGAAACCAGTTTACATATTCTTTTTTCCATTCTAATTCTCGCAGGCCTTTACTTACAAAGTAAAACATCGGTTTGAGTCATTTTTCAGGTTGTGAATCATGCCATTACCCAGGTAC
The DNA here is from genome assembly GCA_029379385.1 of Quillaja saponaria. Lineage (NCBI taxonomy): Eukaryota > Viridiplantae > Streptophyta > Magnoliopsida > Fabales > Quillajaceae > Quillaja > Quillaja saponaria. The sequence continues at coordinate 13,783,164 of CM055617.1, forward strand.
ATTTTCTGATGAACTAATGTAGCTAAGAGTTTACTTAAAAATGTTAATAAAAATTATCTTCACTAATGGATTTCAATCTTCTGTAGGAAGAGATGCTTATGTGGATACATCAGAATCCGTAACACAGTTTAATTGCAACGATTTTATATAATTCACTTCAAGTTTATAGCTTCTGCAGTTTGTGCTTAATGCTTTTATTCAATTATGTTGTTTCAGGGAAAATGGTGTGTGGCAAAGCCTCTTACAGAAGAAAATATATTGCAGCAGAATATTAACTTTGCTTGCAATTATGTAAACTGTAGCAGTATAAAACCTGGTGGTGCATGTGAAAAGCCAGATACTAGACTTAACCATGCCTGTTATTAGGAATCTGTACTACTAAGCAAAGCATAACTGTGTCTTCAATGGAACCGCCATCAAGGTTATGATAGACCCAAGTAATGCCAATCTGTTCTGTGTGTTTTCGATTTCAAAAGATGTTTTCTGATGATAGAATGATAGTATATGTTTAGTCTTCTCTAAAAAAGATTGTGTGCATCTTTTATGCAGGCTATGATGATTGCAAATATCCATATGTTCCACAAGGTATCTGACGCTTGAGTTGCAGAATGGTGGAAAGTAATCTGGTTTATTAGCCTAAGAATAATTTGTAGACAGGAGTATCATGTTTAAATCTATCTGAGCTCTGATGAACTTTGATTTATGAAAAAGGAAAATATACGAATCCATTTCTGATTTTCCCAAATTATTCTGTTATGCCAAAGCATTTTAGGCCACCAGCTTGGTTACCCAACATTTTCTTCATTCTGCATTAGATTTTGGAAGGTTTTAACAACTGCCCCCCAAAAAGAATGAAATCCAAGGAAGAAGGGAATTGAATAGAACAATATAGTATACTATGATGTAGACTGGGAAGGTGATGCATGTCAGTTATCAGTTACAAGTGAAGTCACATTAAGTTTGATAAAATGCCACATTATACTTTCTTGTTTGAAAGTGAAAAATATCCTCAAGTCACTTAAAAAAGTACTCATATTTATGTTAAACTGGTGTTGACTCTATAATCAGTTATCTCATTAAGAATTTGAGTACAAGTACATACATATTTATTATGGTGGAAAAAAAATGAGTGTTTAAACTTGTTTAGACATCACCGAATCGATAAACTAATAAAACAACTAAAAAAGAAATATAGAAATCATATAACTCTTTACATATCACTTCTTAGAACCAAGAATTGTTGGATATAAGCTTAATTAAGAAATAATAAGTAACTTTACAATTTTAGTTATTTGAATATTTAACTTCTGTAAATTTAACAAAATTAACTCCGAAAAGTTACTCAAAAGTAAAATTACTAGACTAACTAGTTTCAGTGGACTATCGACCTCCAGACCACAAATCAATCATAAAATCCATACCAATGAAGAACAAATTACTGAATATATAAAGGACTCACATTTCATCCAGAAATAAGTGTTGATGTTCTTCATGGGAAGATATTTTACACTCCTTAGACCACCCATCTGCAACATAAACTAATATGTATTGATTTTTAAACCAAAGACACAATTTGATGCTTTTTTATTTAATTATTATTCATGAATTTTAGGCTTTTGACTTAAAAAAAATAAAAAAAATTCTTATATCAAAATACTCTTATTTTATGTTTATGTCAACTCTTGAATATCATATGATTGTCTCTATTATGATTGTGAAAGATAATTAAAATAAATAAAGAAATTTGTTTTTACTGTTACCAATTTTCATATCGCCCCCTTTGCACATAACTGTATTTATAAAATAAATTTATTTAAATATTTAATTTTAAAATAAATTATAAATCTCAAAATTCATATCGGTGTTTTTTGAAGAAATATATAAAAGTTATGTTATTAAAAATATTTATAATCTACAAAATATGTATTTGTGTATGTATATATATATATATATTAAATAGTTTTTTTTTTAAAATTTATTACAACTATTTTCATTAACCAAAAACCTAACATAACATGGCTAATTGTATTTACCATATTTTAATTAGGTCAATAATAAAAATAGTTAGAAGTGAGCAAAATACTCAAATAATCGATAAATTGACTCATCACTGAATGAATCTACCTGCACCTAATTTAAATCGATAAAATTGAGTGTAAATTTGGGTTTTATTTTTTGTTATTGTCAGGTCAATAAGGTGAGTGGTAAGATTTTTCAACTGCGTAATAAATTTTTTCTTTTTTAAGAATTGGTTTTGGTTCAATTTTTTATGCATGGTTTGGTTAACGGAAATTAAATTAAATTATTAAATTATTTTAAAAAAACACTATTATTTAAATATAAAATCATAGATTTATGGTGATGACATGTTTATCATATAATAGAAAAAAATAAAATTGGTGAGAAAATATGTATTTTTTATTTTGTGAAAACATAACTGTAATTAATTTCTTTGTATGTCAGAAATTTTTTGGGCTAAAAATATATTTTTTTATATGAAAATGATAAAATTGAGCCTAACATTCCGACTAAAACGTCCAATAAAATCAAACCGACCCAATATCAATATATGGAGCAAAGCCTCGTGACCAACTTAAATCCAGTGTCCTCTCCCCGTTCGTGAACTGCATTTTCAAAATCACAGAGCGTTTTTGAAATTAAAGGAAAATAGCGAGGCATGGTGGGATTGGGAAGCATGGGGAAATTTGGAAGCATAGTCAAAGAAGGATTGGATCAAGTAATCTTCGTTGCAAAGCTTTTTTGCGGTCTCCATGTCACCAACACCTATCTCTGCTCCATTGCTCTTGTAAGTTCATCATCTTCTTCATTTTCTTTTCAATAAATGGATTTGTTTTTTATCAGAAAGAAAAAGCCCACAATTTCTGACAAGTTATTAAGAAAAGCAAGATGAAAATTTATGGGTTTTCAGTCCTATGGTCCCAGCATGCTTCCGACTATCAGTTTGGATAACAGTTTGCTCTTGGTCGAAAAGATGACGACCCATTTCGGGAAATTTGGTCACGGGGATATTGTTCTGGTTCGATCACCTGAAAACCCTCGGAAGGTTATTACAAAGCGCTTGACTGGAATGGAAGGTGATAGTATTTCTTACCTTGTGGATCCAAAGAACAGTGATAGGTCTGAGACTATTGTGGTACGCCAATTGCTTGTGATTTTCTTATGTAAGCTTTGTTTGGATGTTTTGGCAGATGGGTTTTGTATTTCTAGTCCGATTTTTGACCAGGATTGTTATTTTCTGCTTAGTTTGATTTTAAGATTATGCAGTTTTTTGAGCTTTGATCAGTATGAGAAGAACATATTATGTTTCGTAATCAGTTTCCTTTTTGCTTTATTGAACTTGGCAACTATTGGTATTTTGGTTATAGATTCTGGAGTTTGGTTGAGGTTCTTTTCTAAACGTTATTTCAGTTTTTTGATTTTCTCCCTCTGTAGGTTCCAAGGGGACATGTCTGGGTACAGGGAGACAACATATATGCTTCCAATGATTCAAGACATTTTGGGCCTGTTCCTTATGGCCTTCTTGAAGGCAGAGTATTCTGGCGGGTGAGCCTTCATATGGTCTCTATTATTATAGCTGCTTCTCTCATTAAGTATATATCGTTTGCAATTTATTTACTTTTGCCCGAGAGGCAAAAATAAACAAAAAAAGTAATTAAATAAAAAAAACCACAAGATAGTTGGAGATTTTAGTTTTCAGTTGGAAATTTGACGATGCAGATTAGCATCTTTAGGCATCAAGAGTCAGCAGAAATGCGCTCAGGAAATAGTATAGGAAATTTTATTGAGTTTTTTCTTTGATAGAATTTTCAGTAGAAGACTAAAGGTAGGTGTTACTAAGATTTACAAGTCTTACTTGCGCAATTCTTTTCATTGCGGGGGCATTACAGAAGGACATAGGGGAAGACTAACAAGTGTTAATTATGTGTGAATCAGAACATTGTAATTTCATATTACATACTTCTCCATTTGGCCAACCATGCCTTATGGTGGAAACTTAATATAATCAAGGAGCTATGTTTAGTTAGATGCTAGATGCTTATCAAAGTCATAGATATGTATACCTGATATATGTGACAAACTGCAAGTCTACAATGAGAGAGGGACATTTTGAAAAAATTAGAAGTTACACTAATTAATAAATTGAAGAAATTTAACCTAAGATGAGGCAAGGCAACTTGAGCCGACCGAAAGAAGGATGCCGACCTTATATAGTTGGCTTCTAGGTCATTTTTGAGTTGGAGATCTTCACTTATATTTTTGGAGACCAGCTTTTCCTAGTGTTTAACAACTCAATTATTGGTTAACAATCTAATGTGACCCTAGACTGTTAAATTTTCCGATGTATATGGAGTCTACCTTTAATATTCCCATTGCAGATTCTTTTTTCTTTCTCCTCAATTTCTGACATTTAAAGGCATTGACTGAATACAACATTAAGTTTCTGGACTCTGGTATGGCTTATGTAACTTGTCAGTTCATGCATACTGAGTACTTATTTTTTCCTTGTATATTGCTGAAAACTTGTAGTTGAATTACAGGATCAGTTTAAAGTTTGTAGTTAAATTAAAATTTGTAGCTAATAACAATTAATTTTCTTGTAGACTCTTTTATCTTATGGGAATCGTCTTAAAGATAAAATATCATCTTTATTGGTTAGTTCTAACCATGCTTGTATTTCATTACCTTTTGATGGTTTTTCCCACAGATATGGCCGCCTAAAAGTTTTGGAACATTGGGGAAAACTGATTGAAGGATAGAGTTTTGAAGTGCATTCCTTAGGTGCTCGTTCTTTCATGTTCAATTTAGACATGCATCTCTGTAAGTTTGATTTAATTATCTGATATATCCCTGTTGAATTTGTTTCCTTTGGCATCTGGGCATGGTTTCAGCTGCTTATCTACATTTAATAGTCACAGGATTCCAACAACCTGGGAATGATGTGAAGTTTATCATAATTAATGGAATAGAATATAAGCATTGAGAGGACAACTGATTCGTTGTGAGGACTATTAACTGAGATTTTCACTGCTTGTCTTGGTAATGCTGGTAGATAAAGTCCGCAGTTAATAGGGAAAATTTTTCCTTTATGTGTATTCCATAATTTGACTACATCCCTTATCATCACTAGTCATATTGCTATAGAAACATAAAGCGATTAGATGTTGTTATTCCGCCAAAAAGATTTAGCTAGAAACTTATTTTTTCATCATTCTTGCATGAAATGGTGCTTCAAGAGTGAAAGAGGTGTAAATTTTTTTCAACAATCCTAAACTTCTAAAATTGATTTAAACAACACCACTTGGCGGCCCTCATTTTACTATTTTATGGTTGCTTAGAGAAAAGTATCCAATAAAGACAGATTAACTGGAAAAAAATGGTGATGTCGAAATATCTCAATCGTTACTTTAATGAATGATAATAAATTAGAGCATAGATATTTAGATGTTCTTTTGCAAGCACCCTATGAAAAATTAAAGATTCTTTCATGAAAGGAAAATGAAAAGGAGAAGTTGGAAATGGAATTTTCTAGTAACCAATGAAAAGTTTGAAAATTACTTCCTACATATAAAATAATATTCAAATAAAAGTAATTTTACTGCATGGGAACTTCCATTCTTAAATTATTCTAAATAAATATAGTTAATGGAAATGCCTTTTGTTATCTTCTTCTAGCATGTGGACTGCAACCTTCGTACTCATTGGAAGAAATTTTTTTCAAATTTATTTAGACATGAACACATTTTGTTCCAGTCCTGCTCAAACTGCAAGTCCGATATCTAATATAGAATAACTATTTGAGAAATATAACTGCCTTGCTGATACTTCTGCCGGAGTTGATGTCCATCCTTATCTTAAAAAAATCCACATCTGCTCTTCTTGGTATGATACTTGTTACACTATTTGTTATAGTTTGACTCAAGTTACTTGTGTAGTCTTTTTGGCTGGAAGTTACTTCAGCGGTTCATATTCCAAGGTTTAAGGTTCAGTTCATATAGATGACACTGATTTATTTAGAAGATTACATTGATGTAAACATTGGTTCTTAGGGTCTTGAATGTGATTGGTAGAAAATGACTTCCACTATTTTGATAAAGTGATCACCTCTTTATTGGATTTCCTGCAGAATTGATCTGAGTATATGGAGGAAACATTCAGAGTCAGAGGGTAATTCAGATCTTCAAGAATCAAGAGGTCCATCATTATATGCAAATAGAAATGAATTGTTTTTATTGTTCCCAAAAGGAGAAGCGAACTATAGAAGAAAGGGAAAACCTAGGTGTGTAGACAACCTAGTCAACATATTGTAAAATTGATTTAAGATTGAGGTGAAATACAACTGTGATATTCTTCATGATACTAATGAATTAAGCACTAGGGCTTGTTTTTGTGAAATTGAATATTTTGGCGAAGAATGTTATTTTCTTCATGCATGCGTTTATTAGGGCATTATATATCGAGACAAACATAATCATGTTCACAGTGATATTACTTAAAAAACAGATTTTTTCTAGGTTGTGAAGATTAGTGGCAGGATAAGTAATGTTTTGTTGGAATTGACAGTGATTACTTGTTAAGAACACATTTTCATCCAAGCATAACAGAATTTGCAGAGCTGTAGATCACGTTAGCATAACAGAATAGATGCTGATGCTAAATGCTCAACCATCTTAAATTGCTCTTCTAGTAAAGTTAATGGTAGCTATACCAAACAAGTAGTAGGCGTTTTCTTATATAGAAGGGAAACTTGAAAGCCAAATTCAACATTATAATTATGATTTACATGATAAAATGGTAACGTATGCCGTTTTTAAGTGAAAATTTTGCCTTCAAATCCATTCTTATCGGCTTACATCCAGCTAAGAAAATAACACAATTGATGCGATGACATTTTTATATTCGGTGATTATACCACTGGATTCCAGTGATGTTGAGTTAATTTGAATTTGACTACAATAGGAGCGGAACATAACATAATTGATGCGATTTTGAAATTATAAATACCAAATTGCAAAATTTTATAATAAGTCATGCATACAAAATCTAAACATCTCTTGTTGAATAGGAAGAATTAATCAATGGAAATCGGAGGTGAAGGATCAAGAGGCAGTCTGAAAGGGAATTTTAGCTTATCATATCCATATCCGTTCATTCTTTGCAACATTAAAGGACTGTGAAGAAACAAATTAAGGGGAGAAAAGCCTCAACTAATGCCCCTATGTACTCAAAGTAAAATCTCAAAATTAGTGTAGCAGGAAAAGAGTTCCACTTATCATGTTATTTCTATTCACATTAAGAGTTCGATCCGTGGCAGTGGAAACCTTACGGCTGAATACCAACTGCGTCTAAAGGATGCAAGCAATGGCTTCTTTTTGTCTCATCTCTGATTTAACAACCTCGTGTAAACAATTCCAACTTGCTTCTGAAACTCGCACAGAAAAGAACATGCATTTGTGTACACTGTAGACCAAACATAATTATATAGGACTCGCTCTTCTTGTCTGCATCAAAGACAGTTAAACTTTTCAAGGGTCATATTCAAATACTGACTATATGAACCATATACTGGAAACAAACAAAAAGACAGGGAGGGTGGCGGCGGGAGGGTAGCACTGCATGTATAGTTACAATTGATGGAAAGATCCAACATGCAAGGTCTTCTAGCAAAGTAGCAACTTCAATGTGCTAAATTGACTGGGAGTATATCTACCAGAATTTTTTGAAAATAAAAGGGTCGATGCCAACTTTGTGAACAGGCAAGAAGAAAATATGAACACTTCTTTTCCTTTATATTTCTGTCAAACTATAACAAGGGGATTTCTTTATATTCACTTTTCAGGTATTAGGATGGAGTGCCTATCATTGCGCTAAAAGCCTAAAAGCTATAGCTATCAGCCAACCTGCACAGTAGCACAATTGCTATGGGTTGATTACCTGGAATTCCACCGTCAAACCAACTGGACTTGTGCGTAGGTGGTGGGAGTAGTGAGACGGCCAAACAAATGGTGAGGCTTTTAAGTAAGCTATTAAGAGTGCTTGTGACTACATTACTCCATGCCTCAGTAAGAGTGCTAACCATAAATTAAAAATTGCATTTTTGGTGTAACATGATAGTAAAAACAAAGGGAATGAAATACACAACTAATGGCTGTGTTCATGCCCCTCCCCTACATAATGAATCCCACTCATTTGTTGGGCATGCATGAATGCAGCCTATGGCTGCGTGGTTCTAGTTCTTCCCTAGTAAAATCCTCAATACTCTTCCAAACATATGATCTTTGAAATTCTATAGACCTTCATATGCTACTAAATTCTATAAACAATCAACAACCACTTGTGCAGTCAATTTCCAGGGTTCATGCTTCATATACATATATATATATATATATATATATATATATGCACGAAGTAGTTTCCTGAATCAAAATTCAAAAAACATGTATCACACATTTCCTCTCATATAAACAGGCCTTCTAAACAGCAGCTTGAAGTTGTACAGAAAATATGATTCATTTTCCACTGAAGCACAACGAAACTCCACATTATAATCCCTTCTTTTGGAGAGCCGGGGGGGGGGGGGGGGGGGGGGGGGGGGGAGATTGGAAGAGAAGTACCAAATGAAACTGGAAAAGTACTAAATTTAGCAGCAAGTTTTCAAACACAAGGGTGTTCTAATATCAATGGCATATGGCACAAGGCGAGTATCCAAAGAAGGACATACCTGATTCTGCAAGTTTGTTGAAGTAGTCCAGCGCTGAGGATGATTGACTGCAATTGCACTATCATCAGTTATAAAAGTAATTCTTCTTGATTCCTCCTGTATGTTAGCTGCTTTTATTGGTGGCAATTCTCTCATGACCCACAACACAAAAGCTGAGGGTATTGATGAACCTGGAAAGACAGTATTGAGCTTCAAAATTAGAGGAGCTAAAACCACTCAGATAAAGCAAATGCAGTTTGTCCACATAGATAAGGGTAAATGTAATTCCAATTATGAGCAACTGTATTCAAGAAAATATTACATCACTCTTAACAGTGGAGATTGCATTTTGTGAATATGACCATATGAGAACGAACAGTAAATATAAACAGTATGTACCTAAAAAATAATATAAAATAAGTAAGAGCAAGGTGCAAACACCGCTCACACGCTGGGGATGCCAGTGATATAGCATCTGCAGTCAAAACATATGTGTAAGTTCAAGAAATTTGCTTTTCCCATGAAAAAAATGTTAATTACAATAGCTCTTACAGCCAAGTGCTTGTACATACAGGAATATCAGTAAGAAAAGCTACAACGGCACTTGAGGTGAAGCATAGTACAGAAACAGCAGCTAAACCTGCAACCTAGAAAAATAAAAATGGCCATCCATTAATATCGTGGTAGAATTGAAGTTCAAATATGATATGCACAGGTGAAGAAAATGGTGTTCTGCATGGTAAGATATTTTAATATTAACCCAAAATATGTAGTACCTTCCACATTTCAGATGAAGCTCTCTCAGATCGCACTTTTCTCATTTTCAAGCATAACAAAACTCCTGAGAATAGAGTAGAGTTAAAATGATAACAGGAAAGAGTAGATCTGTCTCGGGGTTTTCAAATATCAGATCCTCTATGGTCCTAGCAAGATTAAATATGAACTTGAAAGTATTTATGCCAAAAGCTCCATTTCATGTGAAGCAGAAGTTTCATTTCATTAAACATGTTTATTCATAAGAAAATTCTAACATCCTCTATATGGATGATCAAAGAGGATTCTCTTTAAAATTAGTTTAAAATACATTAAAAAAAAGGACAGCCTTGTATCTTGATTTCCCTTTCTTAACAGCACGCAACTCATTTTATGCTTTAAAATCTTTAATCATCAACTCTGATATCCTTAAACATACAAAAGATTCTAAATATAACCTCACCAGTTAGAACCTTATCAAATATAATAATGTTTTTTATTTTATTTTTATTAAAAGAAAAAAGGGCAATATCTATGTACATGAGGCAGGTACAAACACACCCCACCATAGGGCAAAAAAAAAAAAAAAAAAAAAAAAAAAACTACAAATTACCATTGAAGCCATATATGAAATCTACAACCAACCCAGTAGAGTGAAACGAGGGATGAATGGACATCCATTGGTGCCACATGTAAAAAAGTAATGTTCAATTTACCCAATGATGCCTCCTCATTATTGAAGATACGATTGGTCTTCTCAAGCCAAATCACCGATATCAAACAAAGAGGAGCAGCCTGCCAAGCTTGCTCACTACTTCTTCTACCTCATCTCTTATGTCATCTAAACATGAGATCCTTAACAGTATAGTAATTTATGTCCTTTCATCATAATAATTTCACACTAAAATCTCTTATGTGATTGACAAATACAACCGGTCTCACACAGAAATTCCTTGTAACTTACCCCTTGAAGCAAACTTAATTCAACCTCAACATTCAAATTCCAATCCTAAATTCATTAAGTTCCCAATCAATAGTTTGACTTCTCCAAGTCATTGATGATTTCATTTACCAATTACTCATCTCATTGGCATATGCGATTTTATTCTCAACTCAACTCAATTGAACTAAGCCTTAAAACCTAAACTAGTTGGGGTCAGGTATATGAATTATTTTACTCTATTCGCATCGATCCAAGGCATCATTTTCAGTAATGTCTAGAGCAGCTATATCCTTCTCAATAACTGCCGCCCATAAAAGTTTCGGTCTCCCTCTACCACGTCTAATACCTATCACTAGCACCAAGTCACATTTCTTAACTACGGTGTCCATTGGCCAACATTGAATATGTCCAAACCAACATAGGCGATTCTCCCTCATTTTCTTCTTGATAGGTGCTACCTCTACCTTCTTACGAATCTCCTCATTTCGTATTCTATCATTTCTTATGTGTCCGGTCATCTATCTCAACATTCTCATTTTAGCTACTCCCATCTTACGTGAGTGTTGTTTATTAACTGCCCAACATTTGATATCATACAACATAGCCGGTCTTATTGCCGTCTTATAAAATTTTTCTTTTAACCTATTCTGGATTTTAGGATTATATAAAACACCTGAAGCACTTCACCACTTCATCCACCCTACCTTGTTCCTATATTATAGGCAAACAACATACACCACAGAGCCCCATCCTGGATAGCATAAGTAAATTCATTCATGACTAAAACAAATAGGTAAGGGCTTAAAAACGAACCTTGGAAAACACCTATCGTGATCGGAAACTTTCCTGTCATACTATCAACAGTCCGCACTCTAGTCATTACTCCCTAGTACATATCTTTAATAACTTCTACATATTTAGTCGAGACTTTTTTTTTCTCGAGAACCCACCACAAAACTTGTGTAGGCATCTTATCGTACGCTTTTTCTATATCAATAAAGGCCATGTGAAGATCCCTTTTGTTTTCTCTATATTTCTCCATTAATCTCCTAAGTAAGAAAATAGCCTACATTGTAGATCTTCCTAGCATAAAGCCAAATTGATTTTCTGAAACTAAAGTCTCATTCCTAAGTCTACGCTCAATCATTCTTTCCCACTGCTTCATTGTATGACTTATAAGTTTTATTTCTCGATAATTTGTACAACTTTGAATGTCCCCTTTATTCTTATAAATAAGGATCAACGTATTCTTCATTCGCTCATCGAGCGATCTAGTATTTTCTTAGTCACTAAAATCTTGTTAAAAAGATTTCTAAGCCAAATTACGTCAATATCTCCTAGACATCTAAAAACTTTTATAGGTATATCATCCAAACACATTGCCTTACCATTCTTCATTTTATGCATAGCTTTTTTAACCTCCTATGCTATAATCTAACGAACAAATCTATATTCGTATCATCGAAGGCATTATCTAGTTCCCCGACATCAACCCTTTAATCTCCATTAAATAAGGTATCGAGTAAGTTCACCATCTCTCATTAATCTCATCTTTCTTAACTAAAATCTTGCCCCTCTCATCTTTAATGCACTTAATACAATTTAAGTCTCTAGTTCATCTTTCCATTTTTTTGGCAATCCGATTTTATTAAATAACAAAAAGAAACTTTTTATGGTTAAATCAGGAAGGTTCATTTATTGTAGTATTCAGGTCAACGTATTTTGAAAGGAGCAGTAGTATTTAGGAATTAAGCCAGCACACTACTTATTTATGGCCATAAAATCAAATTCAAGGTCATTGAAGTCATTGATTGTGGATAATTGAAGAAGAGTTTGCTGTAGTCAACTTTCCAAGAACTTTAACTTTCTTTTATGTCCCTTTTATATCAAATTATGTTGTAATCAGGTAGCTCCTTTAGGTCACACACAATATTACATCTATCATATGTGCAATGTAATCTTTAGCAAATCGTTTTGAAACAAATTGCAACTTTCTAAAAATGATTCTTCAGAACCATCTCAATTTGACTTGACAAGCCAAAGAATGATTCTCAAAACATTAAAAGTTGGCTTTAACGTGCATTCATACATTGTAGCTTTACCAACTTGTCAACCAAAAAATATATATTGAGACTAAGCTCTTTCCTAGTAATTAAGCACCATTGTACAGATCCTCAAATTACACCTATGATAAAAAGAATTGTTCTCATACATGTGACAGAACTAGTTTAACTTCAAATGTAATAAAACAACAGCAATTATGCGTTTGGAAGCATCCAAAATATTTAAAATGCTACAAAAGATCTGGACAACCTCCCGGCTAGACCAATATACTGATGACTTTTATCAGAATGCTCCAATTAGACTCTGGGCAACTTTATAAGCACAGGAACCAAATACCAATCAAGCAATGAAAACCTTGGGGAGGCATATCAAATGGAATGATCTTGCAGCGAATGAAAAATACCAATAACCGCAGGCATAAGAAGGTGATGTATACAGTCACTTATCCATCAACCTGCGTGTTCTAGTTCATTGATAAATAAATTTTCTCATTCATGTAAAAACAATACTTTACTGATCTACTGTTCTGCAACTACTAGAAGAGCATGGATTACCTGGAACCATCAGAGATTTATTCTAGTCTAATGCAGGGGATGATGGGAAAGATCATTTGTAAGCCTAAGTTTGAAGATGGTTTACATCTTGGAAACTTGGTTCCATAAACATTATGTTGGAATGTAAATGGCTGTCTCAGTTTCCTTTGAAACAACTCTTTTTACCTCAGGTGAAAAATGTAAGTTTAGCCTTTAGCAGAATGGATAAATCATGGATGCACAATTGGAATTGCTGAAAATCCATGCAAGCCACCTATAAGTAGATTCTAGGCAGATGATGCTTTTGTTAATCATTTGTGGGAAGATTTTAGGAAGGGGATATTCCTTTTTCTAGTGCTTTCCCAGACCTTTATCGTTTTACCAGTCTTCATAATGCTTTGATACCTTTTATTTTATTAATGGTAAGTTAGCTTCCTAGAATTTTCAAATTTTCAGGGATTAGAATGATAGATAGTTCTCTAGGTTAGCTCTTTCCTAATGTTGCTTGCTCTTTATCTAGAAGCACAATAGGAGGCAAGTTCAGGGTCCTTTGCTTGCAAGTCATTAGTTTCACATTTTGTTTGCACTCATAATAATTTTCCTTCAGTTCATTGTCTTCAGAAATCCAAGATCGTGTAGGCAGCAATTTGTGCATCACTATTACTAATAACTTGTTGCAAGTGGAGAGGTTGATGAAGGTTATATTTATGTTAGGTGCTAGCTATGAAAGTAATGCCTATTTCTCATTAAACTGCCTTTTCTCTAAGAATATTTGAAATAGATTGCTTGGGATTTACGGTGAACAGTGGGTTTCTCCTCAGAGTTTGAAAAGTTTGGTGCTGGTTCAATTTAGGGGTTTTGCTACTAAGAAAGAGGCTGAGTTTTTTTTGGATTTGTGCTGCTATCATGATCCCTCAGTGCCATTTGAAAGGAATACTAGAATCTTCATGGAGTGCTATATGTCTGCAGATCTTCCTTGGGATAAGATTATAATTCAGGCTTCTCTTTTCATGCAAGTTTGTTCAAAAGGTTTTCCTTATCCAATGTTCAGCATGATTGGGCAGCTAGCTCTGTTCCACTAGCTGTATCTTCTAGTTCTTTCCCTGCTCCTTTCAATTTATGTCTTGTGTAGGAGGATTCCTCATCCTCCTTGTACAATTATAGTAATATTCAGTTTGTTTTATCAAAGAGAAGCATTATTGAAGCTTAATGTAATAAAGGAAAAAAGAAAAAGGAAACGTAAATAAACAAGCAGCAATTTGAACTTCTAAATGCCGACACCACAATATTCAGTCATCAGGAGCATAGCAATTCAAGAAAAGTTGATAGATTATACCACAAATACAAGGAAGAAAATCATAACTGGGGTAGCTTACCATAACATGCTAAAGCGCCTCCTAACAAAAGCATTGCTATAGCGAAAAGATCTACATACACCTGCAAATTAAATATTTGGTTATTGTACAAGTGATTTTTCACTTCTTCTGTTACAACATTAAAAACACACATTTTGCCGGGGAAAGATAATTATCAGAACTTCTAAATCATTACTGCAGTTGTGACTACTAAAATCAAGTAAAAAAAAGTAAGCATGATAAGCAGGTTATATGCATACAGATATTATTTATTAGGCATCAGAACTTTTGCCAATCCCAGATAAAGTACTTAGTCTACTCCATCCCACAAATACTGCCTTTCCATCTACGGTATGCAGTCTTTGTATTTATGTTGAAAAGCAAGTAAAGAATATTGTCGTGCTGCCAAAAACCAAATAAGTGAAGATGAATAGTTAAGTTGGCTATGATAGTTACAATGGAAGCTTCCAACTCAAGATTGAGCTGGTCTAGATACCTAAACTAACCAGTGGTGGACTCTCTTTACCACCCCCTCCCAACATGACAGTCTAATGGAAAAAAGGGCTAAGCCAACCCAGGGAAAAAAAAAAAAAAAAAAAATGAAAACACAAAAGAAGAAGAAGAAAGAAAGAAAAAAACAACCAACACAGAAAAGGATACAAGAAATAGTCTAATCCAAAATAACAAAAGCAATACGCTTTCAAAATGGAGTCAAGGAATAAACAAGATTCAAACTCTAATACCATGTTGGCTTGTTCAATTACCAGTTGCTCCAAAAGCTTAAGCTGTTAGAGAGCATGGTCGCAAAGATCATAGGTTGACCTTCAAACTCGAGTTGATGAACAATATGTATTAAATCATGTCATCTCGAACAAAAAGATGAAGGAAAGTGAAATAGTCATTGGCTCACATTTAACTTAGTAAATTTGATAGCTCATGGTGACTGAGTCTACCAATCCTGTAAATAGTTGCTTTGGTGCTCTTATTTTGGGATTGTCCAAATTAGAAGCTAGCTACCTATGCATCCAAACTTATTTCTCTCCTCAAAACACTCTAAAATCTTTCCTTACCAGCTGTTGAAATAGTGAATAGTTTTCAACATTAATTAGCTCCTTGATTAGCTCATTGATTATAGACTTAATTATCTCTTTTGACTATAGACTTTTTAGTTTCTTCTCTTTTGCTTGTTAGCTCCTTGATTATAGCCTTAATTGGCTCCTAAATTATAGCTTGTAATTATAGCCTTGATTGGCTCTTAAATCTTAGCTTGTAATAGCTATTTTACACTATAAATATATGTTCATTGTGTGAGTTATACTCACTCAATTTACCCACAATTCTGTTGGGTTTCTCTCTTTTTCTCTAAAGTTTTATATGGTATCAGAGTTTAGGGAGAGAAAATCCTAATTTTTATTTTAAGCTATGTCTCTTTCCAGCATATCTCTCTATTACTGTATTTCATTCCAGCAGTATGATCAAAAATCAAGGTCTGGTCATTTCAACTACTATTTATCGGTATTGTTCATTTGTACTGTTCATTAACACTGTTCATCAGTATGTCTACCTCCAAAAAATTTGAAATCCGTATGTCAAAACCTAGTATTTTTATCTCTGTATTTTCTGGATCCTCTGTTATCATTACTAAGAAATTAAATGGATCTAATTATTTGTCTTGGACTGCATTTGTTGAGTTATGATTTTTAGGATAGAAATATGAAGATCATCTCACAAAATCATTGGTCGATATTCCAACTCCTGAACAACCCAGTTGGAAAAATATTTATGCCTAATTATGAAGTTTACTTTGAGCATCCCTTGAACCTTCTATATTGCAGATTTTCTAGGCATATATGACATGTTTTGAATTGTGGAAACAGGCCAGAGGTTTATACGCTAATGATATCCAATGTTTTTACATTGTGGTTTCTAATATGTTGAATCTCAACTAGGTTAATCAAGATATATCCATTTATTTGGGTAAGATTCAAAATGTCAAAGTTGAATTTGCTGAAATAATATCTCTTATCACTGATCTGATTGACCAAGAGGCACAAAGGGACAAGTTATTCATGATTCTCACTTTATATGTCCTCCTACCTTATCTTGATCCAATTCGCAATCAGATATTGACAAGTTCTACTATTCCTTCCATGGAAGATGTGTTTGCTCAGCTGTTACGTATCTCCTCTTCGATAATAACACGTGTTGAGAATCCATCTCTTGATTCTTCGGTGTTGATCTCCCACTCTAGTACTCGTAAAGGTCAAGGTTGAGGGGGTTGGGGCCTTGGACATCCCCAATGCACTAATTGTAATAGGAATGGGCCATACCAAAAAAAGTGTTACCAACTAATTGGTTATCCGGGTCTTAAAACTAATATTGTTCAGTCAGCCAATCCATTTGCAATTTCACCATCTAAAGACAAACCTCTTAATGTCTACTTATCAGCTACTGAATATGATAAGTTCCTACAGTACTAGGTTACCCAACAATCTTCTCATAGTAATTCTATCGCTTACCTTTCTAAAACCTCAAATGGCACTTGGGTTCTTGACTCTGGTACCTCTAATCACATATCCGGTAACTCTAAACTTTTTTCTAGTATTAATAATCCATCATCACTTTCCATTGTCACTATAGCTAATGGTTCCATAACCATAGATAAAACTATAGGTCAAGCTACACCATTATCTTCTTTATCTTTAGAGTTTGTATTTTATGTCCTAGAATGTTTGTTCAGTCTGATTTATGATAGTCAATTGACTCGTTATCTCAATTGTTCTGTCACTTTCATTGATAATTCCTTTATTATACAGGATGGACGTACTAGACAAACAATTGGCACAAGCAAGGTTGTCAAGATCGAAATCTTGAGCAGGATCGTGGAGGGTGGGTAAGATCGAATCGGTAAGATCAAAAGATCTTACAAATTTTATAAATAAAAATTAGAATAAATATTTATGTACATAATTTGTTATAAACATATATAATTTGTTATAAATAAGTATAATTTGTTATAATGTTCGAAATATTTTTTTTTAAAGCAAAGTTTTCACTAATTTTATCAATAGTACAAAAGAATCACTCAAAAAAATAAAATAAAAAAAATACAAACATGAGTTCATAAATCAAAATTAAAAAATATATAAATTTATATATCCTATTTTTATTATTTATGTAAATGCAATGATCTTGATAAATTAACTACCTAAATCCTAAACTTCCATTTCTTAGTTAGCATGCCAAACAAAATAAAATAAAAATAAAATAAATCTGTTTATAAAATGAGATTAGTCACACTTGATTAATTAAGAATTAATTAAAAATTAGTTTTAAGTACATCAGAAATAACAAATTAGAAAGAAAAAAAAGCCTCTGCCTCTTGTCTTTGCAGACTCACTCGAGAAGAAAAACACGAGTTGCTCTGCAAAAACAAGCTCGAAACCAAATCAGTCTGCGGATGCAACTTTCGGAGCCAAAACAGTCTGCAGATGCAATTTTCAAAGCCGAAACTTGCTGCAGATTCAATTTTCGAAGTCCAAAACTTACTCGGCAGATGCTAAAGTATCATTCGACAGATGCCCAGCAGCCCAGGGAAGAAGAAGAACTGTCGACAGGACGAGGAAGAAGCTAGGTTCACTTCAAAAGACTGAGAAAGAGATGAAATGGTTCAAATGTTTGAAGCCCAACCAAATTTTTGAAGATTTCTGGTGTTTTCGCAGACTCGGAAGACTCGAGCAGAAATCGCGATCTCACGAGTCTTTCTCCGATTCGGCGATCTTGCCTCCGAGTTTGGCAGACTTCCATCCTTAGCAAAGTCTCCCTTTCATTTTGTTCATACTGATATTTGGAGTCCTAGTCGTGTCAGTTCATCTTTGGAATTTCAGTATTTTGTAATCTTTATTGATGACTATTCTTGTTACACATGGTTATTTTTAATGAAAAATTGCCTGGATTATTTTCTATATTCCAACAGTCTTGTGTTGAAATTAAAACATAATTTGGTGTTTCTATTCGTATTTTGAGTAGTGATAATATACGTGAATACTTTTCTACATCATTTCAGCACTTTATGACATCTTAAGGTATGCTATATCAATCATCTTATTCTCATACCCCTCAACAAAATAGAGTTGCTAAGCGCAAAAATAGACATTTAATTAAAACCGCTCGCACTCTATTAATTCATAGTCATGTTTCACTTTGGTTTTGGGGTGATGCTATCCTTACTGCTTGCTATCTTATTAATCGCATGTCATCTTCCATATTACATAACAAAATTTCACATTCTATCATCTTTCCTAATCATCCCTTATATCCACTTCCGCTTCGTATCTTTGGTTTCATTTATTTTGTTCATGATCTAACACTTAGACAGGATAAACTCTCTTCCAAATCAATCAAGTGCATTTTCTTGGATTATTCTCGTCTTCAAAAAGGGTATAAGTGTTATTCTCCAAATAAGAATTGTTATTTTATCTCTGCTGATATCACATTTTTTGAGGAATCCTCATTCTTTCCTTGACTATTCCCGAGTCGGCTCTTTCGGCTCTTTCGGCTCCTTATCTTGGATCATATGAACCTGTACCACTTACACTACTACCTGAGTCTTCTACCTCATTTGAACGTCCTCTCTAGGTTTATCATAGTCGTTCTTGGCCTAATCCTCCAGCTGACGTTGTTGATGTACCTGTGCCTCGGATCCTGCTTCAACACCTGTTTTACAAAAAGGTACTAATTCAACTCGTAATCCTTATTCTATTTATACATTTTTGAGTTATCATCGTTTATCTTGACCCTATTATGCACTTGTATTCTCTGTCTTCTATTTCTGTTCTAAAGTCTACTAGTGATGCTCTTGCTCATCCCAGGTGGCGGCAGGCCATGGTTGATGAAATGAACGCCTTATATACTAATAGTACTTGGCCCTTTACCTTCTAGCAAGTCTACGGTTGGATATAAATGGGTATATACCGTGAAAGTTTGTCCTGATGGTTCTGTTAATCGTTTAAAGGCTAGATTGGTCGCAAAAGGCTACACTCAGGTTTATGGTGTGGATTATTCAGAAACTCTCCTATAGCTAAAATTACTTCTGTCAGGGTCTTCATTTCTTTAGCTATTATTTTTGATTGGCTACTCCATTAGTTAGACATCAAAAATACTTTCTTACATGGTGACTTTGATGAAGAAGTTTATATGGAGCAAATACCTAGTTTTGTTGCTTGGCGGGAGTTAGGTATGGTGTGTCGATTGAAAAAGTCACTATATGGCTTGAAACAGTCTCCCAGAACTTGGTTTGGTAGATTCAATGAAATTGTTCTTAGTTTTGGCCTTTAGAGTGTATTGTTGATCACTCAATTTTCTACAAATATACATCTAATTGAAGAATTCTTTTAATTGTATATCTGGATGATATTGTGATTACAGGTGATAATAACCATATGATTCAACAATTGAAATCATTCCTACAGTCCAAGTTTCAAACCAAAGGCTTAAGACAGTTAAAATATTTTTTGGGCATTGAGATTGCGAGATCACAGTTGGGGATTTGTCTTTCTTAAAGAAAGTATTGTTTGAATGTCTCGAGTGAAACAAATATATTAGATTCAAAACCTGTGTACACTTTTATGGATCTCAACACTAAACTCGTACCGGATGAGGAGGGAGCTACTAATGAATCCTGAGCAATACAAACTTTTTGTTGGTAAGCTGAACTATCTCATAGTCACTAGATCAGATATTGCTTTTGCAACTAGTGTGGTTAGCAAATTTCTTTCTCAGTCACACTCTTGATTAGATATTGCTTGATTATCACATCTCATTGGAATGCTGTTATTTGTATCCTAAGATATCTTAAAACTGCACCCGAAAAATGGTTACTATATAAGGACCATGGGCACACCCTAGTTTGAAGACATGGTCGTGGTCACACATTAATTCAGAAACATAATTTTACTCCAGTTCAAGGTTATAGTGATGCTGATTGGGTAGGCTCTCCATTTGACAGAAGATCTACTACAGGATTTTGTATATTTATGGGAGGAAATCTTGTTTTATGGAAAAGTAAAAAGCATACTGATGTTGCAAGATTTAGTGCTGAATCTGAATACAAGGCTATGACTCATACCACTGCTGAGTTAGTTTGGCTGAAAAATCTACTAGAAAAACTTAGATTTTAATACTTATAGCCTATGGAGTTAGTATGTGATAATCAAGCTACATTACATATTACTTCAAATCCAATCTTTCATGAACGGACAAAATATATAGAAGTTGACTATCATTTCATTTGTGAGAAGCTTATGGATAATACAATCAAGACCATATATGCAAAATCTGAAGATCAGTTAACAAACCTATCCACAAAGTCTTTGACAGGAAACTAACTGCAATATCTATGCAACAAGCTTGTAATATATAATCTTTATGCTCCAGCTTAAGGGGGAGTGTTGAAATAATAAATACTTTTTAGCATTAATTAGCTCTTTTTACTATAGACTTGTTAGTTTCTTCTCTATTGACTATAGGCTTGTTAGTTCCTTGATTATAGCCTTGATTGGCTCCTAGATTATAGCTTGTAATTATAGCCTTGATTGGCTCCTAGATTGTAGCTTGTAATTGCTATTTTACACTATAAATATATGTTCATTGTGTGAGGTATACTCACTCAATTCACTCACAATTCTCTTGGGTTTCTCTCTAAAGTTTTACACCAGCAAAGCAATAAACTAGAATTTCAAATCAATATTCATCCTTTAAATGTTATTTAACACAAAAGGCCAAGGAAAAGTTTATGACCCAACCAAAGAAGTTATTACTTCAATTCTGAAGAATTAAAAATCTATTTCACAATAGAAACCTCGTCAAGTAATTTGAGTGAACTAAGTGTTTAATTGTAAATAATAAACATTAAGATACTATAAATTAGGACAATGTACTAAGAAAGACCGTAAAAGAGTTTATATTAACTAGATATAGCAATGACGTGATAAAAAGCAATCTATAACATGACAAGTAGTAAAAAAGCAAAATGATTGTTAATGTTGTCCATACCCGAGCCACCACTACAGAATCAATGGGATTTTTTCCCATCCCAATCCAGATTATCGCAGCAAATGCCATCATTATGACAAAAACTAATAGTGTAACCTGGCAAGTAAGCTTTAAATTGTTAGACTTAAATACATTGATTTGTGTGGTAAATGATAAAATGAACACTAAAAGAAGAGAGGACTTATACTACAAGTCAACAACAGCAGAAAAAAGAACACTTCTCTCATTTTTCCCATACCAAAATCACAATCTTTTGCCGGTTTCCAACATGGACCAATCGAAGAGGAAAACATTTTCTCTGGTTTTCAATTGTCAATAAGTTTTGTTCATTAAATGCTTTTTCCAGCAAAGCTTCTTGAGAATAGCTTCCTTCAATATCATCATCATCTTCTTCTTCTTCATCATTTGGCTGATGGCAAAGGTCAACCCTATAAAGAAGAATCACCCAATGAAGTGCATAATACAGCTCTTAGCAGAAAACATGATAAAAGCTTCAGATGCTACTATTAGATTAGATTCAATCATGTTTCCTCCTGCAAGAAACCACTGAACTTCAAAAGCTTCTGCTTTAGGTTGACTCTTGAAGTCAGAATACATACAAGTCTGTGCTAGCATGTGCAAGAGGGTGCTGTGGGTGCCGACGTGACTTTTGAAATTTTAGAAAAGGTCAACAAAGGATAAAGACACAAGCAGTTATTGGTGCAAAGCATTAAACATTCAGAGCCAAAACAAAGTAATATGAGTTGGCTGTTCAATTTGCCAAAAACATCAATACAGCATCTCCTGATAATACAAAAGTAATAGCACCTTATAACTAGAAACTCATGTTAGAGAAGAGAAGCAAGAAACAACAAAGAGCATGTGATAATTACAGAATAAAATAATAGCTTATAGCTAGACGTTTTTGATATGGGCAATATGGCATTTTCCACTCAAACCAGATTCTCTTTGGCACAACATGATAAAGAGTTTGGCTTTCAATAAAATGGTTGGGAATTGGGATGCTAAAGCAGGTATTGATGTTACTCATGTGCCTTGGAAGTTCAGTTCAATGTACTTTCTCTTCTCTCATTTGCTTAATGTTTTAATTGCTGATGGTCTTCATATTCATTTTTGGGAAGATCTTTGTACTAGGGATGGTCTTTTTTCTTTATTGTTTCGTCACCCTACGCTGTACACTCCTCGCCATTATCAGGTCTACACTACACTCTTCAGTAAGTTCTTTGAATAAGGGATTATCTCTTGCTTTCATGTTTTAGATGGAGATTTTTTTTTTACTTGGTACTTTCATCTATTCAGGAATCTTGGTGACAGGATTCAAATAAATGAATCTAAGCTTACTACTTTGATGGAATTTCTTGTTCCTTGTCATTCCTGATGCCTAAGATGGAGGAGGACCTGGGTTTCTTGACTCTTCTGGTTCTTTCACATGTAAATCTTACCACATATTTCTTGTTTGTTCCTCTACTTCTTTCCTGTTTTCCCTACCCAACATTGATTGGAAGTTTCACCCATCCAAGGTTAAGGCATTTATTTAAACTACAAGTCTTAATAGAGTCAACACCAAGATTTTCTATAGGTCAGGAGGCCTCCTACGTCTTTGTTCGCAGATGTTGTGTGAAGTGTAACCAAAATAACGAATCCAATGAGCATCTCTCATTCATTGTTTTGTTCCTTGTGCTCTTTGGTATAGAATCTTAGTTATTTTTTGTTCACTTTGGCAGTTCCCAAAGGCCAAAGGCCCCAAACTCTTTGTAGGACTTGCATGAATAGCTTAGGGAATCGAGAAGGAATAAGTATAAACTCTTTGGTGTTAAGATTGTGTTTATACTTTCCCTTTGGTGTTCATTGCGGGTGCCTCTTTTTTTTTTTTTTTTTTTTTTTTATAAATAAATTTTAATAAAGATGTGGCCTGTGGGTGCCTACCAGGAGGCCCCTTTGTCATGCAGCTTGATTGGAAATAACTTTTTTGGCTTCCTTACTTCTGTACTTCTCTCTTGATTCATTGGAGGATCCCTTGTTCTCCACCTTTATTCATTTTCTCCTTCTCAGCATAATTTCTTTTCATATCCAAATAAAAAGAACATTATATACTTATATATGCCACCTTTTCAATAGAAATTGAGGAGACATACTAAGAAAGAAAGAAGTTAAACCTGACACATCTCCAAATGGTTCCAGATTATCAACTTCAACCTGGGCATGGTCATGCAACAGCCATGGGCTGATTGGAGAAGTTCTTTTACTTGGAAGCCCAAATCCAGTTGTGAAGTTCTTTTGGTGAAAAAGAAAGTGTCCTTGTAGGTATCTGGTAGTTATTAGGTCAGTACTCTCGATATTTATTAGCTTAACAATGAGTTTGGAACCAAATCAAAAATAAAATTCATTTCAACTTAAATGAATTCTCATATTTGGAATTACAATATAAATATATTTTTTGAATTTAGTTCAATTTTCGTGTTTGGAACATATAAAGAATTCATTTTAGTTTAAGTATTTTTCTCTTATTACCTCAATATTTTTAATTGAAATTATTGTTAGCTCAATCAGCAAAGGAGAAATTGGGCAGAAAGTCGGTGGGTGAGGAGGTGAGAAGAAGTGTTGATGATTCTTCATCGATTTATCTATGTTAAGATGTGTGGGAAAATATTAATGATAAACTGTAATTCTAACTCATTTTAAATTACTTCCACAAGATAAAATCCAACCTATTTGATAAGAAATTCAAAATTGAACAAAATATGGATTTCAAATAAACTTAAATTAAGCTCCACGCTAATTTATTCATTACAAACACAAAAAAGTATGGAATTCATCTCAAATAAACTGGATTCCACACTTTTTATTCAATAAATGAGTTGTCCTGGGTTTTTCCTTAGTTTTCTATTTTTCTGGAACAAGCCTTAGTCATGGTCCATCTGGCTTCTCTCTTGAATCTAGTTAAGTAATTGGCGCTATTAGCTGGTATTTAATTTAAATAAGATGCACTATCATATTGAGACTATTTCGAGCCCTTTTTTTCCATTGCAGATGATTTCGGATGATCAAGAGTTGGATTTCGGCAAATCCAAGGGGCCTTCGTTGTCAACAGCTCACTGGCTCTACAGATGATCTAAAATCGTCTCTTTCCTTCTCAATCTCAAATAATCTATACTTTGGTTTGTGCAACAATACATGGACTGATTTATCTTTGGGCCATTATCGGCTTCCTTAACTACTTTATTTACATTTGGATTGGGTTGTAAGAAATACTCATAATTCTTGGTACAATTTTATTTTTCAAGATTCCTATTACAAGTTCTTATATATATCTTATTATTTCTATATAAATATACATATAGAGATTATTTTTACTCTAACTATATTAATTTTGGATTATTTATAATTTTATATATAACAATAAATATTTTAAAAAATTATTTAATTCAATGTATCCAAGATGTATTGTATCCTAATTTTTCAAAAATTGCCGTATCCCCGTCTCCGATTCGTGTCTTATCAAATACCATATCCGTATTTGCTTCATAGTTTTCTTCCAAAGAATGGCAATTCAATAGCAAAGACCACAAGTAACTTATATTCAACTTAGACAAACTTTAAATATGTGGACCATAATAGAGAAGACATACCAGAATGATAGAAGTAGAAGAAACGCAGCAAAAAATAGAATTTTCGGGAAAGCTGCAAAAAGAATATTGTAATTAAGTACTCATGAAGAATGTCTAGTCAGTAAGTAAAACTGGAGACATACCCATAAGAATTTTTATTTTTTTTGCTAAGAAGACATACCCATAAGAATAAAACCACAAGAATGTGACCAACATTCCCATCCCTTGCAAGCAGCAACAAGTGTTAATATAAAATAAACGAAGTAACCTGGAAAAAGGATAAAAAATAAAATTCAAAAGTTCAGTTTGTTGATAGTAACTAAAAAGACAAGAACAAAAAAGGCAGTAACAACTTGGCAACAATAGACTACACAGTCACCAATAGCAGGTGCTAGATTAAACTTTTCTCTGAATAATAAACATCACTAAAAGATGCCAAAAGGGAGCAAACAAAGTACATAAGACATACAGAAAAAAAACGCATCAAAAAGGCAACAAAAAGAGATAGAGGACCAAAGATCAACTATGGCAGTAACCTAGGACATTGAGTACAGAGAAGAAGGAAAGCAAGGAAGGATGAAAATAGCGGTAGCTACCGCTATTAGTCATCAAGAGGAATTCTCTATTCAGTTCCCCTTGTAAGCATGTATGCCCACAGCATTTTGTGCATGCAATGACTAATGATTCTAAGGGATCATTCCAAGTATATTATGCAGTGAGGACAGGAAACAGGCAAATTCAAGGAGTAAAATTGAGCTGTGTTATAATGGCTAAAATAGCTCAAGCTGAACTCAAGACCCAATGTTAATTCAAACTGCAACTCAAGGACTGGATGGGCTGGCAAGCCACACAAGATCTGACACCTGAAAATCATTGTATGTTGAAAACTTTGTAGCTTACAAAGTCTTTTAACTACTGCACAGCAAGGAAGCACGGATACCTGTACTTTGGTGTGGTACGATACAAGTACATAGGTTCGTCACTTTCTAAAAAAATTACAATACTTGTACGGAAGTGTATGTTAAATTAAATACTTAAAAATATATATTTTATATATGAGAACAAGACATTTAAAGGTTTGCTAATAGAATAAAACTCACTAAATACAAAGAAATATTAAAAAGTACATCAATAAAGGAAATTAATAGGTGTAAAATTACATAATTAGAAATTCTATTTAAAATAGTTCCACCAAAACTAGTTTTTCTTGAAAGCAATTTCTAATATATATAAATTTTCTTATAGCTATAGACCCAAGGTACCAAATAAGTTGTACCTAAAATAAGGGAAAAAGATTGGTACATATGTAGTATGTAGAGCTGAAATTCGAATCGAATAGTTTTGAATAGTGCACTATTCAAATTTAGATTTGAATTACTATACTCGAATTCGGATTCGAATATAAACTAAAATTCAAGTTCGAATTCGAATACAATTTCGAATATTTAAATTCAAATAAACTCAAATTCGAATAAAATTTCAAAATTTTATGGCATTTTGGTAAATATATATATATAAAATAATTTTTTATTTTTTTTGTACAAAATAAATTATTTCATATAATTCGATTTCAGATTCCAATTATATATTGAATTATTTATCGAATATCAAATCGAATAATACATTATTTGGATTCAAATTCAAAATTAAAATTTTAATTTGAACTCGAATTCGAATTTGCGTAATCCTATTCGAATTCAACCCCTACCGGCAAATAGGGTATGACATGCATTTAGAAGTACTCTATTAAATTGTATCACAAGATTTAGTCAAGCCATGGGAGCAGAATTTTATTCCACTGTTCCTGTGCAGATGATACTTAAGCAAAGAAGCTGAGCAGAATAGTTCCTATTTTGGCTTGTAACTTGACCACAGAAAGGTGATGAAGGTAGATATCTCAAGGCTCTATATATAAGTCCCTCTCAGCAGCATGATAAACCTCTTCAATTTCAGCTATTAATAGTCCAGCTTGCAAACGGTATCATCCATGCTTACAGATGCATGATTGATCTAATCAATCATGGATTTGGGTTTAAGATACACTCAATTAACCAGCCTATTACAGATTGGCCTCCCTTTCAATAAATCAGAGTCTCTTTTGCAGCCCCACATGTATGTTAACAGAAAACAAGAATGTTTATAAAGTGATTTGTAAATCAAATTTTTGCAATTTCTTCAATGAGCATATCTTATTTTCACTATATTGAACGTAGATAACAGTCTGATTGTGGGACTTTTTATTTTTGGATTGTTACTCCATTGCTTTTTTATCTAAAACTCATGCTTCCCTGATTATATCATATTTCTGAAAATTCATGCAGGGGAGATGAATAGAAGCAGAAGTACAGATTGTATTCGTATTATTTTACAAAACAAGAATGCAAAACGGTGAGTGCTAGCATCAAAACATTTTTTTTTTGGGATGGGGGGCGGGGGCAGAAAGCAGATCTATATTAGGCACACTGAGTTAAGTATATGAAAAAGATAAGAAAGCAATTGCTTACCGAGATTCGAACAACCAATCATTAGATGAAACACCTGCAATTTGACATTTTTATTTATTTATCATGAGATGATGCCAATATGCATTAACATTAAATTGGTGTAGTAGAAGGTGATACATTAAGTGAATGCAAATTAAAATATATGTCCATCTCACTAATGAGCATAAAAAAAAAATCAGAAAGTTAAATAAGAGTGAAGTAGCATTTATGGCATTTTCTTGGATGTTCACTATCTAATACAAATGTAATTACACCCTGCCTCTGGATATCACCAGCCAGGAAAAAGATAAAAATGGTTCAAGTTATGCTGTCGGCATTAATTTTTTATAAGTAAAATTCAATATAACATTGCCAACAGGGATGAACCCAAGAACATAAGAGATATACAAGGTTTGCTTCCTGAGGGTGGAAAGGACAACAAAATAGAAAAAAAAATCATCAGCCATCTAAAATAACCTGAAACGTAGAAGGGCAGCTGAATAGACACCCAAGAAAATAAAATAAAGAAAAAATCACTTCAGCTCGTCTATTGTTCATTTTGTGCCTTGAAAGATAATATTGTTTCGCTGTTGTTGTTGCTGTTGTTTTCATAAGAAAATAAATTTTATTGATTTAAGGAAGAAATGAGTACAATGAAGAGGATAAGCAATCCTCTATAAAAGGAAAAAGAAAATGTATGGAAAGATAAAATAAAAGATTCAAAATAGTAAGACATATGGCTTACATCTGTCAATGTTCCTCAAAAAGCTCCTCTGAAAATCCTACAATGAGTTCCAAACTTAGACCATACAATCATGCAGGCACATAAACTTTTCCTCATTGTCTCTTATCCACTATATAATTAATAGAAAACTGTAACTTCTGCATTTCTCTTTAAAGTTTAACCTTCTTTTATTTGAAGAATTGGAGGGATAACAACTTTAACCTCATGACAGTAACTAATTTCAGACCTAGAGAGTCCAGTAGAGAATTAGGATTAAAATTGTCCGTATCACCACTCCACTAAGTCCACATAAAACACACGGGAACCAAGCTATTTGGCTTCCCTAGCTACCCATCTTCCAATTCCAGTACTTTAAAGTAAATCTGTCACTATTACACATAGCCCAATAGTCCGAAAACCAACACCTGTGGACTTATAATCTATGATATGAAGCACGGATATGGATACAGGTATCTGGTATAATACGTATCGCATATGGGGATATGGAAATTTAAAAAAATATAGGTTATGATATAATATGTCTATGATACATTGAATTAAATAATTTTAAAAAATATTTAATATTTATGTAGAAAAATTAGAAATAGTTTAAAATTAATTATAAAAGGATTGACTATCAAAAGAGGATATCTATATCAAATGATAAACATAGTTTCAAATTGAACAATACAAAGTAAATGACAATATAAAAATGAGGATAATGAAATATGCAATGTAAAATTAAAAATTGACTAAAATAGTATCACCATTTCCACCAAATGCATTGAGTAAAATAGTAAATAGAGAATATATTAATTAACTGCAATTTGTAAAATAGAAAAAAAAAAAAAAAAAGAAAAAAAAAAGAAAGAAAGAAAAGCTAATGATCTACTTTTCACATTTAAAGATAAAAGTTGAAACCCATGTCTCCTGCTGTCATGACACAGTTCTCTGAGTCGTGATTGGGAGAGCAAGGGAGGAAGGGAGGGGAGAGAGAAGGGTTGTGACTCACGATTGTGTGAGAGGAAAGATTGAAGATCAGGGACTGTAGAGAGAGAAAAGATAGAAGATAAGGGACTGTATAGGAAGAGAAGAATGAGATCAAAACTGTAGAGAGAGAAAAATGGAAGATCAGGGACTAGCTTCATAAGCTTGAAAATTGTAGCAAATCCCTAACACCTAACAGTCGAGCAACTGAGAAAGTGGTCTAACAGATCACTAGCTCATATTGCAAAAATCTAATAAAAACGAAACACAACTGGAAATAGCACTACGTCTCATCGCATTCTTCCTTATCCAGCCGTATTGAAGATGTATCAAAGCCGAGTAAAGCAGTATAAGATATTAATTTTTTTTTTTTTTTTTTGGATAGGCATATGATACATATTATAGATTTATAGCGTATCTATATAAATATGTATCCGACAAGAATACTCCTCACATGTGCAAGATGTAGGTACCCATGCTTCACAGCTTATAAACATAGGACAGCAGAAAAAAGGTACTGCCACTTGAAAAAGACTGCACCGACATAAGCAAGATTCTCCTCTTTCTTAGACTATCGGCAGTCAAATACGATATAAAGAAGTTGACCAGACAAAGAAAGTATTCTTGGAAGGTATCCGAGCTCTCCAAATGGACTTCCAAGGGTAGGAGCAAGACCCCTTATTACGCAGAAATGATAGAAGCTACTGTAAAGTTTCCATCTTTGTTCAGCTTCCAAAACACGACATCATCTCTGTCCAGCTCACCTGGTAGAGATAAATGACAGAAAAAACAGAAAAACACTTCCACCTCCAGCCTTTGGGAGTTGCAGTCTCAAATGTGCACCCTTATGTTGTTCTGTACAAATTTACAAATCAAAGATATCCGACACCACAGATTCAACTCTGAGGACGGAGACAGAAAAAATAATTCATTTATGACTGCCCAGCTCTCTTAGACTGAGTCAGGACTGATGGTGGCTGAAACCCCAAGTGGTTTGATTTGGACAGTTTGCATACACCAAGACAATGATGCTGGACAAATTCACCAGATTTAGCACAAAAATGCCTTCTCCAAATTTTCCACTTATCATTAGGAACACAGCATTGATCTTGCCAGATTAAAGAAACACAAACATGCCAACAAAATAGGATTTTCATCAAGGGACCATAATAAGTTATACTTACCTTTTGGCGAGTCCAGAGGACTTGTGAATTTCTTGAGTGAATCCTTACTAACTGTAACACAAAGAATAAAACAACTGACAGTCAAATCAAGAAAATGAACTACACAGAACATGTGCAAAGAATTTGATGTCTAAATCATGTCCATATGATATCTCACTCACGCCTTTAAAATACAAAAGAGTAGAGACCATTATCATACACGTTAACATTGTACCATGATACCATCATCTAAAGCTCCCATCAGTGAAATTGAATTTATGATCCTATTCCTTAGGTATCTTATAATTCCCAGAATGAAGACTAGAATCAAAACTACAGCATTTTTTTAATAGGACAGGTATCCATAGTCAATCTCAAGAGGTTTGTTCTAAATTCAAACAGAACTGTTTCTTATTAAGTAATTAACCCGTCATACTCCCAGCTAACAACTTGTTATCAATTTTCAAAGGAACTTATCTGTAAATTAAGCACAACATAATAAACAGTCAAGTCATTTCAAGCCAATTGAAGCATAATAAACCAACCAAATAGTTCAAAGCAACAAATTCCATCACACTGAACTGAACATCAAATGAAGGAAAATAATAAAGAGAAAAAAAAAACATCAGAACTTCTTCTATGAACATCCCAATTTAAACTCTGATTCATTCAAACCAACAAACTAAAAAAGTAACTTAGCATCTCAAATTCCACTCTTTTGCCTGTCATATTCTTACACAAGACGAAACCACATAAACAATCCAATACAATTTTCATTTTCAATATCCAAACATAGATTAATTCCATATCACATTCCTTCCCTTTCTTCACTACCCACCAATCTGTAGTTTACAAGAACTTCAACATGCAAAAAAGCTCAGAGCAAAATACAAAATCCAAAGGCATAACAAACCTGGAAAAATGCAAAAACAGCAATAATGCTGTCAACAAGAGCAAGACCCACATTCACACCCACCAAGACCCGTGGAAAACAGTTGCCTTCTCTCAATTCAAACATTCTCTCTAGTCGTCAACAATTCTCTGCCTCTCTATGAATAAGAAACCGCATCTTCAACCAATGTTTTCAGTTTCATGGCACATCTATCGGCCAATTTGCTGGGTTTCTCGAATTTCCTAATTAGTGAGACTGTCAGAGCGAGACTGCGAGAAAACTCTGATCCTGGTTTGGGTTTCTTTCACAAATTTCCTGAGGCAATGCTTTCGTAAATAAAGCAATAATGGAAGGTTAAAGACGTAAATGTGCCTATGATTATGTGGAAAAAAGATGGTGTCCTTTTCTGATTGACGCACGCGGGTGGTATTCAGTCGTTTAGAGGGGATTGAGAATTTCAGATTTCAGATTCCCCTGGTCTCTATTTGACTTTTTGGTTTGACTTACGATAGGAGTAAAACGACAGAGGCCAGTAATACAACAAATCATTTTTTTAAGATATTTTAAAAGTAATTAAAAAAAATTTATTTTTAATTTCAGAATCTTTAAAGATTCTAAAATAATTTAAAATAACTAATAAATCTATTTTAAATTTCTTCAAAATAAATCATTTTACCCATAATAATATATTTAATACTAATTTTACTCTTTAGTTAATAAGCCATCAAATTTTAGTTTCTCTCTAAAAATTAAACTTTATCTTTTAAAAGTAATTTTTTTTTAAATAAAATTTTTATTTTTCTAAAGTTTTAGTTTTTCTCTATTAACTTTTTATTTTTTTGGCATTCAATTCAAATAAAATTATTGTCAATTTGGTTAGCTAATATTTTTTAATTGGACATAATTTTAAATTTATTATTATCATTTTATTTTAAATTTCATTCATAATAATAATTTTGGAAAGAAAATAAAATTTGATCATTTGATAATTATAGGATAAATTTAGTACTATATGTATTATGGTAGATAAAATCACATATGACTTTTTAATACTTTTCCCAAAAATAAGGCCATTCATTATTAATGTTTGGTTAATTGACTCTTTGGCCTAGCGTTCGTATTCATAATTTCATTTTGGTAAGTATGAAAATTGACTTTCTGAATTGATTGCCATTTATTTTTTAGAATGGTTAAATTACACTTTGGACTCAGTTATTTTAATGTTTATTCATCTAGGTCATTATGTTTTTAATGTGTCATTGTGCTTTCATTTAACTTTATTTGGCCTTACACGTGTATTTTCATCAATTTAAAATAAAATTATCTTAAGAATTAGAATATGATAAAAAAAAATGATTATAACATTTACGAAAATGATAATATACGTACAAAATGATCAAAATTGAAAATTGTTATTTTTAATAAATAACAAACTAAATTCAGAAATAGAAGTATTCACTTGAAGAGCAAAAGGTTACTTGCATATTATTGTTTTTCTTTTTCTTTGTTGCTCTTTTCATCTGTGCTTGCATTACTATCACACCAGTGACAATTATAGATTTTTTGCTTCTTGTGATATTGATATGCTTTCTCTTTTTTTGGGCACTTATTTTTTATTTATCCATGTTGCTTACATTCAAAGTAGGTAATTCCTTTTTTCTTCTCAACTTTTAGGTCTTTTCATTCAGTTTTGCTTTTCTCCTTTTGAATGGAGATTTTCTTGACAAATCATTTTCAGAAATCTTTTGAATTTCTAGTGATTAAGGCTATATCCTCATCTTCCTCCGAGGCACAACTTGACTCACTTTCTTCTTTTGAAGTAGATTTGAAAGAAATTGCTTTTCCTCTAAGTTCTGCCTTTAATCTCATCTTCATGTTTCTCTTGCATCTCATGGATAACTAGAGATTCAAATAGTTCATCAAGAGTGAAGAATTTCCAGATTCTTGACTTATTCAAAAATTGTCTTTTTAGGTTTCTAGCTTTTAGGTAAACAGTCAGTGATCTTTATCATCACCTCTTCGTTGGTGTATATTTTTCCAAATTCCTTTAGAGTATTTATGATATTTGTGAATCTAAATAATATTTCAGAGACGGACTCATCAT
The DNA here is from genome assembly GCA_029379385.1 of Quillaja saponaria. NCBI lineage: Eukaryota > Viridiplantae > Streptophyta > Magnoliopsida > Fabales > Quillajaceae > Quillaja > Quillaja saponaria. The sequence goes on from CM055617.1 coordinate 13,816,545, forward strand.
AGTTCATTTTAAATTCTAATTTATAATCATGTACAAACATGTTGATCTTAAATTTCTTTACTTATGTTGTGCCCCTCAAGTGTGACCTAAAATTTTGTCCATATTTCAAATGTTTATTCACACGTAGAGTATCCTTTGAATTCATTAGAGTTTAAAACACAATATAATAAATTCATGACTTTAACATTTACTTTTTCTATAATCTTGTCAATATCAACCCTTTTGCTTATTTTATAAGGAGTGATGGTTCCAGTTATTCTGTAAATAGCCTTCCATATGACATAATCAAAGGATTAGACAAAAAACACAAAATTTCAATTTTCAATAGTTAAAGTTCTACTAAACAAGGGAGTTCTAGTAGAACACTGTCCCTCGCCATGGAATCCACCATTGTTTGCCATTTGAAAATATCTTTACGCTAAAGTTTGTAACAATTTTGAAAATGTGCCACCAATGACATGCTCTAACACCAAATGCTCGGTTGAAATAGTAAACTAGAGAGGGGGGGGGTCAATAGTTTGAAAACCGATTTTAACAACTTTTAGCAAGTAAACACATTCAATTAGAAATTTAAAGTTTAGGCTAGATGCAAACACATTCAAAGCAAGTAAAAAGACAGAGATTTATAGTTGTTCATTTGATAACACATATTACATCCACTTCCTCAAGAAAACTACTTGAGTTTCCATTATATCATATTAGCAAAAAATAAAATAAAATTGCAGGGATCAATTCCCTTTACAACCACTGGTTTTGCAAGTTCAACCAAAAAACACATACAGTTAGGTCATATCAATTTTGCTTATAGTTAGTTATCTTCTCTAAACCCAGAGAAAATACAAGTTTATCATGGAAAAATATCCTAAAAAGAACAAAACTTTTTAGTTACAAAGTTTTGTAAAAAATATGAAAATTCTATCTTAGTACACAGATTGATTCTGATCATAGTAGAAGAATAAGTAGTAACCTCAATCTCAAAATTTGAAAAATGAAGATTTTTTTTGGTTTCCTAAGTTTTCCTATAGATATTACTGTAAAACTAACCCCTTGAGCTATCATGACTGGTAGGCCCTCCCAACAATATTGTTTTCTTCTCATTTTGCTGGTTATTGTTTAGTGTTATCCTATTAACAAATTTTGAAAACTAATTAATTTACAAATACAGTAGAACTAACACAAAATCTATACTGAGAGAGTTTGCACCTAACATTCTCCACAGATTCTGCGACGTTAATAAACTACCTACACACTATCCTACTAAAACAAACAATAATGTTCTGTTTGCAATTAGCAATTGCGTAAGTTACTCCCTACAGTACATCGTTGAGCTAAATTATTTAATTTAATTGTCCTCAACACATTAAAATTTCACTCAAAAAAAAAAAAAAAAAAATCTTACGGTTGTTATGCATCTTCTCATTCTTCTTTTATGATTTTTATTCTTTTGGATATAAATATTAATTTAGAACAAGAAATTTCGAGCAGGCTAAGATAATTACAAAGTTCAAGAGTCCTTACAAAAGTACAACCTTGTTGTCTCTCATAGCTGTAATGTAATGCATTGTTTTTGGTGTTTGAGTTAAGAAAGATATGCATAAATGACACTTAGGGTTGATCATCAGGGTCGTGACAGTGTTTTTTGGGCCGGGTATATAATCAAATTTATGTTCTTTTATTACTAGTTTTAATTTAATATCCAATATAATTCATAATTACAATCCATAATATTTAATTTGAGTTTCCATCACTTGGGGTTTAGGAGTTGTCTCTACTTTCGATCCATTGTCCCTTATTATTGTGGCATTTTCATCAATTACTTATTGTATGATGAGAGTATATATGTTGGCAGGTAATAACATATCATAATTATTAATTATTGGCAAAATATGTGATTTAATTTAGTTTGTTTTTGTGAGATTGATGTAGTATGGTTGAATTAATTGTGATTGTGGGTGGGTTATACTTGATGTTATGGGGAAGTGCAGAAAGGTAAATTAATGAGACAACAATTAAAGAATCTGAACAAGTTTCCCTTGCTGGAGGAGTGGAACTTGCCAAGGGGACTACGATATTGGTGGTGGTAGGAGGATGTATAATTTAGTTGGAATTAGTGTAGAATGACTAAGAAAGATTATTCTAATTCAATTGTTGTATATTCTACACTGATTCCTTGCAATTCACTAGATTGTGCTTACATTATTCTTTCTTGAGTTTTGCAGTTTCTTGTCCTTCATATTCAATAAAAATAAAATTTAATCTACTTAATATGCAATTATTATTTTGTTTATTTTTTCTATACTATTGTTTGGCCATTATAATAATATTGAATTGTTGCAAAATAATAATTAAACTAGTTGCTATGCAAACATGTGTAATGCATGTGCCACTTACATGTTGAATGACTTTTTTAATATTATTTAAAAAAAAAAATATGAGTTAGTGTGTTAAGAGGGAGTGATGTGTATATTTATTAAGAGATAAAAGAGAAAATAGTTGTAAATGGTATGCAAGTGGCTGGTGTAATGGGTAGTAAAAAAATTAATTTTTAGTTAATTTATAATACTGTAAAGTAAAAGCCTATAAGAGTTTTCTGGATTTTAGGATAGTATTGATAGATGATAGCACTTAATTTTTTTTTTAAAATAAAAGAAATCTTTTAATTTTTGCCCAAGGCTCAAAGTGAACATAAAAAAAAAATTCTTATCATAGAAAAGAAAAACGAAACAAAAAGAAGAAAGACATATTGAAATTTCTCCAATGGCCTCATTAACAAATAAAGTACACCTTATTGTCTCATAGGTTTCATGTATGTTGTAGTCTTTTTATCGTCTCATAGGTTATAATAGAACCAAAAATAGTCTTAAACTTGATAGTTGAAACTAAGACTCCAAGAAGAACTAATTGAAATTCTAAATTTTGCTGATTTACCCTTGTTCTGTTTCCCTACCATTTCTACCATATTTACCATTCTTTCTTTCTTCTCAACCCTAGTGGAATACTAAGCCCAAATGTGGGTTTCAACGACTTTTTATTTACTTTTCTAAATGCATGTGTATGTCACATCAATTAAATGTCATTGATTTAGAAACCATTAAATGTAACTGTTAAATATATACAATCCTATCTTTGCGATCACATATATCGTTGGGTCCACAATAGGTTCCGGAGTTGAAAAATCATATTTCCATGTATCACTTAGTTTGCAATCTCATAATTATAATACTCCAATTACTAAAATTTATATATCAACTTCAATACATTTCTTAGAAACCAACTCCTCTTAGGCATTTTAATAAATTTCTTGATGACAACTTCAATTCTGTTTCATATATATATATATAATACATACATCCCAAGAAAATCAACACTTATTTCTTAATGTAACATTGCTCACATTCCAAGCATTAAATTCAATTTAAGATAACTGTTTAAAATCAATCAAGAGCTTGAGTCTTGGAATTCCAATATTAATCCAACCAAAGTCCAAGATTTCTCTTTCTTTAACAATTAAACTAACACTCCTTGACTCCTTATCCTTGGACTTTTATTCAATTTCACATAATCCCTAATCACAAGGATTAGAATATGCCAAGTTTTATTCATTACATTACAATTAGTTTCTTTATTTTTAGGCATTTTATCAAACATCTTAAGGACATGATTTATTTTCATTCATGTGTATATATATATATATCTGTATACATACACCAAGAAACCAATACAATTCCATCCATTTCCTTATGACTTATATTCTAGACATTAATCCTGAAATTTAATTTGACTAATTAAATTAGCTAAAAGCTTGAATCCTGAAATTTCAATACCTACTCACTCTAAACTTTCATGTTACTTACTCTTAAGTTCCTATTCTCACACTTTTGTTTATGTTACATAAACTCTACATCTAATTATTATCAAACAAGAAAGAAAAGAATTGAATTACATAAATTCCAACTAACAATCCTACTTAATTCAAACTTTCATCTTCCAATTCATATAACCACCATTTATGTTCTTAAGCTTTTCAACAAACACCTTAGAGGCAACTAATTTTATCTCCTATATATATACATACATACATATGCATACCCAAAAGAATCAACATAATTGTATTAATTTCCATATTACTTTTTTTTCAACATCATCCTCGAAATTGGTTTAGCAAATCAAAATAGTCAAAACTTGAATTACACATATTTCTAACAACATTCTACTTAATCCAAGTTTTCCTTACACACTTAACTATCACCTATTTCATCACTTTTAAGTTCTAACTCTTCCTCCTTAATTCCCTAAACTTAACTTTCAAAAAATTACTAGATGAAATTAATCCTAACTCCCAAGAAAATAGTTAATTGAATTAAAACACAAAGCTTTGGATTTACCACACTTTAACTTTCCAACTAAGACAAAGCAACTGCTGCTGTTACCATTAAAGGCTGCCAAGAAGTACTGTTATCACCAGCTGAAGGTGGCCAACGAAAGGGAAAAAGATTGGTTGCCAGCTTGCACAGCCAAGCTTGACTATCGCCCTCTAAAACATGGGCTGTTCTGGCCACCCTGTTTGACTGCAACTATAGTAGTTAAGGGTTATTCTAGCCCTTAAAATCTGATCTTTGGCCATCTCTCAACATGTAGGAGACTTGGAGGAGTAGTTAACACTACAATTAGGAGTAACAAGGCAAAGCTTGGCTGAACTAAAGAGCTTTAACAAGGATTGAAGCTGCTGGAATTCAAGCTAGGTAGTGGCAGAAGGACTGAAGTCCACCACAAAAAGCAAGAAAAGGAGGCGAAGCTCTCAATGAAGCTAGAGTGGCCGAGAAGAATGAAGAAAGTTTAAGAAAACAGAGGATAAGATAGTGGAATGAAAAAAATAAGGGAGACTCGGCCAACCAAGAGAAAAATAAAAATTAAATGGAAGGTCAAAGTCAAAGAAAAATAAAGTGGTAGTGTAAAATTTTTCCTTGTTATATCCATATGTGTATATATGTACGTGTTTAATTGTATTATTTACTTATTTAATTTTCTTGTGTATTTAGTTATTTTTCACAACTAAAAGTTACACATTATATCTAGGATTCGATTATTATGATATCATGTTATAATAGTGTCCCTCATTAAAAAAATTCGTCCTAAATTTCAACAAAAGAAAATGGTTATTATTGTTTTATTATAACTTCGGGTTCCTATGTAACTTCTAGTTCATTATGAGATTGCCAAACAACTTCTAGAAGTGGGAGAACTTTCTTGTCTCGCCTTCTTATAACTCTCCTGCTCTAATTGTCTATCCAAAAATAGATTCTCCAATCTATAGACGGCATCCATGGCCTGAGTATATATGGTAGTGTCTGTTACGAACACTGACCTGAATAGAGAATCCTTTAAACTAATAACAAACCTCTTTACTCTCATCTGTTTTGTAGCCACCATATGCGAAGCAAAGCAGGATAACCTGGTAAATTGAGTCTCATACTCTGTTACTGACATACGTTCAGTCCGAACTAATTGCTCAAAATCTCAAGCATACTTATCTCTTACGCTCTCAGGTAGAAAACAATTAGTGAAAGCTCCATGCAAGGAGTATGTTCAATTTGCCACTACACCAAAACCTTATACCATTCATATATGACATCGTGCAACTGATAACTAGCTAACTTTATAGAGCCCAAACAAGATCACATCCTAAAGCTACACATAATCTATCAGACTCATTCAAGAAAATGTATGGGTCCTACGTAAGGCCTACACCTGAGAATCTCGGTGGCTGCATCTTTCAAAAAGTTATGTAATGCTACAAATACTCATCGGTCATACTGAGCTGGAACGGGGGGGTTAACCTCTTGCTAAGGTTAAACAACAGCTCTACTTCTATCGGTTATAGCCCGATATTTTTTTGACATACACTTTAAAATGGTTATACGTAATTCATCGTGATTAAGTAAACAAAGTTTTACTTTAAGTAAAATAATTAAGGTAAATGAATAATTATACATATATATATATATATATATATATAAGAATTTAATTTCACAAACTTATTGGTTAATATGGAATTTGAAATTAAATCGAGTAAATTTTATTGAAAGGTAAAATAAGTATGTGAATATAAACAAACTAGAAAACAATTATTTTAACCACTAATTTTAACTTTTTGACCTTGACTTGGGTATTATTTCATTTATATCTTTCCTCCTTGTTTCATCTTTGGTACCACTAACTTTACTTCTTCCATTTTTCCCACCGAGTAGCTTCTTCTACCTTGAAGTCAAGAAATTCAGCCACTCATCTCTTGAATGCTTAGCTAGTGTTTCAATGAGATAGCTTGCCTTTGCTCAACATTTCTTTTCATTTAGCTGCTGATCGAGACAGCTCTTGTTAGGGTAAAGTATTTCTTCTGTTTTGCTGTGTAATTTCTTGTGTTGATTAAGGTAAACTTCACTCTTTTTTTTTTTTGGTGTGCGTTAATACCTTACAAGTGTAAAAGGGTATGAGGTCCAATTTCTTTTCACCTAGTTACTGAGGAATTGTTGCTCTGTTTTGGGGCAGCGACTTGGTGATTCATGAGTCACTAGTTGCTAGTTTTTTTCCTAGTGAATTTAGCTAGCATAACATCTTTTCCTTTCTCCCAAAGCCCAGGAGAACCATATAAAATTATTGCAACCGAAAGGAAAGGTTGATGACCTATTTTGGAACTTCGATTAAGAAGGTTGTTTATGAATAGGGCAGCTTATTTTAGGCTGAATTAGCTAGTACTAGGTATATACCTTCTTGGGACAACCATGTGTAAGGCAACAAGGGGCCAAAAAAATTAGTTATAGAATAGTTGGACTGTAAGTTAAGTTTGTTAGCAGAATAAGATGTTAGAGGGTTGTTAGTTAGTTAATTATGTGTTATATATGAATGAGATTCTTGAAAAGTAGTAAGTTAAGTTAGATAAATAATTTGGAATTTTCTTATGTTAAGTCTAATGCTTGTTAAGTTTAATAAAAGTTTGAGCATAAGAAATCAGGAGAGTTTAAATCATAAACTAAAGTCTAATAACACTAAATATACATAAGGTACTTGAATAAAATTATGGAAATAGGAAAATTAAAGGCATGATATAAGAGTTGGAATTTGAAACATGTTAATACTAAAAAGAATTTAGTTAAATTTTTTGATGTTAGCCAGATAATTAATTAATTGAATTCAATGTTTGATGTTTAATTTAAATATAAATGAAACATAAATAAAATGAAATGATTACTTTAAATAATATATGAATCTATAATTTTCAGCTCTGGATCATGTCGAGGATATACCAACACTTTCGCATTCTAAACGAGAAGGCAAATCCAACTTGTAAATTTTATGAGTGAATTACGTGCTCTTTGGTTGCTTGATGAATGCGTGAAATTATTTATGTGTATTTGAGTAAGAATGTTATATTTAGAGGTATATTAAAGTATGTAGCATTGAATTTGAGTTATTTGAATTGCATTTGATGTGTGAAATTTTTTGTGTTTGATAAAGGCTAATAAGGTTAATTATTCTCTAAAATAGTTTTTATTTTCGAAATAGAATCCGGGTGTACCTAGGATATTGTGATTTTATCATGAGATATGTGATTTTGAATACTTAAGTAACTCAGCCCTGGTGGGATGGATATGTATGGAGAATATATTTGGTGTGCGACCACAAAAACTACCCGATGGGAGGATACTTGGCGTGTTGTTGTTGGGTTATTCGAATTGGCCTTTTTTGATTGAATTGCTTGAATTGTATTCTTTGAATGATATAAGTGACTTTTTTATATTGAATAGTGTAAAATATTTATGCTATGATTGATGCTAGTACCCTCAGGGTATGTTTTTCATTCATTGAGTCCTTGTGACTCACTATTCTTTTGCTATTATTTTTTAGCATCAAGAGACCAGCGTTTGTCGCTTAGGGACTTTTGACTTGCAGACGATAGTGCGGCAAGGTATACTTCGAAATTGCACACTCGAAGCTAAAAGATGACATTTGCAGTCACATTAGACTTTCTTGTGTTTTGTATTGTAACTATGTTTATTATGATGAATGGAGCTAAGCTCCTCTGTACATTAGTACCGTGGTATAATGGTTGCTTGTAACCAGATTATATATGTGTGTATTATTAGGCATATTCTACTTTATGGGGAACCTTTGCCAAAAGTTCCAATTAGAAATGTCATATATTTGTTATACAAGTTTATTATATATTGAATCTAAGTCATCAAAGCTTTTGTTTTTAACTATAAGTCTTCAAGAGTCATTTTTGTTTAGTTGATGTGAAGTCAGGGTTACGAATGTATGGTTATCTATATATGAAGGTGTGACACTAACCTTACTACGTACTCAACAACCTCTATCTCTGATTGCTAGCATATGAGGACTAGTAAATCCCTGGTCAGAGTCAACATTTTGCTATCTCCCACGACCCATAACATGGCCACTATGTCTTAACATGTCTAAAACAAACACAAATGAATTCAATGCATACTTTCATACAATGCAAAGGACAGTGTATTAAGGAATCACAACTTAAAGTTTTAGGATGAATTAGCATGTATCAGTAAGTCCACATATGCCTTGAGTAACATTTGTAAACAAAGTAACAACATCCCACATTTGCAGTCACGGACCTCTAAACCCAAGCTTTGATACCAACTTATCACACCCTCACATGAAAACATGACTAGCAGGAGGAATTGATAAACAAATCTCCGTAACTTTGATTTCAAATCAAAGAAACACATATAACATTTGACCAAAATTGATATTAAAAGGAACATTTAGAAAACACAAACTAAAAGCAAATGTTTATTTACTAAGATATATGATAATTTAACTAAAACATTTGATAGAGGTTCTCCGTAAAGTGGAACATGACTAATAATACAAAGATATATAACTTGGTTACACTCAACTAGTCAACAACAACCACAATATTCATAGGGAGCTTTGCTCTATTTATGCCATAAACAGTAACATTTAAACCATTATACAAAACAAAATTTGACACCAAAGTCCTACTTTGATTACAAGACCTAATTACTTGGCTTTAAGTAAATGATCTTGAATATATACCTGTGGCATTCAGTCGGTGTAGTCTGATGAGATCCTGATACTAAAAATAAAAACATGAATAAATGAGAGGTAAGTCATAAAGACTTAGTGATTAAAAAACGTTCCCAAAAGGATACTAGTATCAATCAACATGAAATATAAATCACATAGGTTGAACATTCACATATTAGCATGAATTACAAAAACAAATAAAATTAATGCATACATAAATATGGAAAGTGCAAAATTTAACAAATATAACTCATAAAATACAATGTACAAACAACTTAATCAAAGCATGCAAACAAGTTAATCAAGGCACATAGAAAAAGCCAATAAGAGTAACTTAACGCACATATTCATCCCCATGGCTGCGGTACACCAAGAATATATACTCCGCATATATTCATTCTTATGGCTGAGTTTCTCAAATATCTTTAATTAAATATCAAATAAACAAAGCAAATATATCCTAAGTGCACCTAGATTCTATTTTGGCTATAAAAAAAGAAGAAGCATTATTGGCTCTTATCAAACACAAACAAAGTCATACATCAAACATAATACAATTAATATGAGAATATCAACCATATAGAATATAATCAATGAATTTCATTATAGTATTAAGCATATACTTTTGAAACTGATAACTCTAAAATAATGAAGTTATTTCACTATGATTTTAATTTATATTTGATGCTAATCCTAAAGTTTTGAGTCAAATATAGTGTTGTAGTTGTTTTAGGTTATGTTAAGAGTTTTTAGAGTTTTTGTCTTAATTAGGATTAGTTTTACGAATTTTAGTATTTAATTTATTTTAGGTGTCTTTGCAATATCCTAGTTCAGATTAGAGAAGGAAAGCAATTCAACAAGCACCACAGCTTTGAAGAACATGAAGCCGTGGCACAACAAAAAGGATAAATTGATAGATTAAATAGAGAGGCCTCAGCTGCTGGGCAAATATGACGAAGCCACGATGCTTCCAAAATAAGCAAGAAACTCAAAGAAGTCAAAAAGCAGGAAGTTGTGGCTCCTAAAGACTTGAGTCGCGGTGTGAAAAACTCAAGCAGCCCAGAAAAATCACAGAGATGGATTAGCTGTGGCATGTGCCATATACACATAAGCCACAGCCTGTGTACGAATTTTGAAGACTTCTATTTTAATTAAGATAGGAGAAAAAGACTTATAAATAAAAGTGGAAGGCTGAAGTTTAGAGACACACTAGAGCTTGTGATAGAGAGTGCTAAGGAGCGAAAGAAGACCTGAAAGCGTGACAACTTCTAGTTTCTATTCTTTCTTCTTATTTTCTATTTACTTGTAATGGTTATGTTTTTATTTCATATGTTTCAGTAGTTAATGTGGAGTAGTCATATTCTAGGGGAAATGATTGAACTCACATCTAGTCGATGTGGCTTTAGTTTTAATTCAATACATGTTTTAGTTTTAGTATTTGTATTACCTTGTTCTTAATGCATTTAATTGCTTAATCACTAGTTAGATTGATTAGAAATTCTAGAATTGACTTGGAAGAGTCAGTTTTGGGATTAGCCTTAGGCAATATAGCTTATGTTTGGATTGTTCATATGACTTAGATGATCTAATTTGTTTAAGAGATAAAAATATACTCTTTTACCGTAAATATCTAGGAGATTGGTTCTTAATGAGTTTTCTTTAGAATAATTCTCATAGGAATATAAGGAATTAGACTGAGGGAAATATATATTTGCTAGACATAGGAGTATGATGCTAGTAATTCATTAAGAAATATGAATTAACATTAGCTTTGCATGAATTGAATTGAATTAAAGTTAATAAGGTGTAGTGTGAGATATTTTGTGAACCTAGACTTTGTTTTAATATTTTTATAAATCGAATTTAAAATCTCTGAATTTACATTGACTTGATTAAAGTTAGGCTGCATCATAGTGGTAATTAGCATTAGGCTACATCATAGTGGTAATTAGCATTAGGCTACATCATAGTAGTAATTAGCATTAAAAAAAGTAATTATTCATCATGAGAATGATCTCTACTTGTTGCTATATTACTTGAAAACGATATGTGCACTTGTTTTTGTAAAATCCCTATAAAACACTAGAAGAACATAATCATAAAAATGCATCAAAACAATCACTCATAAAACACTAGCAACCCAAAAAGTAACATTTTTCACTCACTAATTTACGAATCTTGCTCGTCACTTCCTTTTGCGTTCATATGTGTCGTCAGGTCCACAGTAGGTTCCAGAGTTGAAGATCATATCTCCACGTATTGCTTAGTTTACAATCTCCTAGTTATAATCCTCCAATTACTAAAATTTACATATCAACTTACATACACTTCTTGGAAACCAACTCCTCTTAGGCATTTTAGCAAATACCTTGAGGACAACTTTAATTACATTTTATGTATGTATGTTATACATACATACCAAGAAAATCAACATTAATTTCTTAATTCAACATTACTCACATTCGAAACATTAAATTCAAGTTAAGCTAACCGTTTAAAATCAATCAAGAGCTTAAGTCATGGAATTCCAATATTAATCCAACCAAACTCCAAGATTCCTCTTTATTTAACCATTTAACCAACACTCCTTTACTCCTTATCCTTGGACTTTTATTCAATTTCACATAATCCCTAACCGCAAGGATTGGAATATCTCACGTTTTATTCATTACATTACAATTAGTTTCTTTTAGGCATTTTATCAAACATCTTAAGGACATGATTTATTTTCATTCATGTGTGTGTGTGTATATATATAACCACCGTTTATGTTCTCTTAGGCTTTTCAACAAACACCTTGGAGGCAACTAATTTTATCTCCTATATATATATGTATACTACATATGCATACCCAAAAGAATTAACATAATTGTATTAATTTCCATATTACTTGTTTTTCAAACATCATCCTTGAACTTGGTTTAGCTAATCAAAATAATTAAAACTTGAATTACACATATTTCCAACAATATTGTACTTAATCCAATTTTTCCTTACATGCTTAACTATCACATTTTTCATCACTTTTAAGTTCTAACTCTTCCTCCTTAATTCCCTAAACTTAATTCTCAAACAATTACTAGATGAAATTAATCCTAACCAAGAAAATAGTTGATTGAATTGAAACAAAAAGCTTTGGATTTACCACACTTTAACTTTCCAACTAAGACAAAGCAATGGCTATTGTTACCACCAAAGGCTGCCAAGAAGTACTGTTATCACCAACTAAAGATGGCCAATGGAGGGCAAAAAACGGGCTTCCACAACCAAGCTTGGCTGCCGCTGTAACACTATATGTTATTAATAAGATTTCTTAACCATTAATCAAGGTACTAATTGGTTATTAAGTCATTAGTGGCATTTCAATTTTATTTTTATTTTTTTTATACATAATACAAGTAACACTACTTATTCTTGTACGTAATAATATTTTATTTAACTTCTTGTTTAAAGTGCCCATATTTCCAAATTTCTACAAGTAAGCTAATCAACCATTATTTTCCTTAACAAGACATCCAAATGATTACATTTTTTTGTTCTTTCCTTCTTTATCCTTATACTTTCTTTCTTCCTTTAAACATTACATTCATATATTTTTCCCTTTTCTTTTCTTTTCTTTTTTATTTGCTCCATGACTTAACAAATAGACTATGTCCATTTTATCTTAATATTCTTCATTAATACTCTCTCTAGTTTATACCCATTGTACATGCCTTCTATTTTATTAAGTCTCTTAATCAATAGGAAGTTTACCATTCATAATTAATTTCACTTTAAAAGAATTAAACTATCATAAATTTCCATTTAACCTAATGCTTATTAAGAATATTTTTATTATTGATTACCTTGAAATCTTAATTAGCTATTCTGTAAATTCAATAAAATCTTACTCTTATGAGTTTATTCTCTTGATAAGCAATTTTATTTTAAGAGAATAGAATTCTTCAAAATTACTTTTGACTGATTACTTATTCAAGAGTATTTATTTGTTAGTTACTTAAAATCTTGTTTATCTATTTCATGATTTCAGAAGGATTTTTACCTTTAAAATTTTATCTTTTTTTCCTCCTTAATGTACCCGAGACCATTCTTTCATGAATTTAAGATAAACATACACAAATTTCATGACTAAGAGGCTTGGCCTCACTTTCATTACATTGTATTCTTCTTATATACAATAGGTAAACTTAAGAGGTGTCTTTACAAGGACATGGACAACCTCCAAAAGAACTTCTTTCACAGCCACAACGAGTTCTACCCAAGACTACTACTAGGACAAAGGGATAATTTTACATAAGCTTTTTCCCCAATACAAATTCATGTTCCACGAGTTTTTCACCCACTTCAAAAAACACACACAACAAGTACAAACTCTAACTCGGATAATTAGGCCATACATAAACCATGGTTAATGGACAATCCCCTTCAGCATAATAAGACTCCCACACATTCCAATACTTGGTCACATGAACAACCTTATCATCCATTGAGCACAAAATACATAAATGGATTCAACAACAAGGATAATCATGATCCTAAGCCAAACCCGAATATCGATAAATCTGGACATCAATTTTATAAAAACATGAGAGGAAATTCTCAATTAGATTCATCCATTTAAATTTCATAAAAAGACATATTGATGTACTGTTTCAAAAGGGAATTAAAATACAAGTTTTCCTCCATGCATGTACTTTAAACTAATCATTTTCATGAATTTCATGCAAACTGAGAGGCTTGCCGTACAAGGTTTTTTCTGTATATAACTATACCACCTCAACTAGCATGGATCCATCTAGGGTTTGAGTACATTCTTAGTACTTGGTGAACTTGAGCCAACATGTTTTCAAGACACGAATTAAAGTACTAAAATCATGCAATTTCATCAACCATCCATTCTCGGCCATTATGATCCTCAAAGAAATCATGCATGCAATTTCATAGGTAGAATTTTTAGGAGTAGAGAAGAAGATTTTGGGTAAAAAAAAAAGGAAGTTTAAGAAAAACATACAAATTCTTGCCTTAAAACATCAAACCGAGAATACTTCTTTGTTTTTCTTTCTACTTGATTCTCCTTCCTTGTTTCCTCCTTCTTGTAACGCCCTTAATCCTTGATTTTGCCTCTCTTCCTTTAACTCCAAGCTTCAGTCTTCACTCTCTCACCTGTGCCTTGATTGAAATTTAGAACACCACAATAGAATCCTTAGATGATTCTAGGAATTTCTTAGTCTTCCTTTTAAATTTCAAGTGCTTTTAAGCCTCCATGCAAAGCCTTGCTTTTTCCTTCTTTACCTTACTCTCTCTCGGTTTAGGATAAAGAAATGGTGAAGATGGAAGTAAAATGATAGAGGTAGCGGTTTTTAAGAAGAAAACGGTGAAATCCGATTTTACCCTTCCAATAAGATTAAAATAATAATTTATTTTACTTAATCCTCCACTTATCAATTTATTTAATATTTTCTATGTCCACTTATCATTATATACCTAGGATTTCTCTTACACACCTATTGCTTCTCTTAATGATTATCTTATATACATTTATGATTATCTATTTCTTGTAAGGAATATCTTACATGTAATTATTACATAACTCCTACATGCATTAGTTATACTATGCATCATTCTCTTACAACCTAGTTATTAGAACCTTTGTAATCATTTTCTAAAGCCTTACATGCATTCTAACACATGGATTTGTGTAGCCTCCCATTGGACCTTTTTATATTTTCTCATTTCTTTCACTCATTCTCTTCTCCAATTCCTAAGGCCTCCTATTCATTTCCTAATAAAATTTTCAAAGGCCATGTAATGCATCATTCTAGCACGTATATATATAAGCACCATTCATAGATGTAGATATATAAATATAGTATATAAATATTAAATCTCTAAATTGGTAACATAGAATTTTGCAACTACCACTTACATGTAATTTATACTATGTTATTCATGCTAGTGAACATGTAGTAAAATATACATACATATCTCTATATAAATATACATTTATTTTTCATGTGTGAATTTATTAATTAATTTAAGTGATTATTTATCAATATAAACATTCTCACAATGTGGATTAATTAGGTATTAATTTAAGAGATGTTACAGTCGCCCCCCAAAATAGGGGTTGTTCTAGCTGCCTTGTTTGACTGCAACTATGGCAGTTAAGGGCGGTTCTAGCCCCTAAAACCTGGTCTTAGCCGCCCCTTAACATTTAGGAGAGCATGGAAGAGTAGCCAACACTACAAGTAGGAGAAACAAGGTAAGGCTTGGCTGAACTAAGGAGCTTTAACAAGGACTAAAGCTGCTGGAATTCAAGCTAGGCAACGGTAGAAGGATTGAAGTGCACCACAAAAAGCAAGAAAAGGAGATGTAGCTCTCAAATGGAGCTGGAGTGGCCAAGAAGAATGAAGAAACTTTAGAAAAATAGGGGATTAGGCAGTGGATTGAAAAAAATAAAGGAGACTTGGCCAACCAAGAGAAGAATAAAAGAGGAAAAGGAAAAATAGAATGAAATACAAGATAAAGTTCAAAAAAATAGGTTCAAAGTCAAAGGAAATACAAAAGTTGTGGTGTAAAATGTTCCCTTGTTGTATCCATATATATAAAGATGCACATGTTTAGTTGTATTATTTTCTTATTTAATTTACTTGTGTATATAGTTAATTTTCACAACTAAAAGTTACACATTATATCTAAAATTTGATTTTTATGATATCAGGTTATAACAGATTTAGTGATGGGTAAAGTGTTGATAGAGGAAGAATAATCTTGGAATTAGTTAAGTGTTGTTGAATTTCCATGATTCAAGCTCTTGAAGGATTCTAAATAATTAATCCAACTTCACTTTGGTATTTGAATTATGGTTACTATTGGGTTCATGAGTTAGTGCTAGGTTTCACTTGGTTTACATACAATAAGGTATTTATATATGCATGAATTGGAACTAGATATGCCCTTAAGGTGTTCGACAAAATGCCTAAAAGATTTTAATTGTAAATAGATGAATAGAACTTAATATATATAAGTCTTTGTGATTAGGGACTTATAACCTATGAAATTTACAAACTAAATCATATTTGGAAAATGTAATTTCAGCTCCGGAACGTAACTTCAATTCGACGACACTTTTGCACCATAGAGGAAGCCACGATTAAAACCAATAATGAGTGAAAGATACTACCTTTTAGTTGCTATTTGTGTTTTACAATGTTTTTAAATAGACATATAATTGTGAGTTAAGGTGTTAAATGTTTTGAGTTGAATTATATGATAAATTTTTTACATCTTTGCAACTTTGCTTTTTAGTGTGCAGTGTGAAGATGTGTATTCTTGTATTTGGTTGGTAGGGCCAAAATTTTTTATTTTTAATGGGATTTTGAATCCAAGTGGACCTAGGATAAATTTGATTATTCGGATAAAAATATTGGAGTAACTCAACCCCGGGGAGGTGATTGTGAATGTTTATGCATTATTGGTGTGTAGGAGCAAAAATGTCCCGAGGAGAATATATATATATATGGTGTGCAAATGTTGAGTTACTACAAGTAGTGGCCTTTAGTTATTTTTCTTGGTTTGTTTGAGATATGAATATTTATGAGCTATGTTTGTTTTGTATTATTTATATGTGTGTGTTGTGTGTGTGTGTGCGTGTGTGTGGAACGTAATAGCATTGTAGATATGTCATTGTTAATTTATTAAGAGAATGTTTTATAATTGTATGATGGTTGATGTTAGTACCCTTGGGTTACTTTTTTCACTCACTGAGTTTTGATGATTCATTCCTCTTTTGTTTATGTTTTTTTTTAGCTCCGATTTCTTCTTAAACTCCTCTAGTTGGATCTTTACTTGCCGATAGTTACTAGGGCAAGGTATTCGTGTAAGATTGCATACTTGAAGCCCAGGGATTTAGCTCCTTGTGGATGGTAAATTAGGATGTTGTTCAGGAATGTTTTACTTAGGGGGAACCTCTATTGAATTTGTTTAAAAACTATACTTTTTGGTTAACATAAATATATATATATATATACACTTCAACTTTTATAAAAGGCTACTTGGACTTATATTTTTAGTTAGTATTTGTGTGCATTTCTTTTTTATTTGAAGTCAGGGTTACGGAAGTTTGGATATCCATTTCTCCAGTTGGTCATACCTCTGTATAGGGTGTAAATATATATATGAAAGGTGATGGTGAGGCAAAATTGATTTTAGGTGTGTAATTTTTATATCCTAGAAGGTTGGGGTTAGTGGGTGCAAGAGGGGTTTATGTACGACCATATTTAAATAATGAGTTTGAAGAACTAAAAATCAAGAACATATATAAAGTGGCTGAATTAAAATTGCGGGATTAATGATTTTCAACTTTTACGTTCTTTCCACCAATAATTGAAATTTAAAAAGACTTAGTTTAACTAAGAGTACCAATGACGGAGGATGAATCAAGTGCTATATCCCCCATCTTTCTACGTCCGACATAGATTTATTGTAATCAGCTCGATCTCTAGCTCAAGCTCTATATGTATTATAGTCGTTCATCTATATTGTTTTAGAATAAATTACCCTCTCATCTCTTGAGGTTTACTAAAAACAATACTAAAATTTACAATTTTGAGAAAATTGACATTTCTCTCCTTATGATGAAGATAAAAAAAAAAAAAATGATATTACAAGATAGTTTTATCTTAAAATTACCAAAATATATTTTATTATTTTTCTCTTTTTAAGTGAGTCCTAAATGTTTTATTTTTTTATGTGCTTTTATATATATTAGTTTTTATCTTAATATTACACAATATGTTAGTTTCATTTTTTTAAAATTTTTTTAACATATTATTTTTAATAAATAAAAGAAAAAAAGTATTTGACACAGTACAAATTAAAGAGAATTTTGTGGGCATCCAAAACGTTTGTCTACTTGCATGAAAACTTAGTTTGGTCCTCAATTTGTTACCCTTTCATTAAGCATCTGTCAATCAAATTCTTGGCATCTTGCCAAGAATTTTTTATACAATATGTCAATCTTAGGTCCTTTGGTGCCAAATCTCTATTGAATAAATAGATAAAGCAACGAGAAGTAGATAGAGCAGGTAATCAATCAGAAATCCATTGCCAAATCGTATGATCTAATGAAGTGGTTGTACATGCAGAGGCATCATAAGCATGAACCCAGAGAGAGTCAATGTACTTCAGCCCTTGTCAAGTCCATCAAGGCCCCTGTTAATTAACCTTGTGAGTATATCTATTATAAGCATGTTGAATATTTAATAAAATTCAAGCTCGACTTGTCTTCAAAACTAGCCAACTTTTAGCATTTAAATTGTTAAGTAAAAAAGCCGAGCATCATTTTTTTTTAAATTATGGTAATAAGTTCACGATCCAAGTATTCTAAAAAAATATTAAAAAGTAATTTGGTTTGGTAATGATTTACTTAATTAACTATCTCATTAGGATAGTTTTTTAAAATTTTAAGGAACATTTCAAGATCACTTCAAGAATCGAGCTTTAGTTTAGGTTTAGGTTTGTGAGCTCTTAAAGAGTTGAGGAGAGTACAAGCCGAGCTCAAACCTATCCAAAATTTAGTTAGCCGAGCAAAGTTAGAGTTTTGGCTAAACTCGCCATTTCTCCAAAAGTTGACCTGGGCTATGTGAAATTTCAAATTTCGCCTTGGCGGAAATATAAGTATTAATTGCATACTTAAGGTATGTATTAAAAGGTGACAATTAATAACTGACATGGTAATATAAGGATTAAGATGCCAGCTCAGAAGAAATGATTGATTCTTTTTAATATTAGACAATAAAAGAAAAAAATATTTAATGAAATAATTATATTGCCTATGAAAATTTAATGACTTTTTTTATCTCTTCTATAAAAGCATATTAAAATGAAGAGAAAGACTAAAAGTTCTCATCACCCAATATATCACAGTTGTAGAAGAGTTATTAGGCTATCTATGGATGAGAGCAAGAAAACTAAAGGAAAGAAAAAAATAGAGATAAAGAAGATAGAAAAAGAAGATGATTTACTTGTTACTTTCTCAAAACGTCGATCAGGAATATACAAAAAAGCTAATGAGATTGTCACTCTTTGTGGTGCTGAAGTTGCATTTCTTGCATTTTCTCCAACTGGGAAGCCATATTCATTTGCACACCCTTCTATGGAGTGTGTCACCAACAGTTTTTTGAACCAAAACTCCCTACAAGATGATAAGATCCATTCCATTTTTGAGACTTATAATCAATCAAAGATTGATGAACTCACCAAGGAGTACAATGAGCTGGTCGATAAATTACAGATCGAGAGAGAGAAAATGAAGGCACTGAAACAATTAGCAAGGGAAAGGGATGCCAAAGGCTGGTGGGAAACACCTTTAAATGATCTCAGCTATCCTGAACTCAAACAAATGGAGGCATCTTTTATTAAACTCTACAATAATTTGGCTAACCAACTTAACGAGACATCTGGTGGCGCCTCTTCTCATGTTACCTAAAAAATAATGGATTTGCTACCTAGCTATGCAAGTATGTGTAGTCTTATTGCCTTTTCTTTAGTCTATGCTTATGGAAACTTGCAATTTTTATTCTGCTTGATGCATATGAAATTCTAAATCTCTATGTTGTTTTTTATTTCTTTAATAATAATAGTCTTTTAGATAAAGTAAAATAAACAATCTTTGACTCTTTGCTTTTTTCTTTTTTCTAGCTTCAATTATTGAGTTAAAAATTCCAAGGAGGTTGTGGTGGTGATCAAGAAAATGTTTTCCCTTCATTGACTACCTGTGTTTGAATCCCCTTAAAAATGAATGAGAGTAAAATCTTCATAAATTCTCTAGTTCTCGCTTGGTGATTAGTTGGCCCAAACATACCTAACTAATAAATAATAATAATAAAAGGGTTCTTCTATTCTATGCCCATTGGGCATATGATAAGAAGTATTAAATAAGCTATTAATACTCTTATTTTCCTCCTTTTTTTTATTTATAGAAATGTGCTCCTATTTATTTGTCTTTAAGTTTTCTTTTAAACTAGGACACTAATACCCCTAAATTAGATTTAATATTTTATTTAAGTAATTATTTGAAATATAATTTTAATTCTTAAAATTAAAAAAAAAATATATATATATATTAAAATAAATCTCTCTAACCTTTCCCTTAACACTAACCCTAATCCTAACCCTAACTTTAATCCGAACCCTAACCCTAACCCTGACCCCTAATCTCTAACCTCTAACCCTTAACACACATCAATGTTCTTGAAATCAATTGATAATGACTTAACAATATAAAGATGCAATCTAATATTAGTATGGAATTACCGATTTAATGTGAGTAACGAACTATTAGTGTAGTCACGAGTCAACATTCTTTTAGTGAATTGATATGTATTATAGAACTTGTAAGATCTTAAAATAGACAAATAAAGAATTAATTAATGGTATAACAATGAATCAACTATCTCTCAAATAAACAAAACTACTTAATGGTATAAACAAGCATCAACCAATTAATAACGACTTAATAGCATAAACATGCATTAACTAA
Source organism: Quillaja saponaria (assembly GCA_029379385.1). Lineage (NCBI taxonomy): Eukaryota > Viridiplantae > Streptophyta > Magnoliopsida > Fabales > Quillajaceae > Quillaja > Quillaja saponaria. The sequence goes on from CM055617.1 coordinate 13,837,168, forward strand.
AAGGATCAAAACCAAACATAATATTGCTAAAAATCAAACCTAGCTATCAACAATGTAGCCATCAATTTCCACATCATATTTGAGGTAACCATATGGCTTACCTTTCTTGAAATGCTTTTAGGAAGAAATGGGTGGAGGTACCAATTTGCCGATAAAGTCCACAACGACAATTAACTTCTCAATATAATCATTTCCTTCATTCTTAATCAAGACTCTCAACAAGAGAAAAATCAGAGACATGAGAAGAAGGTGATGTAACAGATGCAAAGGAACTTTCTTCAAGAGAAAGCACTTCAAACTTGTCAGTAATGAAATCCACACCACCACCATTGGAATCAAAGGAAAAAGAAGGGGAGTTGGAAGTGAATGTTTTGGGGAAACTTGAAAGGGAAGAGGTTTTTCTTTTTCAAAACATCCTTAAGGCTAGAGATGTTGTGCTGAGAGGAAGCCATGACTAAAAAAGAGAGTAATTAGAACAGGAATTAGTGATGAGAAAAGTGAAGGAAATGAGAGTTGGGAGGGTGTATAAATATGCAGAGATTTTATTTTTCAAGAAAGTAGTAACGAATGAAATTGAGAAGAAGGCTATGTTGAAGAGTATTACTGATAAAAATGACCGATTAGACCAATAGAAATTAAGTGCACTAATTTTATTAAACTTTGTTTTATAATATTTTTAATTTAATAAATTATAATATTAACAAAATTATAGCCCCAAATAGAGGTACTGTAAAATACTCATTTAAATTCAACAAAATTATTTTGTCAAACTGGCCTTCATGAAAAGAGAGCTCTGTTTTGCAATAATTTGGGATGAAGTACAATACTGATTAATTACTTAAATGTATATTTAACTAAGTCCCATCTTTTTTAAATTATGACTTAGTCCCTTTAATTGACCAGATTTTGGTTTCAGTCACTGGACGTTAAGAACAAAGAAGTCACGTTAATGGTCAAAATGAAACCATATAAGAAATTTTCAACTTAGTAAAGTATGAAACTGAAGTAGCAAAATGTACTACAACTTGTTCCTAGCTTTCTTTTGCCTATTTTTGTTAATACATAATACATTACATCCAATATAAAAAGGACACATAGCAAAGATTAAAGATTAAATAGTTTAACATGTTGGGATAGATGTATAGCTGCAGAATAAAAACCATAAAACACAAGGATTGTTGCGGAAATTAAAGAATGACCGTTGAAGAAGTTAATTCAGCAAACAACCGTTGTAAATTAATGACAGAATAATAACGGACAAATTATAACGGCTATAACAGACTATATAAAGTAGCTCGAACGTTGAGGGTAACCAACAACAATCTGGTTCATTACATTTCATACTATTTTGTTGAATAGCTCTGACTTTATCATCGGAGAGTTTTTGAGGAAAATCCCCAATCTTTGATATTGTCTCATTTTTACAGGGAGCAGTTCAGCTCGAATAATTCTCGTCCACACCAGTATCATCATCTCGCCATCACCATCACATCATTAGCTTATCATACAGAAATAGAAACAGTTTAGTTTCATCTTAAGTATTAGATCCTCCACTTTGGGATCTAACATTGGCGCTGTCTATGGGAAATAGGTTACTAGTCCATTACCATCATGGAAAATCAACCAACAGTACGTGAATCACCAGACAACCAAACCGGTCAAACAACTATATATACACCATCCCAACCATCCATAATAGAATTCGATACCCCAGTCTCCTAGCAACAATTCCGGGCATTAATGTCAGCAGTACAAACACTATCAACTAAAATAAACACCACCCCTGCTCATGACAATCAACTTTTGAGTCACCAAGAGCAGATAGCAAATATAAACAAGGAACGAAATCAGGATGGAGATGAATTCACTGGCCAAGAAGGAAACAAATGGATGGAAGAAGTGGGCAAAGTAGAACAATTGCCTTGCCGAGCTGAAGGATACATCTTTGGAAGTTCAGCTCGCTATCCCTTTACAGAAGAGATCATCTATTTCTAGGTACTAACTGGCTTAAAAATACCTGCATCATAACAGTATAATGGCTCTTCTGATCCAGATGATTTCATTACTGGGTTCGAATCATTAATGTTGCTTCATGGAATTTCGGATCAGATTATGTGCTGTGCCTTTGCTGCAGCATTAAGAGACAAAAGTCGATTATGGTTTGCATACCTCCCTTAAAATTCTATAAGATCTTTTGATGAACTTGTAACAACATTCCAAAGACATTTTACGACAAAAAGGAAACAAAAAAAGGATGCCACTAATCTCCTGGGAATAAAGCAAGGAGACACTGAATCATTAAAGGAGTTCATGGCTTAAGGTCGGTGATGCCAGTCCTCAGAGTATATTTACAATATTGGAAGCCAGTCTGCGAAAATCTCCTTTCCGTTATGATATAAACAAGCATGCTCCAGCCAGTCTAGAAGAACTAACGCAACAGGTGGAAGAATACATTAATGCAAAAGAAGCTGAATGTGCCTTGATGACCACCTATAGCTAAACTAGACAACGGCCTCATTCCCTAGATAAACCTCGCCGTCAAAATGGAAAGATTGAACCTTTAAGGAGAGAAGGACTTAGGCTAAGGCAGCGTTCACCACCACGTCATTTCCTGCCTTACCAGTCATTAAACAAAACACCATCGAAAATCCTTTTTACTGAACAACATAAAGGATTTTTTCAAGCTCCTCCCAAGCAGTGAACAAACCCAAAAAACCTTGATCAGAACAAATATTGTGATTTCCATCGAGGACCTGGCCATAATATAAATTACTGCTGGCAATTGAGGGATCAGATTGAAGAATTAATCCAACGAGGCTATTTTCGCAATCATGCTTCCAGTGACAAATTCAAAAGAATGAGAAACGACGGTAAAAGATAGAGTGATCATAATGATGATCATAGGACTATTCATCCCAGAGAAGAAAGACACCAAGATCAACAACTAAGGAATGAGAAAGAAGAACCAATTGGTGTTATATATACTATCACAGGTGGTTTAGTTTCTGGAGCACCAACTTTAGCTGATCAAAAATGGTATTCAAAAAGACCATTGATAGTAAATGAAGTTGGCAAAAAAGCCAAGTTATCCACTCCCTCGGGGACAATATCTTTTTCGGATGAAGATTTACAGGGGGTTGAAACTCCACATGATGATGCATTGGTAATTAATACTAATATTGCTAATTTCTCAGTCAATCGCGTGCTAATTGATAACTACAGTTCAGCAGATATAATGTATTACAATTGTTTTGAACAAATGAGAATTGCCAAAAATACACTAAGACCAATCCAGGTAGCCTAGGTGGGATTGAACGGTGAGTAGGTGATCGCAGAAGGAACAATTGAATTTCCTGTTACGTTAAAAGACAGAAGGTACAAGAAAACAATTATGATAACATTTTGCATTGTAAAAGCTATATCATCCTATAATGTCATACTAGGGAGGCCATTCCTCAATTCAGCAAGGGCAATCCCCTCATCTTGGCATGTATGTTTGAAATTCTTAAGTCAAAAGGGTGTTGGAACAATTCGAGGGAATCAGAAAGTGGCAAGCCAGTGTTAAGTGGGATGCATGAAAAGCAAGAATTCTAAGGTTTTCACAGCAGATGATCCCTGAGATCCGAGGTCGAGAAAACAGAAGGATGCTTGGAAAAATGAAGATTCTAGTGGAGTCATTCAGCCAATCCAACTATCCGCAGGAAATAATGATAAAACAGTTCTTCTTCTTGATAAAAAACCAGGAAGTGTTTTCCTGGACTGCAACTGACATGATCGGAATAAGTACATCAATAATCTCTCACAAACTCAGCACGAAACTGGACATGCGTCCGATCAGATAGAAAAAAAGATGTTTCGCTCCAGAAAGGCAAATAGCCATTGATGAGGAGGTAGACAAACTTCTGGTAGCCGAATTTATCCGAGAAGTTGATTATCCTGATTGGTTGTCCAATGTTGTTATGTTGAAGAAACTAAACGGGAAATGGTGAATATGCGTAGACTTCACAGACCTGAATAAAGCATGTCCAAAAGATAGCTATCATTTACCCCAAATTGATAGGTTGGTAGACAATGTTACAGGAAACGAACTACTAAGTTTTATGGATGCATATTCTGGCTACAATTAAATTCTAATGGCTAAAGAAGATCAGGAGAAAACTTCATTTATAACCGAGAAAGGCACATATTGTTACAAAATCATGCCTTTCGGTTTGAAAAACGCAGGTGCCACGTACCAGAGACTAGTCAACAAGATTTTCAAATCTCAGATTGGAAACAATATGGAAGTATATGTCGATGACATGCTCGTTAAGAGCAAATCAGTCCAGGAACACATTTCTGACCTAATAGAGGCTTTTTCCATGCTTAACAAACACAGAATGAAACTTAATCCTTCCAAATGTACTTTCGGAGTGATTGCGAGCAAATTCTTAGGCTTTAAGTTGACAGCCAAAGGAATAGAAACAAATCCGGACAAGATAAAAGCTATCCTCGAAATGAAGAGCCCCAAAATAATAAAAGAATTACAACGATTGACAAGACGGGTCATAGCCTTAGCCCGATTTATGTCCTGGTCAGCTGACATATGTTTTCCTTTTTTCAAAACCTTAACTAGGGCATTTACGTGGACGGATGAATGCAAAAAATATTTAGTTGAACTCAAAAAATACTTGACAACAGTACCAGTCCTGGGTAGACCAGAGAAAGGTGAAACACTTGCATTGTACCTAGGAGTCTCGCCAGTTATAGTCAGTTCCGTTCTTATCAGAGATAATAAGGGAAAGCAATAACCTTTTTATTATATCAGCAAGCTTCTTAAGGGGCCACAAAAATGCTATCTCGCCATTGAAAAAATGGCATTTGCTATATTCATTTCAGCTCGAAAACTCTGAGCATATTTTCATGCACATACAATTGAAGTTCATACTAATCAAGATACTTCTGGTAGAATGATCAACTGGTCTGTTGAACTTAGTGAGTTTGACATCAGGTATTTACCACGGTCCACAATCAAAGCCTAAGCCTTAGCAGATTTCTTAGTCGAGTTGATAACTAGAGACTAGTCAGATGCAGCAGAGGGCAACACTTCTTCCCCACATATTGTTAATAATGTCTAGACATTATATGTGGACGGATCCTCAAATAAAAATGGTTCTAGAGCAGGCCTAATTCTACAAAGTCCAGACGGAATGCCAAAAAAGTGCGCCCTAATTCTACAATTTGGAGCCTCTAACAATGCAGTATAATATAAGGCACTAATAGCCGAAATGAAATTGGCCTAAGCAATCTCCGTATCCCACCTCAAAATATTTAGCAACTCAAGGTTGGTTGTTTATCAAATGATGGGGGAATATGAAGCTAAAGACATACATCAAGTCAATAAACTAAAGAAAGACTATTCTAATGTTTACATCACTCTTATTTCTCGATCAGAAAACACAGCTGCTGATTCTTTGACGAAAATGCGAGAAGAACGCTTTTCCACTCATCACATTTTTACTGAGACAGTTGAACGGGAAGTTTCTGCCACAAACCTAGAGAGCTCCTGGATCACACCCATTTTTTAATACCTTCAAACTGGAGAACTTCCGCCAGATGAATCTCAGTCAAGAGCGATCCAACATAAAGCAGCAAGGTATTCTATCATTGACGAAAACCTTTATAGAAGATCTAATGCGTTGCCATACCTAAAATGTTTGAATTAGGAATAAGCAGCTTATGTACTTGAGTACGTTTATCTCGGAGTATGTGGATCCTATATAGGCTCTAAGGCTCTTGCCCATAAAATCTTGAGAGCAGGATACTACTGGCCAACATTACACCAAGCCTCTAAAGCATGGGTAAAAAAAAAAATGAGAATTGTTAATTCGTAGCTCGAGTACCTCGGCAGCCCACAGTTCCCCTTACTCTAATAAGCACCTTGGCTTTTGGCAGCATGGGGAATGTATATTCTTGGTCCATTACCAATGACAAAAACAGGAAAGGTTTCTAAGTTTATTCTTGTTATGATTGACTATTTCACCAAGTGGATTGAGTTCGGGGTGTACAAGCACAACAAGGTAGAAGTAACCCAAAAATTTTGTCTAGGCAAATATAATCTGCCTATAAAGAATACCACTGGCCATAATCACTAATCACGGACCACAATTTGATTGCAAAATTCTGCAAAGAGCTGCACATTGAGATTAGATTCTTTTTGGTCGAGTATCCTTAAAGCAATGGACAGGCAGAAGGAGCTAAAAGAGCTATCATGGAGGGGTTAACCAAAAAAATAGAAAGACACAATATGGATTGGGAGGAAAAACTCTATCCGGTCCTTTGGTCTTATAGAACCACAGCTTGTTTAACAACAGGCGAAACATCCTTTAGTCTAACCTTTGGTACCGAAGCTGTTATTCTCGTGGAAATTGACATTCCATCCTTTAGAGCGGAACAAGTGAATACAGAAACCTGGAAAGATAATGACGACGGACTTAGAACAAATTTAAATCTTATTGAGGAAATGAGAGAATCCACTGGTATTCGAATTGCCTCTTACCAACAAAGGGCAGCTCAATATTTCAACTCAAAAGTCCGTCCTAGGGAATTTCAAGTGGGAGACTTGGTGCTTCGATTAAATAGATTCTCCAATAGGGACAACCATGAGGGGAAACTCAAGAGGCCTTGGGAGGGACCATATCAAATCATTTTGATAGTTCGACCAGGAACCATATCAAATCAAAAATTGAGCAAAAGTGCTTAGAGCCAAGGGCTTGTAGCCTAGAGCTCATCAAAATTGGGCCAAATAGCAGAGCTAAGATCTCGCCCGTTAAAAACTCAGAGTAGCCAAGAGCTAATCAAAATTGAGCCAAGAGTTTAGAGTCCAAAAATTGCCAAAATTGAGCTAAGAGTTCACCAAAATACACAAATCCAATGGTACATTAACAAAGGAAGGCAAACTGAGCATATAGACTATAAGTATGCCTGAAATTAGGAAACCACAACAATAGTGCAAAATAATCCATAATAAAAGACAAGTCCAAACACTACTACATATTCAGTTTGGTGGTTGATCAGCATTTATCCCACCTTGTTCGTCTTCATAAAGTTCAGCTTTTTCATCTTCACCAACATATTTCAACCTCTCCACAGGGAAATTGGGATCAATCGTGACAGCTTTCTTTCTTGACTCAACAAAGCTTTGGATATAAAAAGCATCACACTTGTCTAAAACAAGCTTCCTGAACTCGATATAGGCTTTGTATTCTTTGATCCATTAAGCATAAAGTTGACCAGAATGGACATCTTGAATGGTTTGTTGAGCCATCCTTAATTCCTGCTCGGTTTTTCGGCCCCGTTCCTTAGAAACAGCAAGGCTGTTTTCAAGGACATGTCAAGCAGCTCTGGTTTCTTCTTTTTTCTCTGCATAAATAGCCCTCTCTTCCATTCCGCCCAAGCTTGATCGAGTATCTTTTAGACGCCACTCAGTATCTAGATAATCATATTCCATGTGTCAAACTTGGTCATAGGCCAAAGACAAAGATTGAGTTCCCTGCAAAAAAAAAAAAAAAAAAAAAAGTTAAGCAAACAAGATATGACAACAATAAGGATAGCCAAAGATCTTACCTTGAACAACGCATACAAGCCAGACATATAGTTTTCTTTTATGAAATTTTGGTCCATAATAGCTTTATCCCATCCAAAATACTTTATCATGCAAAACGATAGGCACCATATTCAACATCTTGCAGACAAGCACTGGAAGAGCACCCCAGCACCTCGTGTGGAGGAACAGACCACAAAGGAACAGCATCTGCACCTAATAAAACATCCCGAGTTGAACCTGAAACAGGTGGTGGCACCCAACTCATCTCAGATGGCACAAACGAAATAGGTGCAGGCCTAGCAAATGGAGGAGATACTATAAAAATCTCAATCCCATCTTCCATAATTCGAGATAATGAGGTACCATATGTCCGAGCCGACTTTCTACTTGCAATTTCAATTTTAGCCTTTTTCTGCCTTCTTTTTCTCTTGCCTTCGAGCAGCAAATTTCTCATTAGTAGTTTGAACCACATAACCCATCTCGCGATCTGCAAAAACGATAAGATGACAAAATGTTAGTATGTTCAAGTATAAAAAACAATTACAAGACAAAGTCTCAAAGATGTCACCTTAAGTAAGAGATGACAAACCCGAAGTGACAAACTGGGCACTATCCAAAAGAAAACTAATATCATATCTATTTCCATCTTGTCTAGATTGATGATAGTGAATTTTATACAGACGGGTCCTCTACTTGGCACTAAGGTGTGGTTTCCCTTTAGATGGAGGATTGATTTTTCCCCACCCATGCAGCAAACCAGTTAGAGATGGAGGAAAGACAAAGAAATATTTGGGTTTCCAACTTTGTTATGATCGAGAAAAGACTCGAATAATGAAGGTTTAAGGCCCGCAAAATAAAACTAAACTCCAAGCATCCTGTTTGTGAAAAATAAATGCTTAAAGACCGATAAGGAAGGAGCAATCTTAAGAAAGTGGCACAAGCCTATGACCCTCAGAACAAATCTAGTTCCATTTGGTGTAATTTGAGCTGGACAAACACCATATGCATTACTTACACGTACAAAAAATTCGGGAAAATGCAGTCTCAGTTTACCCTTCAATTGCTCCTCGTATAGACAAATTTGATTAGGATTGGAATCACAAGGATGAAAGTCACCAGCCACATTAAACTTCCAGGCATTTCCTTGCCCATATGTATAACGCCGCTGCAAAACGCTCAGTTGATTCACATCTAAAGAGCTCGCTAGCCTCCGAATTGCAGCATGATTCACCTCTGGAGTAAAATATGCATTATCAACATCAGACTCCTCACAACATTTTAGGGAAAAATAAGGACTTTGGGAGCCAGTATTATCCCCTAGCAGAGAGCCCACATCATCATCATCTGAAGCAGATGAGGACAAGGAGGGTCTATCTCGATACTCACACAAACCCGAGCTCATCTTTTACATAAAAAATAAGAGATGAGAGCCCGTACCTTTTTGATAATGAAGACTAACGGACGAGTGTGCTCCAAGAATGCAAAACAATCGGCCTCCTCACAAAGCCCACTGCCCTCTACACAAAACTACTATTAGCTTTCCCACAAAACATCTTAAAAATAGTAAGAACCCCACCCTTTTTTATAGTTAATTGCTTGTAAGACATCCACCATGTGTCCTACACCTGTTCAACCCAAGCCTATCCCCCACTCTAAAGAAAATCCATCTAGAACCTTCATTGAGACCTTCCATTATTGAATGCCTACATGTTCATTTAGAAATTTCCATAAGGACAGCTACTAAACAAAGCATGGCTGGCAAAACACCATATCACCCGTGAAGCTCAGAAAAGGGAAGAGGTTGGCCTCAGGCCATTAGCTCACTTTAGCTCATTGAGCTCAAGTAAGACTGAGCTCACTCGAGCTCGGTCACGCGAGCTCAAGTAAGCTTGGTGTGACTGAACGAAGACCGAGAAGTGAGCTCAGTCACACCGAGCTCCCTTAAGCTCAAGTGAGCTTGGTCATACCGAGCTTGCTAAAAAAAAAAAAAGGACACGTAGCAAAGATTAATTAGTTTAACGTGCTGGAATAGATGTATAGCCGCAGAATAAAAACCATAAAACACAAGGACCGTTGCGGAAATTAAAGAATGACAGTTAAAGAAATTAATTCAGCAAACAATCGTTGAAAATTAACAACAAAATAATAACGGACGAATTGTAACGGCTACAACAGACTATATAAAGTAGCTCGAATGTTGAAGGTAACCAACAACAATTTGGTTCATTACATTACATTTCATACTATTTTGTTCAATAACTCTGATCTTATCATCAGAGAGTTTTTGGGGAAAATCCCCAATCTCTGATATTGTCTCATTTTTACAGGGAGCAGTTCAGCTCGGATAATTCCCGTCCACACCAGTATCATTATCTTGCCATCGCCATCACACCATCAACCTATCATACAGAAATAGAAACAGTCTAGTTCCATCTCAAGTATTAGATCCTTCACTTTAGAATCTAGCAATTTTCATTTAAGACATGTAAGTTTTCCCTGAAACTTGTAATGTGTTAAAAAAAGATTATTTAACTAAAAGAATTCTAATAAGGATTTTAAAAATAAGTGTCAACAATCTTTTAAGTAAACTACATTAGTAATGCATTTAAATGGCATGTAATGGGTTTTTAAAATGAACTGATTATACAACAATTTTAAACCAATAATTACTATTGATTGGAGATATGTTAGTGGTAAGTAAACTAAACAACTACTAATAATGATATTAATTGATCACATTTTTTGCAAGGTTTCAAAAGGGTCCAGTAAAAAATGGTTGAGAAAGTTATTTTAGGTAATTTGTTTTTTTGCTAAACAATACAAATTGTAATAATTACTTCTTATATTAAATAAATTCACCCCGTGCATTACTTCGTGCAATGAACGAGCTACTTTATTTTTATTTTATTATTTTTGTTAAAATTTTATTTTATAATTTTTGCCGTCTTTTTTTTTTTCTTTCTTTTTTAGTTTGAGATATCTTTTGGGTTGTGGGTTGCAACAGAGACATGAATGTCATCTTCGTATTACCGACAGCTACAAGTACTGAAAGACTTGATATACTAGATGATGAATGGCACATTATCGGTTTCAGTGTTATTGATTGGTGGCAAACATCGGCTAAGGAATTACCAATCAGTGAAGATGGTGTACAGATTTGAGAGGAATGGGAAAATCTGGACCGTCTTTTTGAAATCATATATAGTGGGTGTGCCTGAGGGAAACGTGGTGTCATACCCAACACAGAGACATAACCGGCTAAAGGAATAGGTAACTAACTTCTGTAACCATGACTTCAAAACAAAGACATAAATAAGACTTTTGACCAAACCAAGGAATAAAACTAGAATTTAGAAAACACAAGTTAACTACAAATATTTATTTACTGAAATACATAACAATTTACTAAAAATTTTGGCAGAGGTTCCTTTTAATGTGCAACATGCCCAAAAATACAAACAAAATATACCTGGCTACAAAAAACCAGACCGCAACATTTACTAGAATCACAAAGAGCTCCGCCCCAACCATATCATAAACAGTAACAATTAGACTTATACAAAACAAAACATAACGACTCAAATCCCTAATGCGATTGCATACTTCCATCCTTTAGCTTCAAGTGTGTGATCCGGAAGAAATACCTGTCTGCACACTGTTGGCAAGTCACATACTCGTTAGTGAAGTATACTAAAATCTTGTTACTAGGAAAAACATCAACAAGCGAGATGTGAGTCACAAGGACTCAATAAGTGAAAAATGTACCCAAATGGTACTAACATCACTCAATACACAAATAGAATACATAGATAAGGTAATTTTAGAATAATATAAAATTTAAAATAATTAAAATCTCACACGTATATAAATATCAAAATCATAAAAATAAATACACACATGTCATGTAATACACTATACAAACAAATCAATTAAAATACTCAAAGCACACAAAGGGCCAATTTACTAACTTGGCACTTACAAACTATATATCCTCCCACTGTGCAGTTTTTGCACCTGCACCCCAAATATATGCTCCTTGCATAACCACCCACTGGGGCTGAGTACTTGAATATTTCAAATCACATATCAAATCAAAATATTATGGGTGCACTTAGATTCTATTTCAAATATAAAAATAAGTTTAGATATATAAAAATTCATTTTATTGCTTATTGGCCCTTATCAAACACAGACAAATTCACATGTCAAGCACAATTCAAATAACTTAAATTAAATATTACACATTCTTATATACCTCTAAATATAAACACATTTACTCAAATATACATAAACAATCACACATATTAACCTATCAACTAAAGAATACATTGTCCACTTACAGTGATATGAATCCCCTCATTGTTCCCTTTTGAATCCACGTGTATCGTCTGATCAATAATACGTTTCAGAGTTGAAAAACATATTCCCAAGTACTACTTAGTTTATAAATTTTGAAATTATAATCCTTTAGTTACTAAAACTTATATATATCAATTTCCATATACTTCTTTGAAACTAAATCCTTTTAGGTATTTTAACAAATATCTTGTAGGAAACTTGGTTTCATATCATGTATGTATGTATTATATACATACATACTAAGAAATCTCTACTAATTCATACTTAGTATAAAATGCAAAACAAATGGAAAATATATCTTGCTTATTTTGAGTTTAAATTGACTCTAAAAGGGAAGTGAAAGGATAATCTTCATCTGGATTGGATAAAAGAAGACATCATGAACTGTCACCAATATCCATTGGTTTAAATTCTATTGCTTTTGAAGTATTATAAAGTATAAACACACAACAATGGGCACACACAACGAGCTTGGGATAAACTGGGTTTAGGAAGTGAACCATAGACAAATGAATCAAAATTCAAAAACAGTCAACTGAGGTATTGATGTTGTAGTATGAAAGGCTTGCATGGGTGATTTTTGAATAGAAAAGAAAGGTTCTGGCTTATGCAGAAATTAGCTTTTAGAATTTAGAAGCAACCTGGCTGCATGTGGTGTATAGGACTATGACCTAGTAGAATATGAAAGACAACAGAAATGAAATTTATAAAGTCCTAAGAATTATAATGGCAAAGCACATGAAGTTAGTCAATAGGATTTATTTTGTAATATGTAACCTCCTTTGTCCACCTAACAGTCTTGGTTTAGCGATTTGGGTTCTAGTTCTTGTTGGCTTTAATGTTTTCAATAATTTCATATCCAATTATAACACAAAAATAAAATAAAATTGAGTAATAAAAATGATATTAGTTATTTAAAATTGGTTCCCACATCCACAAAGAGGGCAAAATCGAGACATTTGTTCATACATAAATAAACAAAAAAATAACAAGTTAGGGGATTTGCATTTCTAAGTAGGCAGTAGCAAATACCTACAAATCAAATTGAAGACAAACATCACAGAGAATGCATTTCTAAATATGCTACCATACAATTGTCATTACCTGAATCTCAGATAAGTTTCTTCAGATGATATTTTAGATAACAAAGACAAGAGAAAACTAGACCATACTGAAGTGACATGGCTCAAGTTATAGGGTAAATAAATCAGAAGAAAATGAAAAAGTATGTAAAATTAAGGTAACGACAGGAAATAGAATATAACACATAAGCTTTGAGTTAGTATGTAATATAGAGCCAAAATGATTCTAAGATTATAAAAGGAAAAGCTGTATGATATCTCTAAGCTTCAGATAGCCAGATTCTACTTAAAATACTAAAGATAGATGTCCTCTAAACTGTCAGTCTAAAGAAATATACTATAATTAAATAATTTATACTTCCAGCAGCTGATTACACTAAAACGACCATTAAAAGACATCAACTCAAAGAATTACAATGGAAATTAACAAGTGAAGGCAACCCGCCCTTCTTACCAAGCTTTAAGACTGCTATCATAATCCTAAAGATAGCTATTTCATTATACAAAGGCTTTTATGGCTAAAGGGATTGAAGGAAACAAAGGAAGAATAGAAGCTGCTATCCAAGGAGTTCCTAGCATGCCACGACTGGAATTGCAGAGGAACTGCCCGTATGCACAAAGAACTAACTCATCCAAATGAAGGTAGGAATGTAATTTTCTAGAATAGGAGAATAAGGCTGAGGGAAACAAGCAAGAAAGGAGGAAAGTAGAAATAAAAAATTTGGTCAAAAGGGAAAGAAATTAGAGGACATAAAAAAATGGAAATAAATAAAATAAGAAAATAAGGTCCAAGTCAACCAAAAAAAAAATGTGTGGTGTATATTTATTTCCTTGTTTTGTATATATATATATATATTAATTATTCCATCACTTTAATTTACTTAGCCACAATTTTATTTACTTTACAACCACAAATTACTCACATAATTTTATAACATACACTAAGATATCAAGTTATAACATTCTTGCCCCCTTAAAAGATATTTGTCCTGAATTTCAAATGAAAAAGTTACGAATGTATAGTTTTCCTAAATCATTTAATTAAATACAACTTGAATTATTCAAAGAGATACGGATATTGTTGCCTTATTGCATTCTCAGATTTTCAAGTGGCTTTTTATTCAACCTTCACTGAAGGAATAATCTTCGTTCAAAGTTTATGGAGTTACCTATCAATAATTGTCACTGGTTGCTACTTATACATCAGATTCTTACCCAATTTTACTTCCGGAATCTGTAATAATGAAACTCATCTGATACGGAATGTACCCAGACATAATTTAGATGAGCTTGATACTTTCTCCTAATAAGCCATCTAGCTTGAATAGTCGAAATTAAATTATAAGAAATTTCACTCCAATCTTGTTGAAAACGAAGTCAACTTCTTAGAAACACTAAATATTTTTATCATGATACTCTACCACTACCTAATAATTAAATACCAAAACCCTAATTCATGCTTAGAATCACATCATATTCCAACTTAATTCAACATTTAGAAAGGTTCTATGAATCTCAGACTTAACTTTTTATTGTGCATCAAAATACATCCAAGTCTAATATGAAAAGTATCATAAAACATTGTATATTTCCCCGTACCAAAAGAATGTATAAAGATTGGAACTGAAGTTAAACAAGTCTTAAGCTTTTGAAAACTTATCTCAGAAGCCTTTGACCAATAAACTTAACATTTTTACTGCATCCACTGAATCAAAGGTACAAAAATACGAGAGAAGTTTTTAAGAATTCTCCTGTAATACCCAACTAAACCTAGTAAATTTCAAATTTTAGACACTTTTTGTAAAAAAATTCACACTTGAAGAATTTAGCATAATGCTTATTTTCCCTTTTAATGTTTGTAAGACCATACAAAAATACTTTACATATTACTCCTTACTCCTTGCTCTTAAGATCTATGAAAGCTAGAGAAACATTAGTGAGTTCAAAAAACATGACTAAGAACTTATTATATTCCTATTAGGTACAGAAAACAGTTCTCAGAAGTCATCCTTCTTGATTCAAAATTGGTGAAATTCTAAACATAGATCAATCTTGGAAGAATTTTGAGCCCCTCGTAATTGATCAAATAAATTATTTATACTGGGAAAGAGAAAGTTATTCTTCACTATAACCTCATTCAACAGCCGATAATCAATACATAGACGAAACGAATCATCCTTATCTTTGGTAAAAGAACTAGAATATCCCAAGAAAACATATTGGAACGGATAAACTCCTTATCCAATAAATCTTAGATCTACACTTTTAGCTTTCAAATAGAAAACATTCCATGAAAGCTTCGTTAAACTCAAACCAAACAAGTGGATTTGGCTTCATTCACCCCTGCACCAACACCTTATACCATTCAAACACCATGTTATATAACTGATAGCTAACTAACTTCTTTGCCCGGACAAGATTACATCCCAAAGCTACACACAATCGATCAGACTCCTTTAAAAAAGTATACAAATCTTAAATAAAGTTTACACTCGAGAACCTAGGCGGATGCATTTTCATGAAACCATATAGTGACAAATATCAAAGTGTTTCACCTTATTAGTTTAGTGAGGAGTGCATATAAATTACGGGTGAGGGTTACTGCACACACAAACTTAAGGTAGTTTGGAGTTTTTTCTTTTAGCCCATGAGTGTGTTGATTCTAAGCTTCAATATTCAATATTAAGATTGGTTTGCAATCTGGACAATGAAAAAGAAACCTTTCATATCTCTTGGAAAGAATTTTGGAAATAAGTGGATGGACTACACATGTACACATGTACATTTCCACAGTTCGTTTCACAGTGATAATAAATAGGTTTAAGGTGGGTTGCTTCAAGAGTTCATACAATCTACGTCAAGTAGATCCCTTATCTCCTTTGCTTTTATTGTTATTATGGAAGATTTAAGTATATTGATCTCACAAATAGTTAGTGTCATTATTTTTTCTAAAATACTAATGAGGGATCACCCTTGTTCTTATAAATTGGAGGGAAAAAGAGAGTCACGACAGTGAATACTCACTAATTCATGTCTATGACATATACTAATCCATTTATATCATTATCCTAATTATATAAGCAAAATTAACCCTAAATTAAATCCTAAATCTAATCGATAAAGGCAAACTCTATTAAAGTAAACCTAAAACCTTGTTCAGGGTCTTTTTCTTAATATTTACACATTCAACTAAAATCCTTGAAGGGATTAACTAGTGATTTAACCTTTGAGGATTCCACTCTAAAGCAATTTAGGTTTGCGAGACTTTCTTTTAATAGGAAAATGATATTAATATATATGACAAAAAATAGGAAATGACGGATTTGCAAGTTCTTCCTATGAAACAAAATAGCAATGGTAATAAATACAAGGAAAGGACACAATTAGAAATAAAGTGAAATTCAATCTTGTTATTAACTAGATAAAATAATTCAAAGAAGAACAGTGGCATAAGAAATCCAAATGAAAGATAAGAAGACTTTTCCCTTCCAATTCAAAACTGCTCATTAAATAAGCAACCCTTAAAATCCTAGAATTACATTCTAAACAAACACATAAAACAACCAACTAATTTTTCCAACACCTTAACTTAACCAAAAATCTTAAATCCTAAAATCACTATAAAATTTCAAATGAACATATATACTTTCTGATGGAGCCCCACCAGACCTGGTACAAGTAACACTAATTAGAAGTTGGTATTAGCTAATGCATCTTTGACTCACCTGTGAAGCTATGGAATGTGAAACTTGAAAAACTTCTTTCCAACTTAAATGCACACAAGGAACCTATGTATTCAGTTGCAATTAGTTCTAATAATGAGTATTTAGCCAGTGGATCTCTTGGTAAATCCATGCATGTATGGTCATTGAAGATGTTGAATATAAGAAGAATATATATTCATATGATTTTCAATATACAAGAGAGAGCCTCTATTTATAGGCTAAAGTGTTTAACCTAACATAGTGAACCTAGACTAAATATAAACCAAATACGCAATAGAAATTACACAGAAATAAGGAAACTATAAATAAGGAAAGAAACTATAAATAAGAAAATTTGATTCACTAATTAAGCTACCTATATTTACACTCTAACACTCCCCCTCAAGCTGGAGCATAAAGATTATATGTTCCAAGCTTGTTGCATAGATATCGTAATCGATTTCCTGTCAAAGATTTTGTGAATAAGTCTGCTAACTGATATTCTGATTTTGTATATGTAGTCTTGATTGTATTATCCATAAGCTTCTCACGAACGAAATGATAGTCAACTTCTATATGTTTTGTTCGTTCATGAAAGACTGGATTTGATGCAATATGTAATGCAGCTTGATTATCACATACTAACTCCATAGGATGTGAGTGCTGAAATCCAAGTTCGTCTAATAGATTTTTCAACCAAACTAACTTAGCAGTGGTATGAGTCATGGCCCTATATTCAGATTCAGCACTGGATCTTGCAACAACAGTCTGCTTTTTACTTTTCCAGAAACAAGATTTCCACCCAGAAATATACAATATCCTGTAGTAGATCTTCTGTCAAATTGAGAGCCTACCCAATCAGCATCGCTATAACCTTGAATTGTAGTAGAATTATGTTTATGGACTAATGTATGACCACGACCATGTCCTCGAACTAGAGTGTGCCCATGATTCTTATATAATAATCCATTTCCGTGTGCAGTTTTAAGGTATCTTAGGATACGAATAACAGCATTCCAATGAGATGTTCGAGGCTGAGAAAGAAATTGGCTAACCATACTAGTTGCAAAAGCAATATCTGGTCTAGTGACTGTGAGATAATTCAGCTTACCAACAAGACGTCTATATTGCTCAGGATTAGTCAGTAGCTCCCCCTCATCTGGTACAAGTTTAGTATTGGGATCCTTAGGAGTATCTATAGGTTTGGAATCCAACATACCTATATCACTCAAGACATCCAGACAATACTTTCTTTGAGAAAGGCAAATACCCAATTGTGATCTTGCAACCTCGATCCCCAAAAAGTATTTTAGCTGTCCTAAGTCTTTAGTTTGAAACTTAGATTGTAGGAATGATTTCAATTGTTGAATCCCATGATTATCATCACCTGTAATCACAATATCATTCACATATACAATTAAAAGAATTCTACCATTAGGTGTATGTTTATAGAAAACTGAGTGATCAATAATACACCTCTGAAGGCCAAAACTAAGAACAACTTCACTGAATCTACCAAACCAAGCTCTAGGAGATTGCTTTAAGCCATATATAGACTTTTTCAATCGACACACCATACCGGACTCCCTCTGAGCAACAAAACCAGGTGGTTGCTCCATAAAGACTTCTTCATCAAGGTCACCATGTAAGAAAGCATTTTTTATGTCCAATTGATAGAGTGGCCAATCAAAAATAGCAGCTAGAGATATAAATACCCTGACAGATGTAATTTTAGCTACGGGAGAGAAAGTTTCTAAATAATCCACACCATAGACCTGAGTGTAGCCTTTTGCGACCAATCGAGCCTTTAAGCGATCAACAGAACCATCAGGATGAACTTTTACTGTGTATACCCATTTACAGCCAACAGTCGATTTTCCAGAAGGTAAAGAGACCAGTTTCCAAGTACCATTAGTATGTAAGGCATTAATTTCATCAATCATGGCATGTCGCCACCTGGGATGAGCAAGAGCATCACTGGTGGACTTTGGAACAGAAATAGAAGACAAAGAAGAGACAAATGCATAATAGGGTGAAGATAAACGATGATAACTCAAAAAAGTATAAATAGGATCAGGATTACGAGTTGAACGAGTACCTCTTCGTAAAATAGGTGGTGAAGCAAGATCCGAGGCACGGGAAGATGTTGGGACAGAAGGTGAGTCATCAGATACATCAACAGTGTCTGCTAGAAGAACAGATAGTGGTGCAGAGGATATACAGTCATTTGGTCCAAGATAAGGAACCGGAAGAGCTTCAGAGATAGAAGGTGACTCAGGAATAGTCGAGGGAAAGAATGAAGATTCCTCAAAAAATGTAACATCAGCAGAGATAAAGTAACGATTCTTATCTGGACAGTAACATTTATACCCTTTTTGAAGGCGAGAATAACCCAAGAAGATGCACTTAAATGATTTGGAAGAGAGTTTATCCTGTCCAGGTGTTAGATCATGAACAAAACAAATGCAACCAAAGATACGAAGCGGAAGTGAATATAAGGGATGATTAGGAAAGATGATAGAATATGGAATTTTGTTATGCAATGTAGAAGATGGCATGCGATTAATAAGGTAGCATGCAGTAAGTACAGCATCACCCCAAAATCGAAGTGGAACATGACCATGAAGTAATAAAGTGCGAGCTGTTTCAATTAAATGTCTGTTTTTGCGCTCAGCAACTCCATTTTGTTGAGGAGTGTGAGAACAAGATGATTGATGCAGCATACCTTGAGATGTCATAAAGTGCATTGTCACTACGCAAAATACGAATAGAAACACCAAATTGTGTTTTAATTTCAGCACAAAACTGTTGGAATATAGAAAATAACTCAAAATGATTTTTCATTAAAAATAACCACGTGCAACGAGAATAGTCATCAATAAAAGTTACAAAATACTGAAATCCCAAAGATAAACTAACACGACTAGGACCCCAAACATCAGTATGAACAAGATGAAAGGAAGACTCTGCTCTAAAATGACTATGCTTTGGAAACGAAACACATGTGTGCTTACCAAGCTGACACGACTCACAATTTAAAGATGACAGATGTGACAAACGAGGAACTATCTTCTGAAGCTTGAATAGACTAGGATGACCCAACCGACTGTGAATGAGAATAGATGACACATCTGTAGAGCAAGCCACTGAAGATGTAGGTAGTGTGGTAAGATGGTAGAGGCCATGTGACTTACGTCCTATGCTTACGTCCTATGCCAATCGTTCGTCCCGTACGTCGGTCCTGTATAGTAAAGGAATCATCAATGAAACTGACAGAACAATTGAGAGAACGAGTCAGTTGACTAATAGAAATCAGACTAAATGAACATTCAGGGACATAAAGTACAGTCTATAAAGGCAAAGAAGATAATGGTGTAGCTTGACCTATACCTTTAGCAATGGTTGTGGAACCATTAGCTATAGTGACAGTGGAAAGTGATGATGGATTACTAATACTAGAAAAAAGTTTGGGATTATCAGATATGTGATCAGAGGCACCAGAATCAAGAATCCAAGTATCAGAAGAGGTCTGAGAGAGGCAAGCGACAGAATTACCATGAGAAGATTGCTGAGTAGCTTGATACTGTAGGAACTTATCATATTCAGTAGCTGATAATGAGACATTAAGAGGTTTGTCTTTAGATGGTGAAACTTCAAGTGAATTGGCTGATTAAACAATATTAGCTATAGTACCCGAATAACTAATCAGTTGGTAACACTTTTCCCTGATATGACCCATCCTGTTACAATGAGTGCACTGGAGACGTCCACGACCCCGACCTCCTCGACCACGACCTCCGCAAGTACTAGAGTGAGAGATCAATACTGAAGAATCAGGAGATGGATTCTCAACATGTGTTACTACCGGAGATGAAATACGTAACAACCGAGCAAACACTTCTTCCATGGAAGGAATACTAGGACTAGCTAATATCTGATGGCGAACTAGATCAAGATCAGCTCGAAGGCCATATAGAGTGAGAATCATGAATAGCTTGTCGCTTTGTGCCTCTTGGTCAGCCAGATCAGTGGTAAGAGATAATATTTCAGCAAGTTCAGCTTTGACATTCTGAATCTTGCCCAAATAGGTGGACATATCCTGATCAGCCTGCTTTAGATTCAACAGATTAGAGACCACAGTGTAAAAATGTTGGATATCATTAGTGTATAAACTTCTGGCCCGTTTCCATAATTCAAAACATGTCTTATATGCCCGAAAAATCTGCAATATAGAAGGTTCAAAGGATGCCCAGAGTAAACTGCATAATTGGGCATCGATCTTTTTCCAATTGAGTTGTTCAGGGGTTGGAATATCAGCCAATGATTTCGTGAGATGATTTTCATATCCCTATCCCATAAACCATAACTCAACAGATGCAGCCCAAGATAAATAATTAGATCCATTCAATTTCTCAGTAGTAATAACAGGGGATCCAGAAAACACAGAGGTAAAAGTACTAGATTTTGACATACCGATTTCAGATTTTTCAGAGGTAGACATACCGATGAACAATAATCGTACTACTGGAATGAAACGCAGCAATAAAGAGACATGCTATAAAGAAACACAGCGGAAAATAAAAATTAAGGTTTTTTCTCCCTAAGCTCTGATACCATGTTGAATATAAGAAGAATATATATTCAGATGATTTTCAATATACAAGAGGGAGCCTCTATTTATAGGCTAAAGTGTTTAACCTAACATAATGAACCTAGACTAAATATAAACCAAATACGCAATAGAAATTACACAGAAATAAGGAAACTAGAAATAAGTAAAGATACTATAAATAAGGAAATTTGACTCACTAATTAAGCTGCCTATATTTACACTCTAACAGAAGAAATGTAAGATCATGAGAACACTCAGCTGTAAAGGAAGTATATTTGAAGTGTGTTAAAATAAGAAAGGTGACAAGATTACTGACTGCTTTGCCGATATTACAATTTGTATTTAGATTTTAGATTCTGCTTTACACGAATGAATTCAATACACATTTATCGTATAAGGCAAATAACAATGTGTTAGGAAATCATAACTTGAAGTTTCAGGATGACTTAGAACGTATCACTAGGTTCATATATGGCTCAGGAAATGTACTCAAATAGAGCAACAATATCTCGCATTTGCAGTCACGAACCCATAAACCCAAGCTCTGATACCAACTTGTCACACCCCATATGGAGGCATGACTGGCCAGAGGAATGGGTAACCAAACCTTCGTAACCCTGACTTTAAAATAAAGAAACAAACAAGACTCTTGACCAAACCAATTAATAAAAGTAGAATTTGGAAAACATAAGTTAACTACAAATAAAATATTTACCGAAATACATAACAATTTATTGAAAATTTTGGCAGAGGTTCCCTATAATGTGGAACATGCACAAAAATATAAACAAAGTATATATGGTAATAAACAACCAGACCACAAACATTTATTGGAATCACAAGGAGCTTCGCTACAAACATATCGTAAATAGTAACAATTAGACTATTATATAAAACAAAACATAACAACTCAAATCCCTAATGTGACTACAAACTTCCATCCTTTAGCTTCAAATATGTACTCATAAGTGAGGTACACTGAAATCCTGTTACTAGAAAAAACATCAACAACTGAGGAGTAAGTCATAAAGACTAAATGAGTGAAAAATGTACCCAAAGGGTACTAGCATCACTGAATACACAAATAGAATATATAGATCAGGTAATTTTAGAATAACATGAAATTTAAAATAATTAAAATCCCATACACACGTAAATATTGAAATCATAAAAATAAATACACACATGTCATGCAATACACTATACAAACAAATCAATTAAAACACTCAAAGCACACAAAGGGCTAATAGATTAACTTAGCACCCGCACACCATATATCCTCCCACCAGGCAATTTTTGATTTACACACCAAATATATGCTCTTTACATAACCACCTATCGAGGCTGAGTACTGGAATATTTTAAATCACATATCAAATCAAAGTATTATATGTGCACTTGGATTCTATTTCAAATATAAAAATTAGTTTGGATAATATTTATTTTATTATCCCTTATCAAACACAAACAAGTTCACATGTCAAGCATAATTCAAATGACTTAAATTAAACACTACACATTCTTATATACCTCTAAATATAAACACATTTACTCAAATATACATAAACAATACTACATATTAATCTAGCAACCAAAGAATACGTTGTCCACTCATAGTGATACAAATACCGCTTGTCGCTTCCTCTTGAATCCACGTGTATCGTTGGATCAACAATATGCTTTGGAGCTAAAAAACATATTCCCATGTACTACTTAGTTTATAAATTTTGAAATTATAATTCTTTAGTTACTAAAACTTATATATATCAATTTCCATGTGCTTTTTTTAAACTAAATCCTTTTAGGTATTGAAACTAAATTCCTTTAGGTATTCTAACAAATACCTTGTAGGAAACTTAGTTCCATATCATGTATATATATATATTATACATACATACCAAGAAATCACTACTAATTCATACTTAGTATAAAATGCACAACAAATGGCAAATATATCTTGTTTATTTTAAGATTAAATGAACTTTAAAAGGGAAGTGAAAGGATAATCTTTATCTGGATTAGATAAAAGAAAACATCATGAACTATGACCAATATCCACTAGTTCAAATTTTATTGCTTTTGGATTACTATAAAGTATATACACACAATAATGGACATAAACTAAATTTAGGAAGTGAACCACAGACAGATGAATCGAAATTCAAAAACAATCAACTGGGTTATTGATGTTGTAGTATGATAGCCTTGCATGGGTAATTTTTAAATAAAAAAGAAAGGTGCTATCTTATGCAGAAATTAGCTTTTAGAATTAGAAGTAACCTGGCTACATGTGGTGTATAAGACTATGACCTAGTAGAATATGAAAGACAACATAAATGAAATCTATAAAGTCCTTGGAATAATAATGGGAAAGCACATGAAGTTAGTTAGTAGGATTTATTTTGTAATTTGTAACCTCCTTTGTTTACTTGAAGGTCTTAGTTTAACAATTTGGGTTCTAGTTCTTGTTGGCTTTAATGCTTTCAATAATTTCATATCCAATTATAACAAAATAAATAAATAAATGCATAGGGATGCTTTAGAGTATGCAGATTTGGTTTTGGCCTAGGAAAAGAGTGTGTAGAATGAAAATCATAAAGACTAAAGGATAGAAAGAGTAGCAGGAAAGATTATTAACTGCACACTCTAAGCACCTAGCAGGGAAGAAAATTGAGTAAGAAAAATATTATTAGTCATTTAAAATTGATTCCCACATCCACAAAGAGGGCAAAATCGAGACATTAGTTCATACATAAATAAACAAAAGAAGAACAAGTTAGGTAGTTTGCATTTCTAAGTAGGCAGTAACAAATGCCTATAAATCAAATTGAAGACAAACATCATAAAGAAGGCATTTTTGCATATGCTACCATATAACTGTTATTACCTAAATCTTAGATAAGTTTCTTTAGATGGTATTTTAGATAGCAAAAGCCGGATAAAACTAGATCGCACTGAAATGACATGGCTCAAGTTATAGGGTAAAGAAATTAGAAGAAGATGAAAAAGTATGTAATATTAAGGTAATGGAAACAGAATATAACATATAAGCTTTGAGTTAGTATGAACACAGAGCTAAAATGATTCTAAGATTATAAAAGGAAAAGTTGGACTCTATGATATCTCTAAGCTTTAGATAGCCAGATTCTACTTAAAATACTAAAGATATATGTCATCTAAATTGTCAGTCTAAAGAGCTCCACTATAATTAAATAATTTTGATATCCAGCAACTGATGACACTAAAACAACCACTAAAAGACTTCAACTTAACGAATTATCAAGGAAATTAACATGTGAAGGTAGCTTACCCTTCTTACTGAGCACCAAGATTGTTGCCACCTTCCTAGTGATAGCTAATACACTAGGGTTTTACTGCTAAAGAGATCAAAGGAAACAAATGAGGAATAGAAATTGTTGTCCAAGAAGTTCCTAGCATACCATAACTAGAATTGCAGAGGAACTGCTTGTATGCATAAGGAAATAACCCGACTTATTCACTCCCCCCCAAGTTTTTCTTTCATGGGCCAACATAAACAATAATGATTATAATGGCTAACAATGGTATATACACTAACCTGTTAAATCAAATTGAAAATTCATGGAACTTGGACCCAAATTTGTAAATAATCATGCAAGCCAAAAAACTTAATCCTACAACCTATCCATAATATGAATGGGAGTATAATCAATTAAGGAAGAATGGAAAGCTAGTTGTGGGGTTAATAACACTCCTTTTAGGATTGCATTGCTACAATTTTTATTTTTATTTTCATTAATTAATTTATTTATTTTATGATAGTGGTTTAGCTAGGAATTCTCATACCACCCCCATTCTTAGCAGGATGAACACTATACTCTATTAGAAAAAAGATGAGAAAAGATATTAGACAACATATTAGAGAATGCATAATATGTCAAAGAACCAAATATGCACCTACTGTCTTGCTTGGTTTATTGCAGCCCCTACTTATGCCAATATTGTTTAGTAATGTATTACAATGGACTTAATTGAAGGGTTATCCAAATCTCAAGGGAAGGAATTCATACTAGTAGTGGTGGATATACTCATTAATTATGGCATTTTCATATCTTTATCCCACTGATACATTGCCATGATAGTAGCAGAACCCTTTCTTGACAACATATTCAAGTTGTATGGCCTACTTGAGATTATAATTTTTTTTAAAGAGACAAACTTTGTAAGAGTATGTTTTGCAAGAATTGATGTAGAAAATGGGAGTGATATCAAATATTTCATCAATTTATCACCTCTTGATTAATGGTAAATTTGAGGTTCTTAACAGGTGCATTGAGACTTACCTAAGACCTGTCAAAATGGCTTCCTCTTGTTGAATACTGACACAACACCAGTTTTCATTCACCTTATATACCCAAGGATTTACCTAATGAAGTTTTAAACATAAGCTTGATGGCTAAAGAAGCCACATTTAAACTAATGAAGCATCATTTGCTGAAAGCTCAAGATAGAATGAAAACTCATGCTAATAAGAAAAGAGTTAACAAGGAATATGTAATATAAAATTTGCAAAAACAATAAAACAACTTTAAAATGCCTTAGTCGAGTTATAAATTTTCTTTCCTTATGACTATATTTGGACCCTATTTGCAATAGGTTACAACAAATAAACATTCCAAGATAAAATCAGCTCTTTTACAAGTAAGGTTGCTATTAGATATAAACAGAAACTATAACTTGAAAAGAGAAAGAAAGAGGAGAATAAGAGATATCCAAAAATGTGGTTAACCATGTTGCTTTTATAGACTAGCAAATGTTTTTTCATTTAAGCAAAAAGTAATGAATTTTTTATCAAGTCAAATTACTTTAATAAATATTGAAAATTTCTAATAATTTCTCCCAATTTTCAAATTATTGAAACCACTTTGTAAGTGCCTTTTTATCTTGTCGCAATTGTTGGTTGTATAAGTTGTCTTTAGACTTAAATCTTTTCTGGTAATTATAAAATGTCAGAATCCAAAGTTTCATAAGACTTAAGGTTCTTTAACCTTTGTATTTGTAAAGTGAATAAAATGGTTTTAATTATATATTTGTTTCCATTTCAAACTAGAAGATTAGGTTTTTCCCGACAGTCTAATAGGTTTCCCACATAAGTAACCTCTCATTTTAAAAGCTTTAATCTCATCTCCTTCGATGTCTTCCATATCATATCCCTACCCATGCCTTTAGTAAAGGGATCTTCCAAATTAACCTTTGATCTTACATATCTAATAGTCATAACTCCTTTCTTGAGTTATTCTTTTACATAATTATGTCTTAAACTGATATACCTTGACTTCCCATTGTATATTTTGCTATAAACTCGTGATAATGTTGTTTCATTATCACAAAATATTGATATTGTAGACATTGGTTTAGGCCATATTGGAATTTCCAGTAATAACTCCTTAAGGAAATAAATTTTGACTCGCAATGAAACATGAAATCAAGATTTATTTTTTGGAGCCCTAAGAAATTGCTCATCCACCCTTTACAAAAGTCCAACCACTTGTGGACCTCGATTCAATGGAATCTGTTATCCAACTTGCGTCGGTGTAACCTTCTAATACTGCAGTAAAATTGCCATAACCTAATGAATAATTCATTATGCTTTTAAGGTATTTTAATACACTAGAAACAGCATTTCAATTATCTTTTCCTAGTTTATAAGTAAACCTACTAAAAAAACCTACTGCAAAAGCTATATCCAATCTAGTACAATGTGCTAGATAGTTAAGTATCATATCACACTTGAGTACTCTAATTGTGAGATACACGTTTCTTCATTCTATATTAATTTTATAGAATAATCATATTGAGTACTAACTGATTTGCAATTCTCATGATTAAATTTCTTTAACACTTTCTCAATGTATTGAGATTGACTTAAATAAATTTTATCACCAGACCTTGTAATTTTAATTCCTAAAATTCTACTTGCTTCCTCCATATCCTTCATATCAAATTTTGTTGATAGAAATTTCTTAGTTTCTAGTACCATGCTTAAATTAGTACTAAATATTAGCATATCATCTACATATAAACAAATTATAACAACCTTACCATTTTTAAACTTTCAATAAACGCATTTGTCCAATTTGTTTATTCTAAAACCATGTGAAAATATGACCTTGTCAAACTTTTCATGCCATTATTTAGGAGCTTGTTTTAGGCCATATATAGATTTAACAAGTTTACAAACTTTCTTTTCTTGGCCTTTAAGGATGAACCCTTCAGGTTGATCCATGTAAACCTCCTCCTCTAATATATTGTTTAAGAAAATGGTTTTAACATCTATTTAGTGTATAACTAGTTTATAAATAGGAGCTACTGATATCAAAAGTCTTATTGCACTAATTTTAGCAATTGGAGCATATGTATCAAAATAATATATTTCTTGATTTTGTTTAAACCTTTTTTGCTACTAACCTGGCTTTATATTTATCTATAGAATCATCAGATTTAAGTTTTTGCTTAAAAATCCATTTGTAGCCTATTAGTTTAAAACCTAGCTGTAAATCAGTCAAATACCAAGTTTGATTAGTCATAAGACTGCATTTCATCATTTATAGTTTATTGCTGTAATACATAATCTCTTGAAGTCATAGTTTCTTTATATGTTAAAGGATCATGCCTTATGTTGTATGCAGAATTATAAATATTTTCTTCTATCATATATATTAGTAGAAATCTGGACTATAGATTTTTTCTTTTCTTTCTCATTTGCTTCTTTTAGACTCAATTTCTTCTTCAATTTTTGGATTTGATTGAAAATCAGATCCTATAATTTTGCAGATTTGTATTGCCATCTTAATCCTCTTGATTTATGTAATTTCTTTTCCATTTTCTAAACATTGAATTCTCAAAGAATTTTACATCTCTAGATTTTATAATTATATTTTAATTTATGGAATCAGTTCCTTCAATAGCAAAATATTTGTATATCTTACTATTGTGAGCATAACTAAGAAAATTACACTTAATCTTTTTTTTGCCAGTTTGGGTCTTTTAGGATCGATTAACCTTACTAATGCTTTGCATCCCCAAACTTTTAAATCCCAAGAGAAGGTTTTCTCTTCTTCCATAAACCATAATTACAAACATTATTTTTCTTATGGGGAAAACGGTTAAGTATGTAACAAGAAATCATGAAGTTAGTAACAAAATATTTATCATAGTTACTAAGGTCCTATTTTTTCTTTCTGCAACTCCATTTTGTTAAGGACTATAAGTATTATAGCCCTTATAACTTGATAATGTAAAATCGAATTTTAAACACAATGTGTAAATTTATGTTATAAAATAAACAAATTGATTAAATGACAATATAGTTAAATATGTTACAATTCGATATCTTAGTGTAACCTTAATATGCGATTTAAAAATATTGTGTATTTGTTGTCATAAAGTAAATAAAATTATGACCAACTAAATTAAAGTGATGAAATAAATACATGTATATATTTAAAAATATATATAAACGCCTTTACTTTAAATTCTTAACTTTGACTAAAACTAAATTGAATAAATGCATATATGTATGGATATAACCCAAGTTTAAACATACACCACAACTTTACTCAAACTTGTTTTCCATTGACTCTATTAATTCCTTTTCTCTTTATTTTTCCCTTATTTTTTTTCTTTCTTCCCTTTTCAGTCAACTTATTCCCTTGTTTTTTTTTTTTCCATCACCTTGCCATTCCTCCTTTTTTTTTTTTAATTAAGTCTTCCTTGCTCTAGAAGAGTCGTTCATGTCCCTTCTTGGCCAAGCTCCCTTCACTTGTAACATGGTAAAATTTCTTCAACATCAACCATGCTACTTCAGGGACAGCAGCCTCTACCTCCTCTCTCTCTTTCTGGTTTTGGAGGCTCCTTCTTCCCCTTTTAGGTGGCGGCCAAGTTTGGTTGTGAAAGGGTAGTAGCCTTATTTCATGGTAGCAATTTTTTGCACTACTGGCTGAACCATCACCACTCTTTAGTCATGGGAACTCCTAATTAGGTGTGGCAACTTGTCTTAGAAGGTGTAACAGAGTGATGAGTTACCAAGCGGTAATTTTTAGCCACTTTGTTCCTAAGGTTTCCTTGTTTAGCTACTGTAATTTGGTGAACTCCTTGAAGGTTATTGAGTTAGATGTGAGAATTAGTGAGTTAGGAATGCTAAGGATTATGAAAAACAAAACCTTATGGGAGGAGGATTGATTATAAAAATTAGTTAAATTGATGTTAGATTGTTGTTGGAATAATTTTATTATATGTATCTGGGATATGTGCATATATGAATGTATGGATGGAAACTTGAAAGAATATGGAGGTTTTAGGGTGAATTGGCGTTGAACTCTCTTAATTCAAGTCTTTAAAATGACTAATTGAATACTTGTGGGATATGTATATATATACACATACACATCAATGAAAGGAAGTCATGCATTCAAGATGTTTGATAAAATGCCTACAAGAAAACTAGTTATAACTTTTTGAGTAAAACTTGGTGGATTTAAGTCTTGGTGGTTAGTTGTTGTTGGAATTTGAATAAAAGAGTAGATAATGGTTAGTTACTATTGTGGGTTAAGGAGTTACTAAAAGTGAGTAATAAGTGTGAACAAAGAAGGGTTAGTTATGAGTAAAATGTTGGAAAATGAAAGTTAAGAGGTTTTAAAGGGACGCAGGGCTAGATTTCGTGGGCTAGAGAAAGTTTGTATTTGGGGTATCCTTAGATTGAATTAAATTAATAGTTCCAAAGAGAAAGTTTAGCTTAGGGTCTTAAGATGATATCTACAAAATTCGGTGACCTAGTTCCAAGTATATTGATAGTTAAAGCTATTAGACCAAGGCTATGTCCCTGCAAGATTTTTACTGAGCTTTAATCAGTCTAGAAAGCTTTTTCCGAGGATTTGATTTGAATTAGCTTAGGACCTTTAAGTAAAAGTTGTTTCTAATATACTAAAGAGTAAATATTGAGTGTTCAGGTCTTAATTCTAATATTGAGTGTATTTTTTAGGTATTAGAAATCCTGACTGTGATTTTCGAGTCCTAATAATATCTGTTTTGGAAAAATTGATGTTAGGGGTCTTAAAGGTTGAATTAGAGTAGAGTGCTAAATATGAAATGTTCCTAACATCATGAAAAACTAGACTAGAAAGTTTTGTAATTTATTTCCTAAGTATGAGAATTTTATAAGCATCGGAATTACAAGTTGGCAACCATAAATTTGGACAGTGCCTTGTTTTTGTTCATTTGAAGAATTAAATAAGCTCAAAGCTGATTTTAAGAGAAATTTCTAAATAATAAAGGTGGTTAACATCCTGACGATAATGTTTAGACTTAGTTTTATTAAATTTGGTAAAGTATGTAAGTGAAAATAAACATATATCTAAGGGGGTTATGAAAATGCAAAAAAAAGAAATAAACTTTCAATAATTAACTATACTAATATACACATCCAAATACTAAACAGGATACCTATCTAGAAAACTACACTTGTCTATTAATAAATTCAATAAATGGTATTGAATTTCCTTTTTCTAGAGAAAGTTATGTTCAATTAATTAAGGTAAGGTCAGAGCTACCAAAATCCTGTGTTTTGCAAAATTTGATGCAAATTCAAATAATAAACTGTATTGACATATAAATCTAAAAATTTCAAATGATATACCATTATAAATTTACATGTGTCTAGTATTTAATAAAAATTTTACAAAACTAGTTTGGAATTTCCTAGAGAAAGATATGACTACTAGAGTGAACACTGGTCCAAATCCCAAGATTGGACAGTTTCGACATTTCTAACTTACTAGTGTTCTCTATCTTTTCTAATAGTTTCTTTCTACCCTATGCATTGTCAAAACATTTAAAATTTCTCTTCATTATTAACCTTATCACATAAAATACAATTCATACTACTTGATATGTGATAGCTTAATAGAAAATTTTCATTAAAAAACCCTAAATAAGTTGACATATAAGCTTAATAATTAAAAGATTATAACAATAACGTTTATGAATTAAGTATTATTTCGAAATATGAATTTTAGTTCCGAATCCTAATATGGACTTGATGAGGTGCGTGAACACAAGTGTAAGTGACAAATGAAATCGGTTAAAGGTGAGTGGTTAATTGTTACCCTGTGGGTGCTAGATTAGTGTATTTGATTGTTTAATATATGTGTGTATATAAATGTTATATATAAGTGAATAAGAATTGTATTGTTATGATTGAGTTATGTGAATTGTGTTTGATGTTTGAAGTTGTTTGTGAATTGTATTGTTATAAGTTGTTTGTGGTAGATTAGTGTATAAGTGAATTGTTTTTCAAAATGATTTATTTTTGAAATTGAAATCTAAGTGCACCTAGGACGTTTTAAGATTTTCTGATTCTGATAAGTGTTTTAAAAATATTGAGTGCTCAGCCTGGTGGGTGGATTTGAACAAGAGATTCAGTGATTCTATTTCTGATTCTGTTTGGTGTGCGAACGTAAAACTACATGTAGGAGATGGTGTGCGGAGTTGAGTTACTCAGTTGGCCCTTTTCTTACTTTGTATGTTTTGGTTACTTTGTTTGAGATTATGAACTTTAGATATTTGAATTGAATTATATATGTGATAAAACATGTGAATCATGACTTTATGAGAATTACACATACTGCTTATACTATTAAATTAAAACATGAAAATTATTACTTGAGATTAAATGATGATATATGTGCTTTGATTGATGCTAGTATTTTTAAGTAAGATTTTTCACTCATTGAGTACATAGGACTCATCCCCCTATTGTAGATTTTTTTTTTTTTTTTAAGTAACAGGAGTTCAGTGTATGGCGTCACCGAGCTCGTGACTTGCTGACAGAGTATGACAATGTATTTTCTAGGATCTTAGATTTGAAGTTAATGATAAAAGTTTACAGTCACACTAGAAATGTAGGGTGTCTAATTTTGTATGATGTAATAGTCTAGTTATTTGTCTTGTTTATAATGTGAACGGAGTAGAGCTCCTTATTGTCTTTGTGTTGTTGCTATGTGAAAATAGGAACCTATGTGTTTGTATTTTAAGGCATATTCCATATTGTAGGGAACCTCTACAGATACTTTCATTAAATTTATATTTGTTTTAGTAAACAAATTTTTACAGTTAACTTATGTTTTATAAAAGTTATTGTTATTCATTAGTTGGGTTAAGAGTCGTGTTTGTTTCTTTGTTTTGAAGTCAGGGTTACGGAGGTTTCATTATCCAATCCTCCGACCAGTCATGCTTTCGTGAGGAGTTGTGATAATAAGGTGCAGTGACTTGATGGATTATTCCATTCTCTTCATAGAAATCATTAAAAAAAAGATATTCACTACCCTATCAGATTGTAGTATTTTAATATTTATTTATGTCACACCCTCATACGAAGGCATGATTGGCCGAAGGGGTGGATAACTAAATCTCTGTAGTCCTGACTTCAAATAAAAAAAAAACATATATGAAAATTAACCAATTATAGTTAAAAAACAAAGCTTTGTCAAACCAAATTAAAAGCAAAAACTTATTTATCGAACACATGATATTTCAACTAAAAATTTTGGTAGAGGCTCGCAGTAAAATGGAACATGCCTGATAATACAAACATATATAGCTTGGTTACAATCAACCAATTAACAACAATAACAGTATGCACAAAGGAGCTCTGCTCCATTCATCTCATAAACAACAACTGTTAAACTGTTATACAAAATAAAACATGACAACTCAAAGCCTAATGTGACTGCAAGCTTTGTCTTTTGGCTTCAAGTGTGCGATCTTGAATGTATACCTTGTCGCAATATTGTTGGCAAGTCATTAATCTCTAGGTGATGAACACTGGTAACAATTCTCATATCACAATTCAATATTATACGTACGTACATTTGAATAACGTAAAATTAAACAAATGCCACTTATGCAATACACGAGATAAACAAATAAATCAAAATATTTGGAGCACACAAATCAAGCAATTCAACCAAAAAGATAAATTGGAGTAACTCGGCACCTGCACACCAATCGCATATCCTTTATGGGACAATTTTTTGTGCACGCACACCAAATATATTCTCTTTATATATCCATCCCTAGGGCTGAGTTACTTGAATATTGTAAATCACATATCAAATAATCAAATCAAAGTATCCAAGATGCACCCGAATTCTATTTTGAATGTAAAATTCATTTCAGATAAAAATTCATTTTATTGGCTCTTAATAAACTCAAACATAGTATTTAGTTTCCTTAAATTCCCATACAACTCATCAATTCAACATTACTCACACTCTAATTATTAGATTTAAAGCAAAGTTAATTACTTCAAATCATTCCAGAATTCAAATTCTATAATTTAACATTAACATAGTCAAATTCCATGTTTCTTAATTAACTATTTAACTAATGAAACCTATGTAAATCAACTTCTATGCATATATTAACATTTGATTTCTCTTAAGCATTTTGTCGAATACCTAGTATGCATATTTTATTCTTATTCATGTGTTTGTGTTTATATATATATATATACCTCCCAATACAATCAATACAATTCTATTAATTCTTATACTACTCATGTTTCAATTATTGAATTCAACTTAAACCAATTACTTAAAGTTAACCAAAAACTTGAATTATACATTTTCACCATAAATACAATTAAATTTCAAGCTTCCTTCTTCCAATTCACTTGATCATTATCTAGGTTTTCTTGTTTTCTTAACCATTATTCCTAACCAACTAACATCCTACATCTAATACTTAACATACAAAGAAAGTATTAAAACTAAACATCAATAAAATAATTGAATTTGGACGTAGTTTAAGCTACCACATGGCTAAATAGGCACCCCCTAGCTGCCACTAATTTCCCTTCTCACTTCCTCACTTGGCTGGATCAAAAAGTGTGAAAATTACCTCCAAATTTCCAGCCATAAAACTCAAAACAGGGCACTATTTAATGCCTTTGTTACAGCCGCTAAAAGCCAAGGTTTTGGCTCCAATACCTGACGGCAACCCACAACAACTAGGCTTCAAGCAAGGGAGGAAGGACCAGCTCTCTTTCTCAGTTGTTGGATGCCCAAAATAGGGCTGTTGTCACACGATTACAAGTTTGGCAGCAGTCTTTGAACAAGTAAACTTATAAATTAATCAAATAAGGTGAAGGCAAGGGAGGAAGGAAGAGGATTTGAGGACAAGAAAGTGCTTAACAATTAGCTAGAAGGAGGGGACTTCTCGCCAAGACAATGGAGAACAAGAGAAGAACTAAAACAAAGCATACATGAAGTCTCGGCTGGTTAAGAATAAGAGAAGAGATAGTAAGGTAGTGAAAGGAAAAGATAAGGAAAAAAAAAACAAACAAACAAACAAAACTCCTAAAAAATGAATCAAGGTCACAAATATGTGGAATTTAAATCTTGGTCATATGTATGTGTGTGTATATATATATTGTAAATACTTCCTAGTCTAATTTATTTAAGCACTTGTTTCACTTATAAATGAAAATTTACATAAGTTAAGTCCAAGTTCCAAGTCAACTAATAATGTGGTGAAATTTAATTCTTGCATTACATATATATAATTATGTTTATTTACTTTAATTTTACTTTGTGTAAAATTTTATTTACCTAGTTACGACAAGTTACATACAAACATTTTAAAGTGTACATTAAAGTATCGGGTTATAACAATCTCTAATTGATTTTCTACCTCGACTTTGTAAACTTTAAATTTATCAAAAGCCTCATCCTTTGTCCTTAACAAATATACATTCGCATACCTAGAACAATCATTTATAAATGTTATGAAATACTTTTTATCACCTCTATTAGAATACCCTCTAATTCACATATGTCAGAATGTATTAAACCTAAAAGTTGTGTATTTCTTTCTACCTTTTAAAAGATTTCCTAACTATCTTAAACTTGATACAAATTTCACATTTTTCCAAGTCATTAGATGACTCAATAGAAATTGCTCCTAATTTATTCATATTTCTAATACTATTGTAGTTTACATGACCTAACCGGGTATGTTATAAATAAAAAGAAAAATGAGTAGAAGTAGAAGAATGAAACGAGGAAGAAGAAGCAAAGTAAGCATAATTTATAACTTTATTATTAATATTAATCTTACACAGCTCATTGGTTACGTATCCTTTTCTAACATAGTTCCCACCTTTAGAAAGAATTACACAATTTGATTCAAACAGAATCTTAAAACCATACTTATTAAGTTGGCTTACAAAAATCATATTTCTCCTAATCACGGAAACATGCAAAACTTCATTCAAAATCAACCTTTTACCAAACTATAGATTCATGATAACAATTCCTTTTCCTATAGCTTTTGCAACAGAAGCATTTCCCATAAAAAAGACTTTGTTCATCTTCTAATGGCTCATAATTCTTGAATAGATTCTTGTCAATTGCACTACGTTTGATTGCACTAGAATCCAACCACCATTCTTTATCTTGTCCAGCCAAGTTAATTTTAGAAACCATAGCAATGAATTCATCATTGACTACCATGTCGTTTTGATTCTTTTTCTAATTCAGATAAACTAGGCATTATTTCTTGAAGTGTCCAAGTTTCCCACACTTCCAACACTCAACCTTTTTCTTTTTTTTATCTGAATTCTTTTCTTGACTAGAATATTTCCTTTTCTTGCCATGTGAAGTAGATGTACCTTCTATGACTAAAGCCTTTTGAGACTTGTCATCTAATTCAAATTTATCCAATTTCAAGAATTCTCTTCAACTTGAATATATTAGATTAGATCTTTCATAGTTATAACATTTTTCTTTTGTCTTAACTCTTTACGACAATCTTTCCAAGTTAAAGGTAATTTTGAAATTATGTTAGAGACTTGGAATGATTCATCAAGAGAATGGCCCTCATAAATTATAGAATTCATGAGAATTTGTAACTCATGAACTTGAAATGAAACAAATTTGTCATTGGTCATTTTAAAATCAAAAAATTAACTAACCAAGAATTTCTTATTTCCAGCATCTTCGACTTAACATTTATGATCTGAATTTTCCCATAATTCCTTAGCAGTTTTTCCATAAAATAGATTTAAGATTGTAATATAAAAGTTGCAAAAAACAATAAAACACATTTAAAATGCCTAAACCAAGTTAGAAATTCTCTTTCCTTAAAACTATATTTGTACCCTACTTGCAACAGGTTACAGCAAATAAACATCCTAAGATAAAACATGCTCTTTTATATCTAATATTGCTATTAGATATAAACAAAACTATAACTTGAAAAGAGAAAGAAAGAGGAGAAGAAGAGATATCCAAAAATGTGGTTCACCGTATTATTTTTATAGGCTTTTCATGTAAAGACATTCTTGTAATTCATAAAGAAATTAATTTATAAAATCAAATATCTTTTCATTTATGTAAAAAAATAATGACTTTTTGATCAAGTCAAATTATTTTAATAAATATTAAAAATTCCTAACAGAATATTCTGAAGGTAGTTGGATTTTTTGAAGTTGCAGCCTTGTAGGTAATCTTCTGTGAAAAATAAAAATAAAAATACCATTTCCTAAGCTGTCATATAGGTACTTTGGACCACATATGATCACCTGGAGAATTGGTAAGGTTGAGCATTGCCATCTTCTGCCAAAATTCATTCTACATTTCACTTGTCCCGGCTCAAGCAACATGTAAGAAATGCACCTATTAGTACTAAGTTGCCTGAATTTTCTAAAGAAGGAGGGATGATGTTGTAGCCACATGCCATATTAGACATGATGGTGATTAATGAAAATTTTCAAGCCATTACTTAGGTCTTTATTTACTAGACCCATCCTGATATGCAGCCTAGTTGGATTACAAGAAGTTCCAACAACAATTCCCTCAGTTTTCTGAAGATTCTTGAGGAAAAGTGTTATCTAAGAAGAGGCTACTTGATAAGAATTTATTAATTTAGGGGGGTAAAATTGTAATTGGGTTCTGTATGAAAACAATGAGGACTATCACCGACTCTCCAAGTCCCCAGAACTTAAACTAGTCCCGCGTGGGTGATTTCTTAATCAAATTTTATAATGCTTAAAATACGTTAAACATATGTCCTTTAAGCTTTAAGTCATATTAATTTTATGCCAAATTCACTCAGAAAAAAAAAAAAAAAAAAAAAAAAGATTCAACAATAAATTTCAAATACGTTCTACTTTTTCTTTAAACTTCTGAATAAATATATATTTTTTAAAACTTCTAGGTAAGTCCTACAACAATTTCAGATGATTAATAACTTTTAGGGTAAATATCACTGTGCCCACCTATGGTATTTTTTGTGTCACTTAACCCATCCATGGTTGCAACAATTCTCTTATTACTCACTTCTCTCCATTTTATTTATTTTTTCTTGAATTAAAGCACATCAGTCCCAAATATTTAATCCCAAGTTAATAACCACGAAAGTTGAATTTGTCTTGAACCTAATTTTTCTGTTTATATTTCATGAACCTAGTAATTAATTTATCAAAAATAAAAGTAATTAATTGCTTTGAGTACACAATGTTTATTGTTCAACAAGCCAATAGAAAACGTGCAATAAAACACTAATTATTTTCAAATCTAACCATGCAGAAGTACTGTATTTAAATGAAAATTGGTGATTGGGATGAGGAAATAAAAAAATAGAAAAAAAAAGGTTGAAGACAATTTCTTGGTTTCTTTTTTGTGTTGCCCAAGTTGCCAAGTGTAATTTGATATTTCATTAGTCTGATTATTTGAGATTAATTTGCCAACAGTTTGAGTTAATTTTAAGAAAAAAATAGATTAAATGAAGAGAAATAGATAATAAGATAATTATTGCAACCACAAGTGAGTTAATTGATACAAAAAATATCACATGTGGGCAAAATGATTTTGGCTTATACCAGATGGGCAAAGTGATATTTGCCCTACCTTTTATACTAAAAATAGATGCCTCCAAATGGTCTTAAATAATTCTAAGTCCCATATTACCGTTTCTTTTATATCTTTCATTCCTTTTTTTATATGGTATTTGACTTGGACTATTTTAATTTATTGTAAATTTGGTTTAAATTATTATATTTTTAATTGTGAATTTTTTTCCATTGAAACATAATTGCTATATGTTCTTTAATTATGAAGCATGGAGCAATGATAAGCAAGTCGCACTCCAAGGTGAGAACACAAGTTCGAACCTCGGAGCTACTTGACCTTGCTGTTTAGGAAAAATAATAATAGTAGTTTATTCAAATTAATTTTTTTTGTAAAAAGAATGTAATATGTTTAAATTGTCATTCTTTCAAAAATGAGTTGAACTTTAGGTGATTTTTACTTTCAAACTACTTTACATTCTATAACCAAATAATAATAATAATAATAATTGTTATAACCCGATATATTTTAACGTATATTCTAAATATTCGCATGTAACTTGTTGTAATGAGATAAACAAAATTATAAACCAAGAAAACTAAATTGAATAAGTAAATGTATATATGTATATAAGTGTAAATTAAGAATTAATCTACACCACGTATATATATATATATATATATATATACACACTAATAAAGTGAAATTAAACATATACCACTTATAAAAATAAAAATAAATAAATAAATTTACTTTGACTTTAGTTTTTCATTTTTGTTTTTTTTTTTTCCCGCTCTTTACACCTATCCACCGCCTTTGTTTTCTTGTTAATTCTTCTGCCTTCAAACCGTAACTCATGCCCTGTTTCGTTTTTTTTATTTTGGTCCTGAAGAACTTTCTGGTTGCCGAGTGAAGTTCTCAACTGGCGAATCCTCTTCCTTCCTCCCTTACAGCCAAATCCTCTTCCTTCCTCCCTTACTTTCATCTTATTTTGGTTGGGGTTTTGTCCTCAACTGGCGACTGGCAGCACTAGGAACCATATACAGCAGCCAACTTCATCCTCTTAGCTTGTAAACTAGTGAAGGTTGATTTTGGTGGATATTAGAGCTGTTGTTCAGCTCGGGTTGCAGCAAACTGCAGCCATCTTGCTGCCTTCCCCTACTCTGCCTTCACTTTGTCATTTCATTCTTTGTCTAGCCAAGCTGTTAGGACCTGATTAGCTAGTGTATATTTTATGATGTGGTACATCAAACTATTATGATTACTTAAGTCATAAATTTTCATGGAATTAGTTAAAATAAAATAATAATTAAATATATATATAGGTAATTTAATATTTATATAAATTAAAATGAATAAACTTAAATACATATGTGAATACATGTAAATAAAATATTTATTCTCATTTGATAATGAGTTGTTGAAATAAAACGTTTATTCTTATTTAATAATGAGTTGTTGTGAGTTAGAGTCCATTTTATAAAAATAAAATTGTTAGAAATTATGTAAATTATATCAACATAAATAATTAGAAGTAGAATTAACTTACACCACCTATTAATTAAATAACCAATTGTACATTTAATATATTATTATTATTATAGCTTTGTCTTGTTGCCAAACTTATCAACCGACCTTGCTTGGATATTTTCTTCCTTCTTCCTCTCGGCTGGCCCTGTTATATCTTCTGTTCTTCCAACTTGCACCGCCAAGCTTCCTTAGATTAATAGTATGAAATCTTCTTTGGTTAAGTAAGTTTAAGGTATGAGCTACCCCCTTTTCCCCTTCCTTTATTTTAAGGTGCTATTTTGTTCCTCTTGTGCCGTGTATATAGTTGTAGGTGCCAAGAAAATGGGTTCTGTTTTGGGTATTGGTGTTATGGTTTCTTGGCTGTGAACTTAAGGAATGCTAGGCAGGTGTGTGCTGCCGTGAAATTCATGGGAGAAGGGTGTAGGGTGAGATGGTTGGTGGCTATGACAGGGCTGAATTTATGTCCTGTTTTCTAATTATGTAACCGAATAAAAGTGGTGCAAACAGTAGTGTTTCTACCTTGTGTGATCATGCCCTTGTTGGCAGCTTCAAGTAGTTCATGGATGAGTAGAAGATGGACAGTAAGCTGCTGCCATGAGTGTGCAGTGAGAATGGGTGCAAGCATTTTTTTTTTCAAAGCTTTGAACGGATTAAGTTGATAATATAAAATAAAACATTGCTGAATTCTTAATTTAAGTATGTAAATGATGAATACTTTAAGTTTAATTAGGAAAGTAGACTATATACATTTTGTGGGTAAAATGGATAACAAGAAATTATGAAAAAAAACTGATTAAAATAATTCTTAAATTAATAATTGGAGGATAGGTGCAAGTAAATGGATAAATTATATATATGATTTCTTGATGTATTTATAATTATTAGAATTGGAAGTGAAGATTCAAACATGTAAATTAAGATTAGTATGACTAAATGTACCAAATTTTAGATAATTTAAGGTTCAATGTTGCAAATATGTATAAATGTGACCGAGAAGTTTCATTAATTAGGATTTATTGATTAAATTATTAAGTAGAAAATTGTGATAATAAAGTTAAGAAACTAAGCAATATATGAATTGGTGATTTTTAGCTCCAGAGCGTATGAAAGATGTTTTGACACCCTTGCAGGCTAAGCAAACTGACCAACCCCAACTTTGAGCCTAGTGAATGAATTACATGCCCCTATGGTTGTCGGATTATTATGTACAATTATGTGTATATTTGAATTGATGCATTATATTGAGGAATACACAAGTATATTATTTAAGTAATTTAATTGAAAGTATAATTGCTTGATCTTGAGTGTAGTTGATAAGAGCCAACAAAATGAAATGTTCTGAGAATGATTTCTTAATTATTTATGGAATTACAAATCTAGATGCACCTAGGATATTTGGATTTGACATTTGATATGAATTATTCTAATTCTGACAATTATTTTTAAAAAAATTAAAGTGCTCAGCCCCGGTGGGATGGATTGTGTATGGAGAATTAATTTGTTATGCTGGCATGTAAATGCCCGGTGAGGAGAGATACTGTTGTGAGGGGCTAAGTTACTTGTTGGCGCTTTTTTTGTTTAATTGTTTGTTTGTATGAGTTGATTGACATGTTGAAATTCGTGAACTACGTGAATTGTGATCGTATGATAATTATGTATGTGCATAAGTAATTTAAATACGAGTTTAAGCTATGATATATGTGTTGTGTGATGCTGGTATCCTTGGGGTATATGGTTTGTTCACTGAGTCCTTGTGACTCACTCCTTCCTTTATTGTCATTTTTTTAGTTACCAGGAAACTGTTGTTGGTCGTGACAAAATTTGCTACTTGCTGACTCTCCCGCGACAAGGTATATCTGGAAATCGCACACTTGGAGTGTAAGGGACAACACTTACAGTTATTTTAGGTGTCATGCATTTCTGTTAGATATATATTGAATTCACCATGGTGATTTCATGTTTTGTTAGGAGCGGAGCTCCTCTGTATATTCTGATAGTATGATTTACTATTGACTTTGTAAATAGGTTGTTTATATGTATTATGGGCATGTTCTATCTTATGGTGAACCATTGCCAATATTTTTAGTAGTCGTTTTATATTTAACAGTCGAGTCTGGAATTTTATTCTAAATTAGTAATATTTATTTGTCATAACTGTAATGTGTTAAAGAGTCGTTGATATACAGGACTTGAGTTTCCAAGGTTACGGAGGTATAGTTATTCATTCCTTGAGCCAGTTTGTGCAGATTCTATCTTAGCCAAAGGAGCTTAAAGGCTTCACGCTTTGCAACTTGATCTTGGCAGCAGCTAATGTTTTGTGACCTTAGGTGAAGTAGTTTCCTACCTTAATTATTGGGTTTGTTGCATAAAATTCCTTCTTGTCATGATTAACTTGACCTTTTTATATTTTCGATAATTGAGGACTAGAATCCAGGATTAAGAAAGTGTGAGTCAAAGTTTAGGATTAAAGAACTAAGAGGATGATTATGTGATCATTGGAAAAGGAATTTTTTTTTTTTTTTTTTTTTTTTTTTAAATTCAAGGGTGTAGATATTGGAATGGTAGATTTCAAGTCTTTGATAAATAATTAATTGAACTTGAAGTAAATTTGGGAATTGGAGTAATATGGAATTGGGGGTGTTATGTTAAATTTCTTAAAATAGGAAAATATCTAAATACATACACCTTAATGAAAGTGTGATAGCCCTGATCATCTAGAATATATTTTTAGGATGATGTACGTAAACTATCATAATTACGTAAATGATAAATTTTCATGAGATAAATTAAAATAAGAGAATAATTAGATATAAAAACAAACAAATAAATAAATAAATAAATAAATATATATATATATATATATATATATATATATTTAGGGAATTTAAGGTTCACTTTACTGATTACTTGGATTTAAATTTTATTTTATTTTTTATAAGAATTGCATTATAACTAATGTATGTATATATATATTACTATTAAAGATCATTGAAGTATATATATATATATATATATATATATATATATATATATATAGTTTTATAATAAATTATTAACACATGTTTGAGAGTTAATTTAAGCCATACATTTATATTAATATATTGTTATATGATTTTATTTTTCTTTTTTCTTTCTTCCTCCTTTAACCGACTTAGTGTATGGTCTTAATTCTCCCTTTGCATTACCGTCCCCTGTTTAGGTGCCGGAGGAATTCCATTTTCCTTGGGCTGACCGAGAGAGAGAGCTAGTGTTATGACAGCAAAAAATTCAATCCTTGTTGCTGCCGATTCCTTCTCTGCTTGGTACTCTTTTGCTTGACCGCTATACTGGATCCTAGGAGCTTCTACGCTTTCTTTCCTGTTTTGGCCGAGAGATCACTATCCAAGGGTGTTTAGCTTCTCCTCCTTCTTTGTGGTTGCTGTCCTCTTGTTACTTGGCCATGTAGAGGAGTAGAGAAAGGTCTGTTGGGCAGCTATCTTCATCTTCTGTTTTGCACGGCAGCAGGTGGGGTTTAAGCCTTGTAGTGAGCAAGGTCAGTTGCTTGAGAAGTAGCTTGTGGGGGTTTGCTTGGAGGAGGGCGTGAGTAGTATTCTTGGCTGTGAGGATAGTTGATTGCAACTGCCCTATTCTAGTTGAAGTGAACGGCACCTTATTGTCTGTTTAATGGAGTACTTCAGGCCATGAGAGTCTTATGTGGTGGCACAGCTTGGTGGCTCCAAATCTTTCCAATTGAACCATGAGGGTAAGTGAGTTGATTGCTATAAGAAATCCTGTTGGTTGTCTCTGTTTTGGGGCAGCAACATAAGTGTTTTTCCCTTTCTCCTTTTTATCGTTTTATGTGTTAAGTTAGAAAGAGGATTTGGGTGTAAGAATCGGTTGCAAGAGGAGTGTTAGTATGTGTTAATCTTTAAAATAAGATATGTTAGTTAGGGGTTGAACATTAAAAAGGTTTAGTCTAAATTCTTGATGTAAATTAGGTAATTATTGAATTGAAATTCAATGAATAAATGGCAATACTAGGAAGGGTGGATAATTCATTGAAGTTAATTATGAATGGAACTTGGATACATGGAAACTCTTAATTTATGTTAAATTAGTGGCGTATATTTATGGACACACAATCATGGAAATGACTTATTCATTTAAGTATGCTACAAATGATCAATCATCCCTCATGCTATTCAATTTAACTCTTTGGGAGATATGTAACTTATATACCTTATGCCCTTCATAGAATTTTGAATATTGCATGGAAGTGCAAATTGGCAGTAGACCTATAAAGTAGCTATTATAAGTATTCATTAGAATTAGAAATTTAGAATTCAAATATGATGACTTAGGAGTTATAATTCTTTAGTTTGATGAAATTGTTGGGAACTTTCTTTTTGTTTAATTAATAAAGTGAAATGGATAATTGGTTGGGAATACAAATAGTTTCTAGTAGTATATAAGTAGGTGAAGACTTAATTTCCAAATCGTGTAGTACTAAGATAAATATATATGTATACATAGGAGTTACAAATTCAAATATGATTTATTGCTTTAATTAATATGTATATACTTATGATTTTTTTTTCAGTTACAGATTGTGTTGAAGACGCTCACACACCTTCACAGGCTAGGCGGATTGACGAACCATGTTCTTGAATTTAGTGAGTGTTTAGTGAGTGAATTACGTGCATTTTGGTTGCTAGATTATTGTGTGCAATTATATGCGTATTTGAATAGAGGTGCTACAAGGAAAAAATAAGCAAGTGTTATATTTCAGTGATTTATTTGAATTATGTTTGTTTGATATTGACTATGGTTGA
The DNA here is from genome assembly GCA_029379385.1 of Quillaja saponaria. Taxonomy (NCBI): domain Eukaryota; kingdom Viridiplantae; phylum Streptophyta; class Magnoliopsida; order Fabales; family Quillajaceae; genus Quillaja; species Quillaja saponaria. Next base: position 13,881,737 of record CM055617.1, read on the forward strand.
TAAAGGCCAACAAATTAAAATTTTCTGAAAAAAGATTGTTTATTTCCGAAACTTAAATCTAGGTAAGATATTTTAAATTGGAATTATGTGATACTTTAACTCTAGGAAATGTTTTGAAAAGTTTAAGTGTTCAGTCCTGGTGGGATGGAATATGTATGGAGATTAATCTGTTGTGTGGGCACGAAATTCCCAATAGAGGATGATATTGTTGTGCGAGGCTGAATTACTTGTTGGCCCTTTGGTTGGTTGTATGCTTTGATTGCTTTGTAATATTTGGTTACTGTGTTGAAAATTATGAAATATGCTAATCGTGAGATTAAATAGTGATATATGTGTTATATGATGCTGGTACCCTCAGGGTACGTGATTTGCTCATTGAGTCCTTGTGACTCACTCTTTTCACTATTATTGTTTTTTTAAGTTTCAGGAAAACAAAATTCGTCAATTTCAGAATTGTTACCTGCCGAAATTACTACGACAAGGTATAGCTCATAATCGCACACTTGAGGCTTAAAGAACGACACTTCTAGTCATTTTAGGTGTTATGTGTTGTTGTTATATATATATATATTGAATTAACTATGGTGATTTCATGTTTTGTTAGGAGTAGAGCTCCTCTATATATTATGATACTATAGTTTACCATTAACCTTATAAACAAGTTGTTTATATGTATTATGGGCATGTTCCACTGCCAAATTTTCAATAAACATTTTATATTTAATAACAGAGTCATGACTTTATTATAATTCAATAACATTTTATTAGTCTTAATTGTAAATTATTTAAGAGTCAAAAATGCACAGTATTTGAGTATTCAGAGTTACAAGGGTGTGGTTATCTATTCCTCTGACCAGTCATACCTCTATTTGAGAGTGTGACAAAAACTAACTAATGCCACCAAAGAAACTTTGAAGGGATGTATGGAATTTATTATACCCTCTAAGTAGTTAATAAAATGTTTAAAGAAAGTTTAATTATAATACATATAGGAATTGACCTACACTTTAGCTAGTTAAAGGAATAAATAGGAATTATAATTATGGAAATGATGTACTATTGAGGAGAAAAAGAGGGAGAATCGCCTACGTTGGTTTGGACATATCCAATGTCGGCCAATAGACGTAATAGTTAAGAAATGTGACTTGGTACATGTGTCAGGTGTTAGATATGGTAAGAGGATTGGGACCGTCATCGAAAAAGATATGACTACTCTAGAGATTGCTGAAAATATTGTTTTGGATCGATGCGAATGGAGGGAAAGAATTCATATAGCCGACCCCAACTAGTTTGGGATTTAAGGCTTAGTTGAGTTAAGTAGAAATGATGAACTATGCAATGCTTAAATTTATGATTTTCAGCTCTAGATCATGTCGAGGATATACCGATACCTTCATATTCTAAAAGGAATTACGAATCGAATCTGTAAACTTAGTGAGTGAATTACGTATTCTTTGGTTGCTAGATTAATGTGTTTAATTGTTCATGTGTATATTTGAATGAATATATTTATATTGAAATACGTAAGAATGTACAGTGCTATAATTGAATTATTTAAATAGTGTTTAATATGCAATTTTATTTGTGTTTGATAAGGGCTAATAAAATGAATTTTTATTCGAAATGATTTTTACATTCGAAATAGAATTCCAGTGCACCTAGCATACTTTGATTTGATTATGAGATATGATTATAAATACTTGAGTAACTCAGCCCTACTGTGTGGACGAGGATACGTAATTGGTGTGTGGGTGCTGAGTTTCTCCAATTGACCCTTTTGATTGTCATGTTTGAAGTGTGAGTTCTAAATACTTTGATTGATTTATTTATCTTGTATATTATATAAATTGTGTTTAATTGATTTTGTGATAATTGTATGCACTTATGTTTAACATTGAATTGAGATATGAAACATGGTTACATGAAATTATTTAATTTATATGTGCTCTTTATGCATTGGTTGATGTTAGTACCCTTAGGGTACATTTTTTGCTCACTGAGTTTTTGTGAATCACTCTTTATTTGTTGTGGTTTTTTTAGTATAAGGAGACAAGCATTTGTCGCCGATAGATTCATGACTTGCCTTTTGCAGTGCAACAAGTTATACTTTCGAGATCGCCCACTTGAAGGCAAATTCAAGTCACTTGTCAAGAGATTGAAGCTCTAGCTACTCTATTCAAATTCACCTTGGTTGGTAAGTTTTCTCATGGTCGATCCCCAATGACTGAGATCCGTAACTAACCCCGAGGCTGAGTTACTTGAGTATTTATAATAATTATCAAATAATTAAATCAAAGTATTCTAGGTATACTTGGATTTTATTTCGAATGTAAAAATCATTTTGAATAAAAATTCATTTTTATTAGCCTTTATCAAGCACAAACAAAGTCATATGAAGCATAATTCAAATAACTCAATTATAACATTACACATTCTCATTTACCTCGATATAAACATATTCATCGAATACCCACATAAACAATTACCTATTTTAATCAAGTAAACAAAGAATACATTATTCGCTCACAAAGTTTATAGATTCGGTTCGTTGACCCGTCTAAAATATGAAGGTGTCGGTATATCCTTGCCATGATCCAAATCTGAAAATTATAACTTCATATGTTACTTAGGGTAATCATTTCATAATTAATTCTACGATTCCTCAATCCTACATGTATACACTTAACATACTACTTGAGAACTAATTCCTCTTAACCATTTTACTGAATATTGTAAAGGTGTATTTAAGTTCCTTAAATGCATTTACATGTATGTTTATACATGCACTAAGAAATCTCACACAACTTATTAATTCAACATTAATTATACTCTAATTATTGTTTAAAGTAAAGTTAATTACTTCAAATAATTCAAGAATTCACATTTTATAGTTTAACATTAACATAGTTAAATTTCATATTTCCTAATTAACTAATGAAACTTATGTAAATCAACTTCTATGCATATATTAACATTTAATTTCTCCTAAGCATTTTGTCAAATACCTAGTATGCATATTTTTTGCTAATTCATGTATGTGTTTATATATATATACCTCCCAATACAATCAACATAAATCTATTAACTCTTATACTACTCTTTTTTTTTCTATATATCAACCTTTAATTTAGTTTAATTAATCAACATAATCAAAACTTAAATCACACAATTTCAACACTAGTTTATTCGAAAACTTCATGCAAATAACTTTCAATTTCTAGTCTTAACTCTTGTTCATATTTACTTAACTCCATGACTACTTATTATTTTACAAAGGAAAGAATTTTATGCAAACAATTTAAGTAGTGAAATTAGTAATTATCACCCACAACCCAACTCCAAGAAAGATGGCTACCACAAGGAAACCTTGTTGGCTGCTCCACCCAAGTGCACGGCAGCCTTACCAATTCAACCACCAACTCGACTGAACAAGGAGAACTCACAGTGGAGATAAAAGGCAAGCAAATCTGCTACCTCTACACAGCAACTTTGCTGTCCACCACTTGTTCCTACGGTCAAGATAGAGAACTAGAGGGAAAGAAGAAATAAGAAGCAGGGTATAGACCAAAAGGGTAGCAGTAAACTGTTACTGGTTGCTGCCAACGGAGCTGAAGTATAACTCCCAAACGCCTCCAAATCCTAGCTTTCATTGCCTACAAAAGGAAAGGAAGAAGGAGCTCACCAAAAAGGTTGAACTTGGCAGCAAAGAAGAACAAGTAGAAGGCAGCATGAAAGCTGGTCACAGCTGGAACAGAGGACACCAAAAATAGAGCCAAACAATTGGCCAAAAGAGGGAATGAAATGGAATAATTGAGAAGCAAACAAGGGAAAAAAAATTTAAAGAGCAAAGTCAGTTAGATGAGGAAAAGAGAAAGAAAATAAAACAAAAAAATAAAGAATAAATTAATACAACAATGATTAAGTCTAAAGTCAAAATTTTACACTTGTGGTCATAAATTGATCTTATTTATAGGGGTGTATATATATATTTACATATATCATATATACTTTCTAGTTTATTTTTTATTTACACATTTGTTTTATCTATCAATAAAATTACATAATTAATTACAAGTTCCAAATCAATCAATAGTGTGGTGAAAATTAATTATTGCATTACATGTATATATACAAGTGTTGGTTTACTTAAATTTTACTTTGTGTAAAGTTTTATTCACCTAATCACGACAAATTATGTAAAACATTATAAGGCATGCATTAAGCTAACGGGTTACAACAATAAATAAGTAGGAAATTATAACCATAAAATTGATAAGCTAAACAATGCTTGAATTTATGATTTTCAACTCTGGAACGCGTGGTGGATCAATCACCACCTTTGAATTCGAGGAAGAATGATATGCAAAATCCCTAAACTTTGTGAGTGGAAAACATTGCTCTTTGGTTGTTAGATTATCTTAGATATTTGTTTTGATGTATTTATGAATATGTTCATATGGTTGCAAATATAAATGTGTAATGCTTTAAATTGAAGTAAGTGTTATATTGTTGACTTTTGCTTAATAATTGAATTGTACTTGATGTGTGACTTTGTTTGTTTTTTATAAGAGTCAATAAAATGAAAATTTTATTTGAAATGATTTTATTTACATACAAAATAGAATCTAGGTGCACCTAGGATACTTTGATTTAATTATTTGATATGTGATTTAAATTATTTGAGTAACTCAGTTTTGAGAATGGATATGTAAGGAGTATACTCTTGGTATGCAGGAGCAAAAATACCCTGGGGAGGATTTGTGATTGGTGTGCGGGTGCTGAGTTACTCCAATTAGCCTTTTTGATTGCCTTGCTTGATTTGTGTGCTTTAAATACTTTGATTGATTTAGTTATCTTATGTATTGCATAAATTGTAATTGTTAGTTTTACGTTGTTTATATGTACGTACGTATAATATTGAATGATGATATGAGAAATGGTTACACCAAATTATTTAACGTATGTGTGCTATTTATACGTTGGTTGATATTAGTACACTTGGGGTATGTTTTTTGCTCATTGATTATTTATGACTCACTCCTCATTTGTTATTATTTTATTTTTTTAGTATCAGGAGACTAGCGTTTATTGCCAATAGATTCTTAATTTACTGACTGTATTGTGGTAAGGTATACATTCGAGATCATAAACTTAAAGCCAAAGGACGAAGTTTGCAGTCACATTAAGCTTTAGGTTGTTTTGTTTTATTTTGTATGCTAGTCCAATTGTTATTGTTTGTGATATAGCAAAGCTCCTTTGTGTATATTGTTGCTGTTATTGACTAGGTGAGTGTAACCAGATATGTTTGTATTATTGGGCACATTCCACTTTACAGGGAATCTCTGCCAAATTTTTTAGTTAAAGTGTTATGTGTTTTGTCAAATACGTCTTTGCCTCAATTTTGATTTAATAAAACTTTCCTTTTTAATTATTGTTGGTCAAGTGTCATATGTATGTTTCTCAATTTGAAATTAGGGTTAAAGAGGTTTGGTTACCCATTCCTTCGGCCAGTCATGCTTTCTATTAGGGTATGACAAAAATCTCTTTCTATGCATAATATGGGTTAATCTTTTTTCTATCATGTCGTCTATTTCTCATAACATATTATCTAAATATGTCAAGAACTTCGTTCAAGCAATTTTCTTTGGAGCACGTTAAATCGATTAGCACTCTGAGGAGCATATCAACGAAGCTGGATAAAGACAAATCAAGTACTTTAGTTGATGAGAAGAAATATCGCAAAATGATTGAATATTTTCTTTATCTCATTGCCAATAAGCCAGACATTATGTTCAGTGTATGCAAGTGTGGTAGATATCAGTCATGTGGATGAAACAACAACATGTGGATTTCAATGTACAATGTGGTCATATTCATATCTTTTGTGAGAACACAAGTGTTATCAGTCTCACAAAGAATCCTATTTAACACTCAATGATCAAGCACATTAAAGTAAGACATAATTTAATAATGGATCATGTTCAAAAAGGGATTTTATCTTGAACTTTGTCAACTTGAAGTTGATATCTTTATCAAACCCTTAATAAGGAACAATTTTGACAAAATTAAAAGAGAATGTGGTATGTCCACTCCAATATGCTAAGTTTAAATCTACTACTATGTTTACAAACCTTTATTTGTCTATGTGCATTCATAGAAAATTCCCTAAACTTATGTCTTTCAGTCGACTAAATCTGTTCAGCTGATTATAGTAGCTGAACTTACTCTAGCTAACATGTCTATTATGACCTCACTTACTAACATATTGGTCACGTGATGGTTTCCGTAAAAGAAATTCTTAGTATTCCTTTTTAGATTGCTTTTAAGTAAAAATCACATTATGTCATTCATACATTCAATGCATGTCTTATTTTTATCCAAGAATGTATAAAGTTGTTCAAACTCTCTACTCCTACATGTGTCTTGTGTTACATCTACTCTTTTAGAATCTTCAACTACTATTCTCTGCCTTTCTGTCTAATTCAAAACCTCCGTCATTCTAAAGTTTCTAAATTTGTCATGAATTCTTCTTCTGGATCTTGCAAAAGGACTAGAAATAGCTCCGACTTCTCCATTGAGCTCTAAGGGAGCATCTGCAGCTCAAAAAGCAGAAGATGGAAGAAGTTAATCAGAACATTGATGCTCTAATAGCTGAAATTAAGGAGTTTTTTTTCAAGAGATTGACATCCACTTAAAAGAATAGAAATAAGGAGGACTCATTGCAATCAATGAAAAGGAGAAGAATGTATTGAAACTTTTCCCTATAATTTGCAGTCGCAGTCTTGGATATCATTCTTGTATTTTGATTACTATAGGAAAATCCTCTTCAAATGAATGGAAGCTTAAATGTTTATATTCTTGTTCTAGTTATTTATTGACTTATTCTCATTATTCTTAATTGGTTTATATCTTTTCGGATCCCCAATTTTTTTTGGACTTTTGGCTAATAACAGAAAGAATGATAAAATTGGACAATAATAATATTTATAAAAAATTAATCTAAAACCCATGAATGGAGGGCTGAGCTCAACCCAACCAATTGCCATCTCTAATTATTATCTCATAAGATGTGCTTAATAGCTTGTTACCTTTATTAAGTTTTTCTTATTTTGTGAATCTTAATTACTTACCAGATGTTGTTTATTTAAATTATGATGAATATTGTGTATTATATAGATAAATTAATACTTTGACATTGTGTGATTACTCATTTTTTACTGTGTTAAATTATTTTGTTACTATCAAAGTATTGTGTTAATATATAAAACAAAGTGGGTCAAAATGCCATGAATTTGTTAAGATTTTTACAAAAACAAAAGAAATAGGGTAAATGGACAGGGTTTAGGTTAGTAGAGTCTAGATCAACTATAATTATAAAAATGTAGATACAAACCAAATTTGTATTTAGGCCCTAAAATAAATCTAAGTAAATATCGAATCTGGGTCTGTGACCTATTGTTATTCCTACATTCATACTTTTATAATTTATACCAAAAATACAAATAAAAAATCTTTCAGTAGTAGAGATTAGATTGAATTTGGTCGTTTTAGTTGGGCTTAATTAGTCTATGTTTAATTAACTAATTATTTGTGTTTGTATCCTCGTGTGGGGATTTTACTGGTCTGTTGTTCACTTTCGGCTTTTCACCATACAAAAATCTACAAATTAATGATTTTGGGCCTATCACCAAATTGGGCTTTTAGGTTTGCCCTTGGTAATTGGGCTGCATTCAACTAATTATCATAGCACGTTATTTGTGAGTGCGACACGAAGGTTTTGTTTTTTTTTTTTTTTTTTTGGTCTCTGGCTCTCTCTTTGTTCTTTGTTTATTTCTACTTTCTCACCACCACCCTGTATCGTGGCTTCTCTAGCGGCTGCATGAACCCAGCTGCTGACTTTGGAGTTTGCAACGTCCCTCTCTTGTTGGCCACCGTGAAGACCACCGCTTTTGTGAACTCCTCGCTATCTCACTGCCCTTGTGGTTTCCATGATCTTGGAGCATAATCATTAAGTCATAGCGGGCCTGCAATAGGATATATCAGTGTTGATTCTGCTGGGTTGAGTGGGGTCAATTGTATTTCTTCACACTGATTTTGGATATTTGGTTTTGTGAGGAATTTTATCTTTGATGAAGAAGGTTGGTTGCTGATTCTTCAAGGCTGATATTGTCTGGGGTTCATAATTTTAATTTTGTTATATTGAATCTGTTCTTGTCCTTTTTCTCTCCATAGTTTCTAACCCATTTAGGTTCTTTTACACTCAGCATTGGCAATAGAATAACAACTCGTCATCCATTCAGACCTTAAACCCCACCTGGGTAAGTGAAATTCTTCATGATTTTCATGTTTGAAACTCATGTTTGATTTTAGTTTTTATATTTAATTGGAAGGTTTTTAGTTTGTGTGACTAAAAGATTTATGTCGTTTGGGTTTCCAGCGCAGATTATCATTTTTATAAGATTCCTTTAATTTTTGGTCATTGGTGAAGACTCAATAATGAAAAATCTGCAATATGTATAGGTTGAGACTGACTAGTGCAAATTCTGCAATTAATATAGTTTACTGTGATTTGTAGAATAAATGAATGTTACTTGAAAACAAAAATAATTTATTGGAACAAGGCGCCCATGTCTAAAAAATGATTGTTATGATTTGTGTTTGTTATTTTTACCCCATATTGACTGGATATTGTTCAAAGATTTCCATATGATTAGTGGCTGTGAATGCGGGGCCACTTGCAATGGTGGTTCAACGTTCTAATATGTTAGTTTTTTTTTTTTACCCTCTGTCATTTACTGTATAAGTTTGAACTCTAAAATGTAATCACATTAGCTTATAATAAAACCAGAGTTTACTTTAGATCGGTATATTAAAATTTTACTTTACTTAGAAAGCCTTAATGACCACTTTAAATTAACAGACTTTCGTGGAAAGTGCTTCTCTATAACTAAGTCAAGGTTTGATCCCAAAGAAAGATAAAACAAAAACTTTACAGTTTGTTTATATTTACAGATTAGGTTTATCACATGTTAAACAGGATATGTTGAACAGTTTGTTTTAAAGAAATTCCATAGCCTTTGCTTCAAAAAAGAGAAGGTGTTATCCATGGCACATATTTCTTTTTTTTTTTTTCTTTTTTCTTAAGTGTCTTTCCGTGATAAATCCAGTGATAAATCTGTGGCACATTATTTGGTATAGGAATAGTGAGTGAGATCCTCTGCATTTAGGAGTCAAGAAAATTTTATGGGATTAGAAATGGATTTTGGATCGCAACGTCAATTTTTTTTAAAAGGTATATGGATATTTGTTAAGGGGGAAATTATGATAGTATCTTATTTTCTTAGCAGATTATACAGTTGTGTTAGTTTATTGGTCTTTTGCAAAGCTTTTATGTTATAATGCTTTGCTGAGCCCTAGTCTCATGTCCAATAAACCAGTTGATGAGTACGTGGATAGAGTTGTAGACAATGCATTTTAAGTGGCCATATTTAATGCCAAAGTGACAAAGTTCCACAACCACAACAGCATCTCTCAGTTGGCATTGGGTTCAATTAAATGCAATTTGTACATGAAGATTAATAAAATAGGATATCTATATTTATCTATAATTATATAATACATGCAAGATGTGTAGGGGTCAAAGAAATATTTATTGTGCAAAGAAAAAGCTCTTAGTTCAGTTGGTGGAACATGTGCTTCAAAACTTGATAATGTAGATTTCATTCCTGCAGAGCGTGACTCCTTCAGAAAAACACTATCGCCCAAGTCTCTTTTGGTGTCTCATGCAAGTTGTCCTCTTCTATATTGTTTCCTTTGCTACTGTTGATGGTGCCCAATCCGCAAACATCATTTTTCTCCATCTTTTCATGGAGAAATGGAACAAAAATCAACTAACCAAGTACTTCCAGGTTCCTACAAATAAAAAGAATTCTAAATGACCTATTGGATCAGCTAAGAGTCAAATACACTGCTGAAATAAGAGGTTTCTGGTTCTGTGAGAAAGATATTGATTCTAGTGAATTGGGGGTCAATGATGTTGCTGGTGGTCTAATTTAGCTCTTATTTGTATCCTATTTTAGGGATCCATATGAATCATTTATCTTGTAGGTGCTTGCCTCAATTTTTGAAATAAGAATAATTGATCTCTTTTAAATTGCTATAATATTTTCTCGCAGGACCTCTTTTATATGGCGCAAACAAATGGCTCATCTCAGGCTACAGAATGTAACAACATGCAAAATAGAATGCCAAATGATGATCAGTGTTTCCTCTTGTACTGGATCATGGGTACCTACTTTGGGCCTGATATCAAAGGAGAGAAGCCCCAAAAATCAATATTGCAAAGAATAGCTGAGGGACTTCCTCCATATACATCTGATCAACTAGCTGGTTCCTACATGAAAACAATGGAAATAGAGCATGTGTATTACTATGTGCTAAGGAAGGCTGATGAATCCCTTACTGTAAAGTTACCCTTGTTGCACCAGTTCTTTCAAGGCAATATTTCTCTTCAGGGACAAGACAAGGCTTTCAATTACCCTCAGTTTCCTGATCTATTTCCATCTCAGTTACATCCACAATCTCAGTACAAAAATCGATATTATATCATCGAGAACATTGTATTTATTAATAAACCAGAAATTGTCTATATTAACCCAGAGGATATTGAAAGGTTCAAGAAGCTAACTAGGCTGGAGGATTTTTTCTTGGATAGAGATACTGCCAGGTTGTATACTCCTTTGGATGGTAGTGCTAGAGACAATGTGGACTTGGAGGAAGCTAAGCCTAATGGAAACTTGCCTCCTCTCCAGTCCTTCAGTGGTTCGAAAAAAACAAGATACTTAGATGAGCTATACGAGCTGAAGGATCCGCTGCAATGTATCCATGTTATGGCACCTGTTAGTAGTTCACCAGATAACATGGCTCCGTCGCCTCCTGAAGGGAACTCCACTTCTGTGGAAGGAGTTGGTCCAGCAATGATGTATCTGCCTTCGCATCCAACAAAGGATGAGTGGTCTAATATTGTGGCTGCTACCAAAAGTGGATTTGCATTGACTGGAAGTGCAGCTATGGGGCAGGTGGGACCAATCATGGGTCTGATAGATATTGGAGAATGTGAAGACTCATACCTGTTCCGCATTTCTCTTCCAGGGGTGAAAAGAGATGAAAGTAAGTCTCTTATTAGAAAGTAATAATTTATCTCTGATGTAATTGTTTACATGGAAGCTGTGAAGTGGCTTTAGCTCAGAACTCTTATGTCAATGAGAGAGGATAAAGTGGTTGATTCTGAGACTCCAAGGATATGAAATATTGAAGTATATCTGTATATGGCGTGCTGAGTTTTTCTTTACTGTTACCCATGATTGAAACTGGAGGAAATTATTTTGGTCCCTTCTGCATTACCCTGAAATTAAACAAACCTCCCTTCTCTGTAAGGCTGTAACCTACACCAAATTCCGGTAGATTAATGGTCCAAAATGTGTTTATTACATAGAATTGATGGACTTCTGTGCAGGTTCTGGAAATGTAGGGAGGTCCTTCGTATTTTAGAAAACTTCAGAAGGGGGAGGTCAAATTAGTTTCATTTTGAAATTTTTATTTAGCTATTTTAAACATGTATAAAAATTCACACTAACAACTACTAACTCCTGAAGATATAAGGACAAAAATGAGAGTTGGAATGTTAGGCAAAATACAAGGATGAAAAGTGTGGATAATACTGCAGATTTATATTTCCTATTTTGCAATATACTTTGATGAAAAAAAGTTGTCGAATGCAAAGAAGATCGCCTATAAAAGTAAATTGGCACTGTTGACATAGCACTTGAATTGTTGCTTCTTTGCTTTGGATTCTGTTTTCTTATTTCATATATTAAGGAATTGACTATTCTATTTCTATTTATTTATTTTATCATTTGGTGTTTAGTCATGGCTTTCATTGTTCTTTGATGACCAGGGTTACACATGCTAATAGGAAATCGACAATCTATCACTTCATTGCTAATCCTTTTGCCTCATTTAGTTGTCTGAGTGTATATGGGGTTGTGCTGTAGTTTGTGTCTGCTATTAACTTATTATTGTTGCCTCATGGGATCACATTACCAAGTAATAATATACTTGTTTAACCGCAGGTGAATTCAGCTGCGAGGTTGATACTGATGGAAAAGTATTAATACGAGGAGTGACAACAACAGGTGAGAAGACAGTATGCAGGTATTCCGAAGTGTTTGAGATGCAGACACAAAACCTTCCTCCACCAGGGAATTTCTCTATCTCATTTCAGTTGCCCGGCCCAGTTGATCCTCAACAGTTTTCTGGTAACTTTGGCGCTGATGGGATTCTTGAGGGAATTGTGATGAAAGGGAGAGAAACAAATTGATATAGCTTAGGCCTAATCTAAAATCATCGTTTTCTTGTATGGAGCAGGTTATCAAATATTCACTTCAGGAAGACACATGATATATGTGATTTAGAATGTCCATATTACCTATGGTGTCTGCTTTGCTGTCGTCTTATGTTTTTTTTCCCCCCCTCTTTCTATTAAAATCCTTGCCTCTACCCTTGGATCATAGTTGAGCCTGGCCCATGTTATAACTTATTAGATTCAGAGAATGGAGTGAGGATGAATGTCTCTAATCTGTTTGATGCAGATGTATGGATAAAATCTGATGGTTTCTTCCGGGAATTTATAGGTCTATTGTTCACCATTGTTGCTCTTATTAGTATTTGACTAGGCGACATTTTGGCTTTTTCATATGCTGATTTGATAGAATGACTTAGTTTTTTTTTTTTTTCCAAGAAAGATAATGTTAGTATGTTAGATTATGAGGGATTGAGGGACTGAGTCTCGGGGTTAGTATGCTAGATTAGGAGGGATTGAGGGACGGAGTCTCGGGGTACCGATCCGTTGAGTGAATGACATAGGTAGCCATTTATTTAGTTAAATGTCAATTGCATATGCTGATTTGATAGAACGACATACTTTGTGTTCGGTGTCTCTATGTGCCTAATTTTCTCCTATGTACAATACCCACTAATAAAAAAATAAATAAAAAATTCAGGCCCACATTTTATCGGTGATTACTAGAAAAAATTTATTCCCTGCATATAACATTCACCTTTTATTTAGGTTAGGCTCACATATTATTGGTGATTACTAGAAAAATTTTTCACATAATATTCACCTTTTATTTAGGCTAATCGTATTCTTCTAGTGTTTAGTTTGCATAAAGCCAACCTTGAACTCATTAGCTTTATCTCAAGACTTCTTACCTTTTAAGATTTTTTTTAAGCTAGTGCTCGTGTTAAAATGATATAGGACACTCACTCATTATATTAATATATAATTTATATATATATATATATATATATATTTATTAAGTTGGTTACAATAATTTTATGCATTTATTTTTATAATTAGCTTCTATGGCATACTCATTGTGTATCAATCGTGTTTACGATATTTACACATATATTCTTTTCTTTTTTTACCCAAACTTAAGTGGCATCTGGGTCAATTCTTAAAAATTTATTAATGAAAACAAAATACAAAAACTTAGCAAGAGTAGAGTCATAACCAAGGAAATAACAAAAAGCTTGCAAAACTAAAATTGGAATACTATCTCATTATAAGAATAAAGAAAACTGTGAAAAACCTAACTACTTTTAACAACCTTAAGATAAGGGACCTTTTGTTTATCCAACTCAAGTGGGCGTTGAACTTTTGTTGGAAGTAAGGAAATGGAATCCTAATAGAACCTAGCTCTAAAATTGCAAGCCAAATTAATGAAATAATCTGCAACTGAATTAACCTCTCGAAAACAATGAGAAATGGTAACAGGAAGAGCTTGCGTCAGATGAAGTAAATCTTTAAATTTACTATAAAGTTTCCACAAAGGATTTTTAGAAGATAACACACAAAGTGCAAGAAAGTCAGAGTTTACAATAATATTAGAAATACATGTTGCCTCACACAACTTCAATCTAATAAAGCTTCAAAATATTAGATTGGAAACCCAGATAAGAAGCATAAGCAAAAATTAAATTACCATCATTATCATGAAGGACACCTTAAGTAGCCGTCTCCCCCAGGTTACCCCGAGCACAACCATCACAATTCAGCTTAAAATGAGATAAAGGAGGGGCATGCCAATGTAAAATCGTCACCTTGTTCAAGTACAGAGATTTAGGAAGGCGAATTGGAAGAAAACGAAGTTGATACTCATCCTTCCACTTCACCTTAGGCTTACCCTTCATAGAATTAATAATTATTCGAAGCTTCCGCATAACTAGAAAAATAATGCAAGAAGAAAACATAGGAATATCATCATATTCTTTAGCATTCCTACCCTTCAAAATTTCTCACTATCACCAAATAAGGAGTAATAGCTCTAATAGCACCTATAAAAGATGGAATACTCAGAATCCACTTAGCAAAGAATAAAGTGTGTATAAAGTCAAGAGCAATGGTAAAATCAAAACAATAAGCAAAAAACAACCAAACTTCCTTTGCAACTTACGAAGAAACAAACAGGTACGTCAAATCCTCCATTGTAGGCTTAGTACAACAACCACAACGAGACACAAAAAAGATCTGAAACCTCCACAGAGAATTATCCAAGGCCAAAAAACCAAACCAAAGCTTCCAAACAAAGATAGAAATCTTAATAGGCAGAAAGGGATGCTAAACAAGACCAAAGAACGGTTGCAAAGCACCATGATTTCGGATAAGATTCTAAGCAGAGGAAGTTGTAAAACAACTTCATCTTCTCTATAATCCAAATCAAGGTATCCCTCTCTTTAGGTGTAAACTGGACATTAGACGACACTGGCATAACCAAAGCCAGAATAATGACCTTGTCTTCTAAAGATAGAGTAACAATGTCTAATTCCTACATGGTCGAGAGACCTTCTTGAACAAGAAGGTGAACCGGGCCTAGATCACACCTAATTATCAAACCAAAAATTCAGAGAAGCTCTACCCACAATCCAACGAAAGTGAAGCTTAGTAATGAACCTACAAGCAATAAAACAACGCCACATAGGAGAACGTAAAGAATGAGCAGCGGTACTAGGGTGAGAATTATAACAATACTTGGCTAGCATGAATCGAGCTTACAAGGATCTCCCTTGTCGTAAGTGATACCAAAGCTTTAAAGAAAAGACTAGATATATTTGAGGTAGAACGGATACCAAGACAGCCCTTTTGCACTAGGAAACAAATAGACCTCCAAGCACACCAATGAAATTTACCTTTTCCTTCCTTAACCCCTTAAAAAAACCTTACAAAAAGACCATCCAACTGAGACAAGACTAGATTTTGGTGAATCTAAAGCACTCAAAATGTAAAGGGGCATAGAGGAAATGACATGCTTAATTAAAATCAAGCGACCTCCTTGAGAAAAGAACTTAAAAGACCAAGAGGAAATATGTTGCTGTACTTTGGCAATAATATCTTGAAAAAGAGAAACTTTCTTCCTTCCCACAAATAAAGGACAACCAAGATAAGTTAAGGGCAACTGTTTAGGACAAAAACTAGTAACACACTTTACTAACCCAACCCATTGGTAAGAAGCTTTAAAACTAGTAATAAAGAAGCTCTTATGCCGATTAATTAATTGCCTCAATTTTACCTCACACTACTTAAGAAAATCCATAAGATTTTCACAAGAAGCTTTACGCCCAATAGAAAAAATGGTAATATCATCCACAAAAAGCTAAACAAGAAATCATTGGAGAATCACTAGGATGAAAATAGTAATCAATTAAACCAGAACACATCCTCATTTTCAAGCCACGGGGTAAGCACCTTATATGCTAAAATGAAAATAATAAGCGACAGTGGATCACCTTGCTGAAGGCCCTTAGTAGACTTAAAAAAACCTATTGCCTTGACATTAACTAAAATGAAGTACCACGGACAAGAAACTAATCTCTATATCAGATTAATCCAAAATTTGCAGAAGCCAAACTTATGAAGAACAGAGACGAGAAAAAACCAGTTAACCTTATCATAGGCTTTAGTCATGTCCAACTTAAAAAGCACGTTATAACCGACAATGGTTGTTTTGGAAAACAAGAGCGTATTTAATGGGAAGTAATAATCTTTGGTTCTCCATTCAATTTGGGGTCGCAATTCTTGTCGAATGCTTGTAAATTTGTAATTTTTGAGCTACACAAATTTCTGAAGCACCTAAAAACAATATTATATTGTCATACAGATTTTGTTATTACACATGGCATCAAATTCTAATCGCCACAGTCATTTATGTTTAATAAAAATGAAACTCTATCAGAGAACATTGTGATTTGTATCCACATTACCATCACTCTTTATTGTAAAGAATTCCCACCATACCTATGTTGGAATTGAAATTTAGCGTTCCTCTAATGGCAGCTACAATGATTTGTCAAAAGTAAATTTACTTGCCTTTATTGTCATATCCTTTATATACTTTACTTTATTTTTGCATTATTTAAGAGTTTCCCAAAAATGTTGTTCAAATAAAATAATAATAATAAGATTTGAGAGTATTTTGAAAGTAATTATTATTTTACATAAGGATTGGTGCCACAAGTGATCTTGCTACTTTTACTTTTGAATATATCCATATGAGATTTGCATCTCTCATGATACATTTACCGTGCCCTTTATCACCCCAGCATTTACGTAGTTCACTTTCTTTTACCATTATTGTAAGAATATCTTAAAAACGTTGTTCAAATAAAATAATAATAATAATAATAATAATAAGATTTGAGTATTTTAAAAGTAATTAGTATTTTGCAGTAGGAATTGGTGCCACAAGTGATCTTGCTATTTTTACTTTTGAATAAATTGATATGAGATATTCATCTCTAATGATAGATTTGAGTTTCTCGTGATGCCAAATGAAAATTTTTATTTCTCCCTATTTGGAAGTATATGATTCTCCCTTTTTAAGAGTTATTATGCCTTTGGTTTGATTTACTTTTCTCTTTATGAGAAGTTGAGATCTAGTCTAGTTGAACAACTATTCATATAAGATCTCCGACTGTAAATATACTTTGTCATTATTATTATTATTTTTTATAGCAATATCCATGTCATATAAGCAGTATAGCGAGATTCTGAATTCTAATTAGTGGGAAAAGACTTAAAATTCATATTATGATATTAGATATGTAAGAGTTTCGAATATTTTTGTTTAATCATAAGTTTCATTTGCCTTTTATGTTATTACAAATTTTCATTTTCTTTTGAAAAAAATAGTAATTACATAGTAATAAAATGATGGTCTTATTGTTCCATTTAGGGCTGAAAACGAGCATAGTAAAGCAGAGTATTGAAAATACTCAAGCTCAACTTGAATAAAAAACTCAAGTTGAAGCTAAAAAATGAGCATCAATTTTAAACTTGAGTTCGACTTAATCTTAAGACTTGAGTACTCGGTAAAAATACAAAAAATCTGTAACTACAATACCAAAAGAAAAATAAAAATAGAAATGCTGAATCACAAATTCTTGCCACCAAAGTTTGTATTCACATTAAATCAGATATACCAAAATTCATAATCCAAAACACACATAGAAACATCTTAACGAAAGTTTTTCTATTGTGAACAAAGACATCTTTCTTTTTATCATTTCAAAAAAAGTTGACAAACTGGGTGTCTTACAATTCAAACTCCAAAAAAACTAATCTAAAATTCAACAATTTCATTTTAATGTATGTAATATATAATTAAAAAAATTAACAAGCTTTCAAGCAAAGTATCTATGTTTTGATACTTGGCTTGAAATGATAAACGAACTTACAACTAATTTCGAGCTCGACTTGTTTTGCTTCGAATCGAGTACGAACTAAGTAATTATTGAATTGAATCTGAGCTGACTTTCGAACTATTTTGCTCGTTTCCAACCTTATTTGCATCAATTATCTTAATGCCACAGTCAATTAATGACTAATCTTCTTACATGAACAAATTTATCCTTAAAGTTGTGTTTGAACTACAATTTAGTATTGATTGTTTTTAAAATTGAGATGCACAATCTTTACTTTTCGAAATGCTTTTTAGTACGAAGATGTTTTCGAAAGAAAAATCTTAGCCTCTCCTAAGCAAATCTATTTTATAGTAATTAGCTAGTTTTTCCTCTTTAAATTGTTATCACAATGTGTTTTATTAGCTAATCTTTTTCTCCAATCATATCTGTTTTGTGCTTTCGATCGTCCGTTCTTCATCTCCGATGTGATTTTGCCTCTATGAAATATATTTTGTATAATAATTAAGGTTAGAGTCTAGCCAAGTGTTGAGATACTCAAACTTTGCTCAAACTGAAAATTTCGAATTCAAGCTTAAAATCAAACTTCGCTTTGAACTTGAGTTCTCAAAATGAAAATTATATATGTAGAATATAATTAATATACTTTAAATTAACTATAAAATAAAAAAAATTATATAAATTATATAATTTATTTTGTTAAATTATATAAATAGTTCAATGAGATTTTGAGCCGAATAGCAGTCTTAAATTATTCTAAAATTGAACTCAAGTTCAGTTTGTCTTGTTTCGAATCGAGTATGAGCTTCTAACTACTTGACTCGATTTCAGCCAGTAGTAGTAAAGATTTTTTTCTATCATACAATTTGAAGGATGAGGATAAAGGATGAAATCTTTAGCCAAATAGCAATTTATACTTCTATATACAATTGAGTTAACAATCATTTAAAAACCTCAACTTAGAGATCATTCTCAAAATAAGCATTCATTTTCATTTTTTTTATATTATTTAAGGCACCTAATAAAAAACGGCGTGTATAGTCACTGGAAAAATGGTGACATGATAATTTCTTTTACACATCAATATTATTTTTCTCTTCATATGTTAATTTTTTTTTCATTTTTCAACATTTATCCTATTATTCCACTAATTAAATGACTAAAATGAATATTAAAGAGTATCAACTAACATGATTGTTTTTTTTCATTTTCTATTATAAGACAAATCTTACTAATCTTGTGGAAAATTCAATAATTTTTTACATATTCATAAAATTTTGTTTCACGGTAGATAACACTTGAAAGATATAAAAAAAATAAAAAATATATAAAAAAGAAAAAAAATATGTCATTGATGTTCACTAAAATGTATTTTAAATTTTTTTGTAAAATAATTAAGTTAAGGTAAATTAATAATAATAATAATAATAATAATAAAGAAGGTAGTCATTTGATGCTCATCAATAATGAATACTATAATTTTGAGAAATTAATAGTAAAATGCTGAAAAATTAAATAAAAAAGAGAGAGAAAAAAATATTATGATGTGTAAAAAATTTGAGATACAATTCTTTTTTGGTGATTATATTCACCAATTTTTAATGTAGTATATTCAATAATTTTAAAAAGAGTGAATACCTATTTTAAGAATCACCTCTAAATTTAAGTAACAATAATTATCTCTATTATGATATATCAAAACAACTTATGGACTTATGATGAAAAAAGTATTAAAAGTAATATGAGTCTCAACTAATTATGATATAAACAATAAAGTATTGAGTAATGACTCAAAAACATATTTGGCATGAATTTCAAATTTCAAAGCTTTGGCACAAGGTTTAAACATTAACAAATGATATGTCATTTTCCAAGTATATCTTAAATTAAAATAAAAAATTTAATTCTTTTATTTATCATATATTTATTTATTATTTAGAGAATTTGGAGTATGCCTATTTTAAACTTTTAAATTTTATAAAGAAATTTTCTCTTTCTCTAGTAGTTTACCAAATTGTGTGGCATGGCATTTATGGTTGGTACTTGCTTTAAGTAGACGTGTCGTTCACTCATTTCTAGTGCTACTTCAAAAGAGTATAGACAGTTTTTGTAGGAGTCTCTGCCCGACGCCCCGATCCAAATAGGCTTTTGGAAAAAAAGCATTGCATCGTTATCATCGTCACTCTTTTCAATCTTTCTCACAAACCATTACTGCTGCTTTTCAGCTACCATAAGATCCACCACCATGCAAGCAATTCAATCTCCAACTCTTCGAGCTTCTCCATTAGACCCACTTCGCAAATCTAGAAATGCAACCAGAAAACCCAGTAGAAAGTTATCCTTCATTGCTGCTTCTGCAGCTCCTACAATTTCCGCTCCAAAGCGGGAGAAGGACCCGAAGAAGCGGGTTGTGATTACAGGAATGGGGCTTGTCTCTGTATTTGGGAATGACGTAAATACTTACTATGACAAGCTTCTAACGGGTGAAAGTGGGATTGGCCTGATTGATCGGTTCGATGCATCAAAGTTTCCCACCAGGTTCGGTGGTCAGATCCGAGGTTTCAAATCAGAAGGTTACATTGATGGAAAGAACGACAGGCGGCTCGATGATTGCCTTCGGTATTGCCTTGTCGCTGGCAAGAAGGCCCTCGAGGATGCTGACCTTGGTGCTGATAAGCTTTCAACGGTTTGTAACTTTTCTATGCATACATTTGTTTCTTTTGGTATTTAAGTTTTGGGGTATAATGGGTTTCTTGTTAAATGTATATTCAATTCTCTAATTTGTACTGCATCTTGGGTCTGATGGTTATATTTCCCAAGTCTTCTGTAAGCGACATCATTAATGTTTAATAATGAAATAAACTTCCGCTGATCTATTGCAGTTCGATGATAGCTTTCCCAATTTGACATAATGAAGTTAAATAACCCATTTTGGTGCGGGATATGATTCAACTTATTGTAAAACCCTGTAGCCCGTCAATAAAATTTGTTTCTATGCACTTTCTGAGCCAAAGTACTATACATGGCTTGTTTTTCGCTTCATTTTAAAGCAAATATGCTTCACAGAACATTTTAGACTAGTTCAAAATCGATGTGAATTTGCTTCTATTTTCCTTTTTCATGTTCCTAAATGATCAGTCATGTGCTTCTATTACGCCTTTTGTTTTTTAACCTACGATAGGTTTTAGGAATCATGATCCTCATTTCAATAAATGATTACATTTGGATCCTAATGTGATATATGTACATGATATTTGTTTCTACTCTAACCCTTTTTGACAATTCTTGTCTGAGTGATATTCTTTATGATTTTCGTGACTAATGAAAATTATTGATTTATTGTCTTCATAGATTGATAAGGAAAAGGCGGGTGTGCTTGTTGGGACAGGGATGGGTGGTCTTTCAGTTTTTTCTGATGGTGTTCAAGCTCTAATAGAGAAAGGTCACCGCAAAATAACACCATTTTTCATTCCTTATGCGATAACTAATATGGGTTCTGCCTTGCTTGGAATTGATCTCGGTTTCATGGGTCCTAACTATTCAATATCAACTGCTTGTGCTACCTCCAATTATTGCTTCTATGCTGCTGCAAATCACATCCGGAGGGGAGAGGCTGATCTGATGGTTGCTGGTGGGACTGAAGCTGCCATTATCCCCATTGGATTAGGGGGTTTTGTTGCATGCAGGGCTCTATCTCAGAGAAATGATGATCCAAAAACTGCTTCAAGGCCATGGGACAGAGATCGTGATGGTTTTGTCATGGGTGAAGGTGCTGGAGTATTGGTAAGCCAGCTTCTGTTCACAAGCTAACTTAGTTAATGGGACTGATTGATTATCTATTTCTTACAGTTTCAGCTTTTGATTTTTCATTTATCATCCTCTCCAATTGTTGGTCACCTTTATTTTCAATCCAAGCTTGAGCACTTCAAAGCCCATATTAGTTAATGTGACTTTCTCTATCTATCTATGCCTCTCTCTACATCCCTCTCCCCAAAATGTTCAAGGGATTGGGTATTTGCGTAGCTATGTTGTTATATGAAGTATGAACCAATTCTTAAATCTTGATTTTGAAGAACTACTGTCTATGCAACAGGTAATGGAAAGCTTGGAACACGCGATGAGACGAGGTGCACCTATTATTGCTGAATACCTAGGAGGTGCTGTTAATTGTGATGCTTATCATATGACTGATCCAAGAGCTGATGGCCTTGGTGTCTCTTCATGCATTCAGAGTAGTCTTGAAGATGCTGGTGTGTCACCTGAGGAGGTATTATTTGCTCTCCCTTTTAGCACATGTCTAGATGGGATACTCATAACTGGTCTGATTTCTGCTATAATTTATTTGCAAAATTCTCTTTACACACATTATATTGTTCTTTCTCTTTGGTTGACATTTTCACACTCTTTGTTTCTGTTTGTACTAATTGAATGTGCAATTTATGACATCGTATGCAATTGGCAGGGGATATAATATACAACAATTGTATCACATAAAATTTGTTACTAATTATAATCTGTAAGGCTAGAGATTTGTCAACATTGATTCATGGGTGAATAAAGGGGATAGATTAAGTTCTTCATATTCAATAATATAAAGAATTTTATGGAATGATAGAGTATGTGTGTTCTTTGGTGAACTATACGAGATGCTGTATGGTTTTTATAGGAATTAGGAAGTGAGTTATGAAGTGGAGAAAAATAATAAACTGAATCTACAGGTAAAAATGTTAGATAGGAAATAACCTGTAAAGTTAAAAAAATAAAGCTAAAAGAAATTAATGGGACTATTGGAGAATGCTTGATTGATAATCTTGGTAATGTGAACTGAATTTCAAAGGTGGCACTAAGATGAACCTTGAGCTTGTTAGTAAAATGCTGGCAGTAACATGGAGAAAGCTTGATTGATAATCTTGGTATGTCAATCAAATTTTAATGGCACCACTATGATGAGCATTGATTGTGTTGGTGAATTATGACAGTGAACGTAAAATGGAGAAGCTGTGTTCCTTGAGATAGTAGGATCAAACTTTGACTGCATAGGATTTTCTGGATTTTATTTGTATTACATGGTGGAATGGCAATAACATTTTCCTTGAGATTTGTTATGCCGGTTGCTTCTTATGTCGACTTAGACTTGATTGGCATTTACATCAATGAGATCCAAATAGTAGTGCCTTAGGTGCCAATATCTATGTTGTGCAATAAGCTAGTGACACTTGCAGCTGACATTCTTTTGTATTTCGCAGAATGGCTTCAAAATCATATGTTCTTTTACAATTTGTGAAAAATATATCAACATTTGTTCTCGTGTGCAAAAATTGTGTCTTGTTTCTTACTTGATTTTCTAAATTTTGTAAATTAGAAAAACAAAAACTTCAATTGCTTTTTCAGGTCAACTACATAAATGCACATGCAACTTCCACTCTTGCTGGTGACTTGGCAGAGATAAATGCTATTAAAAAGGTTTTCAAGAACACTTCGGAGATCAAAATCAATGCAACCAAGGTAATATCATGCTAGTAAAAGCTTTCCTTTACCCTTTTGGGCCAAAACTTTCCTTTGCTTTTTCTTATTTCAAGGCTTTGTTTTCTTTATATTAACTGGTGTTTATTACATTATGTTATTCTTTCTGTTTCAGTCTATGATAGGGCACTGCCTTGGTGCTGCTGGGGGTTTGGAAGCCATTGCCACTGTGAAAGCCATAACTACAGGATGGCTGCATCCTTCCATCAATCAATTTGTACGTGTAACTTTCTAGTTATTATTCCCTTAATTGTTTGGATATCATAATAGGATCAACTTCAGAAACACAGATAGAACTTACATAAGCTCTGAAGTTCGGCGTGATAACTTGTTTCGAGTCTTTATAAGTATCAACTATCAATGCATGTTTGTTTCTTTTGCTGAAAGTCATGCATGTTCTTTGAATATTTAGTTTTTGTTGTCAATACATGTTCCTAGAGTTCAACTATCAATGCATGTTTGTTTCTTTTGCTGAAAGTCATGCATGTTCTTTGAATATTTAGTTTTTGTTGTCAATACATGTTCCTAGAGTCAGAAAGCTGTAAAAGTCTGTAAACGACATGTTTTTTTATTACTGGGTAGCTGGAAAGGACAGAGAATATATGGACATTCAGTAGTTATATCAGAATATCATGGCTACCAACAAGAATCCTCCCAACAATGAAATATTTAAAAGTGAAATATTTCTTTGCATTTTATTTATTTTATTTTTAACCACAGAGAGCATAACTTTACTTTGCAATGTAGTGATTAATTATCATTTTAGTTATGATGTGTTCTTATAAACGAGTGCAGAATCCAGAACCTTCGGTTGATTTTGATACTGTTGCAAATGTCAAACAACAGCATGAAATTAATGTTGGTAAGATCCTAAATCTTTGAACATTCCAGGCATTTTCATTTTCTGATGATATAAGCCACAACCTGGAGAAACTAACATTCATTTCATTTCAGGCATTTCAAACTCATTTGGATTTGGTGGACACAATTCTGTTGTAGCCTTTTCTGCATTCAAGCCCTGAGAATCCACAGCCTGTTTGAAGTTCATGTAGGAGACAGAGTCTTGCCTGATTGAGATTTTGTTATTACTTCATTATTGAGGCTGTTTTTTTTTTTTCTAGAGTCCATAATTTATCAAAGTCATTTGTAGTTAGTTTTGTAATAATTTTGTTAACCTCTAGCTTCATGTTTCTGCGTCATTCAGGTCAATTGAACTATTATGTTAACCTAATATAATGTTATTTAGTTTTGAAATTTTATAGTGGATAGGAAATTGTTCAAACAGGCTTATTCTGAATTTTGTTACAATGATAGTTTCTTTGGATTCCTTTTCCTTTCATTATGTATTGAACAACTCAAAATCTTAGCCATTCATAGTCAGGATTCTAAAGCTATTTCTAAAATCCAGTTCAGTTCTTCCTTGTAATATAACTAGATGTCTTAAAACAAGGTGATTCTGCCTTGCACTTCGGCAGTGTAGTTGAGACAGTTGTATACAGACGCGACTTCATATTTTATGCATTTTAAATGTAATCGGGTAATAGCATACACGTGTTTGTGTTTTGGTTTTGGCATAAGAGCATCACTATCAATATATTTCATCCAAATACTCAAACTGTGTCACTTCCTGCATATGCTGCTTGCATCTTTCAACTCTTTTTCTTTATACTTGGACTTTCAACTCTTTTTCTTTATACTTGGATGTAAAAATTGGGTAAAGATGCGCAGCATATGTGGTCAGTTATAGGCAATGTTTTCCTTTATGCTTGGATGTTAATTAGTGAAATAATTGTATTTTAATATTGATGTTGTCTTCATTATTTTTTATGCATAAGTTAAAACTTGAATGTTATGATGGGTGATAAATCAACTATTAATAAGTACATTTGATTATTGTGATGTCACTTTCTTATTATTTAATAAATATTGAATTAGTATCTTTCTTCTTCTTTTTTTGTGTATTTAATATTTATAATTAATAAGAATTTTTTTTGGAAAAATTGTATAATATTTAAAATATATAATTAAATATATTTATGATGTCATCTGATCCTAATCCCAGTTGAACCAATGACCTGATATCTGTCAAAATTTTCAAATCCATCACTATTCTGATTTGTAAAACATTGGCTCTAGGGTAGTATTGCTCAAAGGACTCAAGTAACCCTGTTAAACACAAACAAAAAAAAAATGTCAACAACAATCATGCATTTCAAAGTTGTCCACAAATAATTTAAAAACAAAAAAAGAGTTAGTAAATACTTTTTCTCTATCAGATATGAAAGTCTATCCATGCTTTTCAATAGAACCAATGTCTCTTAAGAGTTCTACATAAACCAACTCTAAGAATCTTTGTTTTTAATCTCAACTATTGCTATTGCAATGGAAAATATATTATCATTTCAATCTCTAGCAATAACACTTAAAAGTTGACCACCAAATATGTCCTTCAAAAAGCACCCATCCAATCAACCAACTTCTTACAATCTACTTTAAAGCCATCTTTCCAAGCCTTATAACAAACATATATTCTTTAAAAATGTGGTTGTTCACCAAGTTGCAGAACAATAATCAACATTTTCATGGAACTACCTAGATTATGTTTCACAATTGTGGTAATAAAATCCTACATTCTATCATATTGTTTTTTTTTTTTGTAACCACCTCATGTATTGATGTAGTCTTTTTATTTGCTTTATAGAGTACTTTTAAATGCACATTATATTGCAATTACCTTCTAACAGCCTTATGCATGTTTTTCAACTTCCAGGTTAGTGTCAATAAGCATGTCTTCACATTTCTTAGGTGTTGGTCACAAATTTATTATCAAAAGTTTTGGGACATTCATGACATAGATTCATGGTCTTAATCTGAATTGTGGGTTTTCCTTGCATAGATGAAGCAAGAATCCTCCAACCACACCTCTTCCCACATACAATTGTTATTCTTTTATTTTCATTTGTAAGCCATACAATGTCGTAAGTTTTCTTTTGTATTTCATTACATCACAGTCCTGAACACTTGAGCATTTTGAATTTCATTCCTATTTTCAAATCAGGACTGGCCATGTCAGTGACTTCATTAAACTCTGGTAGCCTCTTGATAGTGTCATCATCAATGGGAGAATCAGTAAGACAATTTTACTCATCCTCTACATCTGATAAGAAATCATGATTTTATGTTTTAACATTACCAGAACCTTCACCAATTTTGTACCCTCATTGTATTAGATTCAGATAAAAAACAAAGTCACTATCACACTCTAACTTAGTAACAAATGACCTTTTTTCTTTGTTCTTATTGATGCTTTAATCTTTAATTTTACCGTTCTTCTTCCTTGCACTAGGAACCTTCCTCTTGTTATTACTTTTCACTCCAGTTTATTTCTTACCCTTCCTTTTCACAGCTTTACTTCTTTTTACAAATTTAATACTCTTCATTACATTAACTTCACTACCCTAAATTGCTTCGCCTACAATGCTTCATCTTCTTTATTATCATGCATTGTTTCACCTTCACTACCCTGCATTACTTCACCTTCACTACCTTGCATTGCTCCTGCTTCTCTTATTTCAAATATGTCAAGAGTCTCTTTATGTAACCATTTTCTAAGTTTAAGCGACATGTCAATCATTCCATCATTGTCTGGAATGTTGACCTCATTTAATATTTCAACACCACTATTTACATTCTCACTATTTTCTTCCTCCCATTATATTTCACCATTGTTAGTATCACCAAAACCAGCATCTTCTCATTACCGGCACCTTCATCATTACCAACTTCATCATCATTATTAGCTTCATCATCATTACCAGCATACTAATCATCATCCTCATCAATTACCTTTCTTAATTTTATAGGTACCATGCTTGATATATAGCAAAAAAGTCTCTCATTTCTTATGATCTTTTAGCATATCTATAATTTCTTTATCTGACTTGATATGCATAAACCCATTACATAGAGTCTTTTCAGAATTTAAGTTATAAATAGTTAAGGTTATGGAATATCCTAAGTCAAGTTCTACCTTTTGCAGCTCCCTATTAAACTAAGAAAGTCAGGGTCATAGTAAATTATGTTTACACTACCACCTAAGTATCTAGACCTATAAAAATTGGAAAATTTTCCCATGGTGAATTAACCTATAAGGTAATGTCAGCCATAACCTATATCATAAACAAACATACATGTGACCCCCACTAACAATTCAACAATGCAACCATAACAAATTTCAAATAATTTAATTATTCATTTTATCAATCAAACAACAGTCACAATCAAAATATTATCACAAGAAAACACAATTTTCTAACACTAACATTCATAATAGCATAGTAACACATATTATCCACTACATTCAACAATCCATTTTGATGCCTTCTGTAAATTTTTTATTTCCCACTAAAGAAGCATTGATTTGTATAAAATCAAAATGAGGAGTAAAGTCAATCAAGATGCTAATATCGACTAACACAAGCATAACCAAATTCAGAAATAAAGAAAGGACAAACATACCTTTCAAAGTAATAATTTCTTCTTCAATCTAGTCGAATCCAACACATGATCAAGAAATCAAACCCACGGCATACTCTTTGTTTGAGAATGAAAAAATAAGATCAGTAATTCCAGATTTGAGGAAATAAGGATTTTTGAATTTAAGGATTTGAGATATTGGGAGAAGAAATTACGAATTTTAGAATTAGGGGAGAGAACACATGGGGTTTGAGGCCAAGATAAACGTGGCATGCAGGTAAGTGTTGTCATGATTAAGTTTAACATATTCTATGGAGGGACATTTTCATCCAAAATATAAGGGTGATTTTGGATAAAATAAAATACATGTGTTTGAAAATAAGTAAAGTCACATGGGATTATGTGTATTTTATTCTAAAATATTTTTGTTTTGTATTTTTTTTTTCATACATAACAGAAAATATCCCTTTTATTTATTTAAAACCGTCGCTACCTTGTCATACCTCTTCCATCTAGAGTACTTTCCTGAGTGATAAACAGTGATGGTACTTTTCTGAATTATTTCATGATATCTGTAGATCTATTATGTACTCGTTAAAGCACGAATTAAAAATGTTAGATAAGGAATTTGGAAAGACACATTAGGATGTATCATAATTTATGTTCAAAATTTCAAACAGGAAAACATACAGAACTGCAGAGTTTCCCAGCAAGGCACACTTGATCAAGTTTACATTCTCAAACAAACACAGAAATTTATCTATCTATTTTAATAAGGAACTTCAGGCCAATGCCTTACTAGATGAATATCATGTCTTGTAGTCAGCACCATTTGTGTTTAGCTAACACATGTCAAAGATCCTCCCCAGAATCCAAAATGTGTTAAACATGAGTATGTCAGCCACAAAGCAGTAGCAGTACATTTGTTCATGTGGTACACACTTAATTGAAGTTATAGTTAGTGACGGAGCTACACAATTATTGTTTTTGAGGGAATTGACTAAAATTTTATTTAAACACATTCTACTATAATAATAGTAAAATAAATAAATAAGAAACTCAATAACTAACATAATAGAAATTTATAAAATTTAAAAGAAAAATAAAAATTTTAACCTATTAGTCTTGTAGTCTAAAAAGTAAAAATATTATCTAACTTATTTTTGGAAGGGCCACAATATTAAGTAAGATAACAATAAAAATCTAAGAAAAATTTAATATTATAATATTAATACTTTTGAAAATTTTTGGGAGCATGGCCATCTCAAACTCTTAAAGCCTCCTCCCTTAATTATAGTCTCAAATCTTAATTAATTTTTGCTCTTTAACCAACGAGAATTCCTATTGTTTTTGCTTCAACAAATATCTTGATTGAATTATAAATTATTTGTATCTATTAGAACTGTTACATTGCACATATATAACCTCCAAAGTTGAATAAGGACAAACAAATACAAAAACAAAATACATGTTTAATAAATAACAATGTTGAGCAAATTACAATAAATTCCTGAATTCAATCCTTCAACTTCTCTTTACATAAACACATCCCCTGAAAAAGATCAAGAATTAGATTATTACATGACTCCATTTTATGGTGTCCAAATAACTTGACAGCAGTACCAGAATTAGAAGAAGCAAGCAACCAGAGAAGCTATGGCTGCAAGTGCTATAGGAGCAGCTACGAGAACCCCAGCACTTTCCAATGGTGCCGGTGGAATTGCCCTGACTTCTGTAAGTGCACTCGTCACTGACCCTGAAGAAGTAGCAAAAGCTAGAAGATACATAACGAAAATGGTGAAAGCCATGGCCATACTTAAGCTCTCCAGGTTTCTCAGTTCTCAAATGGTCAAGAACAAGCTTAGATATGAAAAATGAGAGATGAGATCAATTTATAAGAAGGATTACGAAGACAGGAGAGTGAGAAATTTTTAAGCTAATTAATTATTTGTAGGTTTAACAACAAACATAATGATTTCAGAGTGTTATGCTCATAATAATAATGCTATGTGTAACTTATCTTATACTCCTCACTAGGTTGAATTGTGTCGAAGTACTTTTATACTTAGTAATTATTGGAGTTTATATAGATATTCTCGATTATTACATTGGTATCCATCTATATATATTTAGAGATTTATAATTCACACCCATGCTTTATTTATTCTTGACATTACAAGAATTAGATCATAAAGTTGATTGAACATAGATCAAATACTTCCAGAAATAGAGATATAATAGCCGTTATATCTAATGATTAAGGATGTAGAATACAATGATCTAAATAAATGATAAGTTGTTGCTTTGTTTGCCGTGGAAGCCATGTTAAGTTACTCAAGTAATCTCCACTAAGACTCTTTTGCTGGCATGGGATGCAAATGTCCTATAAATAGAACATTAACTATAACTCTTTGACCATGTATCATAAATGACAACAGGTTGGGGTATTAAAAAGAAGTCCTTACTATTATGTCCACTTTCCTTTCAATGAGTGTTTGCTTTATACTAGGGAAAAAAAAAAATATATATATATTAAGATTTCAAAAAACAAAAACATGAAATTATATATTGTATATTCCTTGACAAGCATAATTGACTCCGTGGCCCAATGGATAAGGCGCTGGTCTACGGAACCAGAGATTCTGGGTTCGATCCCCAGCGGAGTCGGTTCTCTCTTCTGTATTTTTTGTTGTTGTTCTAGTTTGGACTGCCCATTCTATATTGCAGTCAAGGAAAATTAAATGAGCAGAGAATAACTAAATGAGCATTTAAATTTACAATTTGTATGAACAATTCTACTTCACATATGTATAATGGTAATACCTTATCCTTTCCCTTAACTTCCACTTTGTAGTTTCTCAATACATACAATAAGAGATTCCCATCAGTTTGAGTCCAGCAAGACAGAGTCTTAATGTTTGCAGCTCTTTGATCACTGGATTTAGCATTAATCCTCAAAGATATCATCGTTTTTTGTTTATCACGAGTTTTCATGAATTATGAAAAGAGATGCAGTTTCCACACCTATTTTGCATCAGATGTATTAGATGCAGCTCTCAATTGCTCCAGATTTTTTCGAAGATGGGCTTGTTTTAGTTTCAAAAGGTGAGCAGCTGCCTGCTTTAATTGCCTGCACAATTTGACCTCAGAAGCCTTTTTCTCTTGCTTGATTTGCTTCTTCATGACCTTCCATGAGATAAACCACAACCGAAAAATCAATGGACAAGCCACAGAGATGGAATGCAACATATTGCTCATGGTATAGATAAGTAAACAAAATCTATAAGAGGAAAATAAAAATACATCAAGAACAATCACATCGTGTGTGTTCACAGCACTTACACGGAAATGTTTGGTCACCACTGCTTAATTTGTAAAAATTTTTGACCTTTATTCAATCCTAATTTCATAAATTGGTATTTTGGGGTGTCAACAATGTTTCTTAGATTTGAACCCAAAAAATCAAGTGAAGGGAACATGCTTCTTGTCTACTAGACCAGCCCCTTTAGTGTGTCTAGTGATATTTTTGAGTGTCAATATCTAGATCAAATTCATTTAAGTTTGACGGCTGAGTTTCATGCATGTTATAAGTTATTTTTTCTCCTTTTCCTTTCCTCATTTAAAAATTATTTTTATATGTAAATATTAGATCCAAATATGAAATATCCCTATTAAATATTAAAATTTATGTTATTGTTCATATGTATTATTAATTTAACTTTTAGTTATATTTTGCAATGTGAAACCCCTGTCATTTACGTTTATTTAGCTAAAAATGTTATAACTTGGCATTTTCTTTTAACTATTTTGGTTCTTAATTTATCAACCCAACCGACTCACCTTATCTACTCGACTCACCCTACTTGTATGTACCAGGTGAAAATTCTCTTACCTAACCACTCAACTTAGAAAATAAGATGATATTTTGTTCCCAACAGACCCGACCAAACGAACCACAAAAATGACAAGGGAAACAAATTACTGTACTACTTTATTAGTATTAATCAAGCATATTTGCTTCCTATTGTTTTCATTTGATATAATGTATGAAAGCTCATGTCCTTGTAAACCCACAAAAATGTTGAACAAACAGGGACAATGTCATAAAGATAAAGTAGTTTCGCTTTGAAATATTGTTGAGAAGCAAGCAATTTTCAAGTTAAGAAATCAAAGCATTGTTAATTGCTACATGACTAATCAAACCCACCACCTAGCACAACTATAATTTCCAATGAAAAAAAAAAAAAAAAAAGAAGAAGTCCAATTCCTTTAAAAATCCCAATTTGGAGATAGGCTCAAATGTCCCTAATTTGCATAATTGCAAAATTTTCTGTTATGCAATTTAATTTGTAAATTAGCCAGACCAAAATTAACAGATAAACCCAAGTAAATGATTGTTGGATACAAACTCTGATTAATTAAGCCCACAAGATATAAACTGGAATACTTAGTTAATAAAACCTATACTTAATTAAATTGATCGAATTCAAACAAATATATACTATTATTAATTAAGTATATATATATATTGGAAAAATAACATTTACCGTCCCTAAAGTATCATATTTTGGTCACTTTCTTCTCAAAAATATTTTTTCAGTCAAATAGAGTTGAACCCAAAACCTACTAAAGAACTAATTAAGTAATTTATCACTAAATCAAACTACAATCTTTGTTAGTTTTTGCAAAGAATATATTTATTATACATTTATATATGTAACCAATAAAAGTTTAATTAAAAATATTAAACGAATCGATATACGAGCTGACTCACGAACTTACGAACTAAGTTTTAAAAAAATTGAGCTCGGATTATTTTACTAGACAAGCCAAACTTGATATGAACTCTTAATGAATAGCTCACAAGCTAACTCAGCTCATTACCTCCCCTATGTAAGAGTTACAATTATATGTGACCTTTTCAAGATGTGACTTTTTATATGAATGTTTTGAATATATACATGAGCTTTTTTTATTCATGATTTATTTAAATTTAAGAAAAATTATTATTATTTAAAAATAAATTTTTTTTTTTCCTCTTTTCAAATGTGAGTGCATTATTGAGAGAAATTAAATTTGATGGCTAGATAACTAAAAGATAAAACCTGGGTTAGAACATAATTTAACAAATATGGGTAAAATAAGTGGATTTTGATAATATATAAATATGGGTAAAATAAGAAGATTTTGATTATTTGTAAGCCTAAAATAGCAAGATATCTATTAAAACTAGGTTTTACAAAAAAAATAAAAAAATAAAATCTAGAACAATCAATAATCTCTATTTGAGATTTCTAAAAACTAACTCACGAACAAAATGTGAGAAAAAGTGGCCTCCACATAAGTGTTAGCATAATGTAGAGCAGGCAAGTAATATCAACTATGTTTTATTATGACTTGAAAGAATATATAATATCATTTCCTCTCATTAATGATAAACACTTGTGATGAGAAAGGAAGAGCTAGCTAGGCACTAATTAAATGAAATTAAACTCTTTTTTTATGATATATAGAGGGGATTCTTCTGGTTCGAACCCGAGACTAAAGAGAAATAGATAGTTTTAAAGCAAAGTACTAATTCGCCGCGCTACCACATTCCGTAATGCAAAAATTCCTATTATTAAATATATAAATAATTAATTACCTTAAGAGTTCAAGATGTACATCCACATATTATCTCGTGGTATTTACTAGTCAAATTCAATTTAATACTCTCAAAACGCATTATGTTTTTTCTTTTTAACATTTATTTATCATTTAATTTTAATTCTGAAAAATCTCTAAATTCATTAATATAGAGAAATAATTGGAAAATATTTTGAGGTTTTAGAAAAACAAGAATACAAATAAAGGCCACTACTTGAATAACTTTATTCATTAATTTAATAGATTTTCATCATACATAATTTTATGATCAAACAAAAGTCTCAATCTTTCATTAAAACAACAGGTTCCTTTTCAAGAAGGAGCAAAGAAGACGATGCTTCCATATCATTGATTTGCTCTTTCACCTTGTCACGGAGTTCCTCTAACTTCCCCTTCAATTTTAAAATGTCTCTCTTAAGAACCTCATTCATTGACTTGTCAACCATCTCTCCCTTCTTTTTTGATGTCTCCAATTTTTTCAATACATCTCTAAACTTTTCAGTCAATTTCTTAACTTGGTCGCATAAACTCTTTTTTGAGGAAGACCCTCCATCAGCATTGAATGTTTCAGGATTATCAATCACTGCCTCAAAACGGGGCTTGCCACCAGGTGAAAAACAAAGGATAGCAATTGCAACACTACACAGAATTGCAAGCTCGTTTGCATTCTTAAAAACACCATTTCTGCGCTTGGAGATTGTGACTTGTCTTGAACTCTTCTTGTCTTTCACTGTCTTCATCACAGTTTTTCGACGAACCATGATAAGAAATTTTGAAGAGAAAAATGAAGAGAATTATGTGATATTGAGATGGATATGAGGGGTATTTATAGGTATGAGAGTAGGGTTAATACAAAATACAACATGCAAATAAAAGAGGTTTAAATATTAAGTTTTAGTCTAAATAAATGCCATATGTTTGACCTTTTCTTGCTAATATGGAAGGCTGTTAAATAAATTTCTTATATTGTGAGGGTCCTATCTATTAATGAGTCTTTAACTTTTATTATTTGGTGCACAATTAAATATTTAATTTTAAATGGCCATTCAAATTTTGGAGATATTTTTCCTTTTTTGGTAAAATAAAATAAAATTAAAGATAAGGTTCAGAGACAAAAAGAAAAAGAAAAAGAAAAGCAAAACTGTACCACTTTAAGGTATTATAAAAGTAGCTGTTAAGGTGTAATAATTGTAATTATTGAAAATTAAAACATTTAAAAATAATGATTCATTAAATGCATAAAACTAAAATAATTATATCAATATTGTAATAAATAGTGAAAAACCATTTATATATTTTTAAATCTAGAAAAAGTGCAGATAAGTTCTACTAATCTCTTTACATTCCAAATTAGTCCTATATGTAATACAATTACATTCCTTTAACTCTTAACTTTTAAATTTACTTTTCCTATAAGTCCTAAATTTTAGATTGGCAACTTTTATGCCACTTTTACCCTTATATTTTATTCTTACCTTTAAGATTAAAATATTAATTAATTAGATTAATTTTTAAAATACACATATCACACCATCAAATAAAAGTATGGCTAGCCAATGGAATGGATAACTATACCCCATAACCCTGAATAATATTCTACAATGCACCATTGACTCTTAACAAATTACAGATAAGACTGAGAAAACTTTACTAAATTAAAAGTATGAACTAGTTATTAAACATATAATATTTATTAAAAATTTAACAGAGCTTCTCCATCACATATTACATATAAATAGTTTTAGTCACAACTGATGATAAACCACAATATTGCCGTGTACCGTGAAGCTCTAGTCCTAAAAAGACACCAAAGTATCACAGTTAATTAAATATATACAATAACACATATATCCCTAAGTGACTGCAAGTGCCGCCCTATAAGCTCCAAGCATGCAATTCCGGGTATACCTTGCTGCAGTAGTATCGGCAGGTAACAAATTCTAACATAGCGAACATTGTTTTCCTAAAACTAAAAAAAAAAAAAAAACTAGAGAAAAGAATGAGTCACTAGGACTCAATGAGCAAGCTACGTGCCCTGAGAGTACTAGCATCGTACAACACTTATATCACTGATTAATCTCATGTCTAAATTTAATTGTATACATATGTACTTATCATTATCATACAATCACGATTTATATATTTCACACTTTTCACCATGGAAACCAAATCAAAACATCCAAGTAAACAAAGGGCCAACGAACAACCCAGCCCTGCACAACAATATCACTCCTAACCGGGCATTTATGCTCCAGCATAACAAATTAATCTCTGTACATAATCCATCCTAATGGGGCTGGACACTCAAATTAGAAAGAAAACATTTCTCAGCATCAGAATATCTCAAATTTTCAAATCAGAATATCCTAGGTACACTTGGATTTCAAATTCGGAAATAAAAATCATTTCTCAGAAAATTTATTACTTTGTTGGCTTTTATCAATCACAAACAATATCAAACAAACATGTTAAATAAAATGGAATAAGGAAAGAATTGTGGCCTTGATTGATATCTCAAAGCCTATACCCATAAGCTTTATTTATAGTAAATAATAAAACATAGACTTCCACATTTAAACAATGTGGGACTACACAATACAATAATATTATATTCCTAATACTCTCCCTCAAGATGGAGCATATAATGCTCAGTCTTGTACAAATAAAACTCAATTACCAATCTCAACACTCCCCTTTATTTACAACAATCTAGGTGAAGTTTCAATCCGTTTGATGAACATATTGGTACGCATGAATAGTACTCGTGTTGGTTGGAAAGAGCCACAACCAAATTTGCCAGAAAAATAAAAAGAGCACCTTTGGAAAAACGCACAACGGGATTTTCCGGAAAAATAAAGGAGCACCGCTAGAAAGAGACACAACGGAAAGTTCATTAAGGTACTGTTGAATTGTCAAACTCTTTAAGCCATCAAACCCTAAATAGGCTTGAAAAGAAAAGGGGAGTGAACCGTCTTTTAGATGAAAGAGATAATTAAGGATAAAAAAGAGAAAATAATGAGACTTGAATGGAAGAAATAACTAGGTTTAATGATAGCTGGCAGCAAAGCCCTTTTTTTCTTCTTTTTCTTTTTCTTCATGTGGTGGCCAGATAAAAGAAAGAGAAGATTAGGGTTTTTTTCAAAATCGGGCCAAGATCAGGCTTGGGTTTCAAACCCGCTCTGATATTATGTTAGATAAAATAAAATAAAATAAGAAAATGATTGTGGCATTGATTGATATCTCAAAGCCTACACCCATAAGCTTTATTTATAGTAAATAATAAAACATAGACTTCCACATTTAAACAATGTGGGACTACATAATACAATAATATTATATTCCTAATAAAACATATTTTAAACAAATTACTGAAATATTGCACATGATTATTTTTAAATACAGCACATTTATTCAAATACACATACAATTGCACATAATAATTTGACAACCAAAGTGCACATAATTCACTCACTAGGCTCAAGGATGGGATTTGTTAGTCCGTCTAACCTACAATGGGGTTGAAATATCCTCAATACTATCCGGAGCTGAAAATCACCAATTTATATATCATTCACAATAACCATCTTAAGGTTAATTATAGGATTCTTTAATTTAAAAAATTATACTTGTTATTCTTATTAGAAGTTCATTCCTCAAAACTTTTAATATGCGACCCTAACTTTTTTGTATTAGTTTATTTGAATCTTAATTATTATAATAATTATTATTACTATTTATTCATTTATTTATTTCATGTTCTAGACTAAGTTTAAAAGAGCTATAATTTAACTCCCTTAACCAATTCTTTAACTTCCACTTAAACTTAAATTATACACTTCTATTTTATTACTTACATGCAATTATTTGATATGTATTTATAGATTCATGACCATGAATTCTTGATTTATAATTTCAATTCTTCTACTTAGTACAATTCACTTTTGATAATCTAATAAACATATAACTTAATCTAATTGCATTTCCATCAATCATCTAGCTATAAGTCATTCTCCCACATCACACAAGGCCCACTGCCGTGACTCTAAAGAGTCACCAAAATCCTCTTTTTAATTCCATGCTCAACACTAGCTATGAAGGAAAATAGGCAATAAAGCTTCTTGCTACCTATACCTCTCCTCCCAGCCTCCTTATAACTACCTTAAAAGTGCAGAAATTACCTTCTAAACTCAGCCCAAAAGATGAAAATAGAACACTACCATACTCTCATGCCACCCGTACCCAAAGTCACACCCTTGACGCCAACCTACATCAACTCCCCACAATACAATAAACTTCAAACGTGAAGGAGGAATCAGCTACCTTTGGTGGATATATAACCCAATTAAAGATGTAGCTATATACTATCTAGCGTTGCCACCAATTCTTGACCAACAGAAAATACTGTCATATCCACAAAATAGAAACAAACAAGGGAGGACAATAACCCAAAACAGATCCACTGAATTTCCTGCTATAACACTTGTTGCCACCTCCCTTTAAGCTTGATTCTCTGTTCAAGCACACACCACCTGAACTATAAACATGAAGAACCAGCTGTTTAATCAAGAAAATAAAGCAACTCACGTTATTAGCCAAGAAAGATGATCACACAGCAACAGGGAAAGAACAGCTCGGTTACACAAATGAAAAAAATTGAAAGAAAGATAAACTAGTACCTTGAAAGCAACCAAAACAAGAGGAAATCACCAGAATTTTGGACAGCTCCTACTTTAGAATTGAAGTTGGTGATGAAGGAGAAGAGAAACTAAAGACTCGCAGCTAGATATTGGGAGGAGGCGGTGGAACCAATTGAGAGTAAGAGAAGGAAATAAATAAAATAATTAAAGTGTTTAGCCCATTAGTCAAAAGTTTTAATTTGTGGCTTAGGTTAATTTAATTATATTTATATTTATGTGCATTTATATAAAATCATTAGTTTCTGACTTATTATATAAACATAAATACTAATTTACTTATTAATACTATTTACATGATAAAAAAATCTATATCCAAATCACCCAATAAGGAGGTAAACTTTAATTTACTTATACATATATATAAATACTTTCTTATTTTAATTTTTTTTAGAAAATTTATTACTTATATAATCACGATAATTTATGTACAACATCCTAACATTTACATTAGACTATCGGGTTATAACAACACATTATTTAATTTAAAATTTAATAATTAATAGAATAATAAAACTTTTAAAAAATAATGACATTTTCTTAATTCCTTTAATTTTATTTATTTTTTGTTTTTGTTAATTTTAATACAAAAGAAATCTAAACTTATTTTTTTTAGTTCTAATTAATTATGAAAAAATATAGTAATTCCAGTAGAAATTAAATATATTTTTTAAAATATATAAAATGAGATAATGAGAACTTTTTGTTGATTTTAGAATTTTTTATGCTTACATTAATGATTAAATAATGGATTTTTTTTCTAATTTTATATTATGCAATTTTAAAAAAAAAATTCAATTAATTAATATTTAAACTTAAAACTAAATTAAAAAATAAGGGCAAAAATAAAATAAAGGTGCAAATCCAAAATTTAGGACTTATTTAGAAACAAAATTTAAGAGTAAGAGTTATTAGAAATGTAAACTTGTCGTAGGACTTATTTAAAATGTAAAGAGAAAAGTAGGGCTTATCCATACTTTTCTCTTAAATCTATTTGCTCGGAAAAAACAGAAACCTGGCCATAAGCAATTAATTGTGTAATTTTATTATTGTCAATGTGGTAACTCTCATATTGAGTTTATGGACATCTTCTCTTAATACCAATTGATTAGTTAAAAATAAGTTAACAATGTGGTATCAGAGTTAGACTCTAAACTTGCTCAAATACATAGCCCAGTACCATAACCTGAAATCATACCAACTTGAGAGTTATGGATAAATTACTATAATAGAAAGGGTATAATCACTACAAGAAATTATTGTACCTCTGCGTCTATAATTTCGTTACCTAACTTTGTATTTATGCAGAAGCAAATACTTGTTTAAAAATTTTAAACATAGACGTTAATAATATTTTTCAAACGCAAATAATTTTGAGTTTGATGCCATTTCCTACGAGCATATTTTAGTATGCGTAATTTCTATTTACATTTGCCTTTGATGTAGGTATAAAATATATATTTTAAAAATATTTTTCAATCTGCGTCTAACATTTAATGTAGCTGCGTCTGTGGTGGCAAACGCAAATACTTTCCCTAATTCAAATCCCTAGTCATAAAGTTTCCTTTCCAGTTTCACTCTTATCCTCCATTTCTGAATTCAAACCTCCTCTCCGTCTATACCCACTACCTACCGTAATCCTCGAGTTTGTTGTCACCATTGAGAATGTTCGTCGTTGATGTCAAGGCTCACCACCATTGAGAAAGTCCATTTCCCTGTCCACGCACAAAGAACACCGAGCATCCTAGTTATAGAGATTAATCATTTTTGTTAATCCAGCTTTGAATTCGATCTTTAGGTAAGACTGGTGTTCTCCGATCTACAACTGTCCATAAATCCCTGAATGGAAACCATCTTGTCACACCCTTAAATAGAAGTATGACTGGCTGGAGGAATAGGTAACCATACCCCTATAACCTTGAATATTTAAGTATCATGCATATCTAATTTATCAAAACACATTAAAGTTAAGACTACTAAAATATTACTGAATTAAAATAAAATCCAAACTCGACTATTAAACATAATACGATTACTGAAAATATTAGTAGTGGTTCCGTGCAAGATGGAACATGCCCATAAGATATATAAACAACCTGTTTACAAAGTCAACAGTAAATTATGGTATCGGAATATACTAAAAAACTCTGCTCCTAACAAAACGTGAAAGCATAATGGTGAATTGAATATGAATTTAACATCAATGCATAACACCTAAAGTTACTGCAAGTGACATCCCTTACGCTCCAAGTGTGCGATTTCTGAGATATACCTTACCGCAACAGAGTTGGCAAGTAGCAGATTCGGTGACAACCAACAGTGGTTTCCTGGAAACTAAAAAAAAAAACAACAACAAAGAAAGGAGTGAGTCACAAGGACTTAGTAAGCAAACCATGTACCTTAAGGGTACCAGCATTACACAACACATATATCATAGCATAAACTCATATTTAAATTTACTTATCCACACCTCGACTTTGTTGTCACCATTGAGAATGTTTGTAGTTGTTGTCAAGGCTCACCACCATTAAGAAAGTCCATTTCCCTATCCACACACAAAGAACACCGAGCATCCTAGTTGTAAAGATTAATCATTTTTGTTAATCCAACTTTGAATTCGATCTCTAGGTAAGACTGGTGTTCTCCAAGCTACAATTGTCCATAAATCCCGGAACGGAAACCATCTTGCCACACCCTCAAATAAAGGTATGACTGGCTGGAGGAATGGGTAACCATACTCCTATAACCCTAATTACTCAAGTATCATGCATATCTAATTTATCAAAACACATTAAAGTTAAGACTACTAAAATATTACTAAATTAAAATAAAATCCAAACTCGACTATTAAACATAATACGACGACTGAAAATATTGGCAATGGTTCTGTGTAAGATGGAATATGCCCATAAGACATATAAATAACCTGTTTACAAAGCCAATATTGTGTAAGATGGAATATGCCCATAAGACATATAAATAACCTATTTACAAAGCCAATAGTAAATTATGGTATCGGAATACACAAAAAAGCTCTGTTCCTAACAAAACATGAAAGCACAATGGTGAACTCAATATGAATTTAACATCAATGCATAACACCTAAAGTGAGTGCAAGTGACATCTCTTACGCTCCAAGTGTGCGATTTCGGAGATATACCTTGTTGCAGCATAGTCGGCAGGTAGCAAATTCGGTGACAACCAATAGGGGTGGTGACTAACAGTGGTTTCCTGGAAACTAAAAAGAAAAACAATAACAAAGGAATGAGTGAGTCGCAAGGACTTAGTGAGCAAAACCATGTATCCTAAGGGTACTAGCATCACATAACACATATATCATAGCATAAACTCGTATTTAAATTTACTTATCTATGTACGTAATTATAATTATCATACGATCGCTTTTCAACATATCAAACAAACAACTAAACCACTATTTAAATAAACAAAGGGCTAACGAGTAACTCAGCCCCGCACAATATTATCTCCTCCCACTGGGCATTTATGCTCCAGCACAACAAATTAATTCTCTGTACACAATCCATCCCACCGGGGCTGAGCACTCTATTTGTTTTTAAAATAATTATCAGTATCATAATAAATTATATCAAATATCAAATCCAAATATGTAGGTGCACCTGGATTTTTAATTTTGAAAATAATAATAAAAATCATTCTCATAAAATTTCCTTTTTATTGGCCCTTATCAACCACACTCAATATCAAGCAATCATACTTCCAATTAAATCGCTGAAATAACACACTTGGGTATTTCTCAACATAACATATCAATTCAAATATACACATAATTGCACATAATAATTCGATAACCATAAAGCACATAATTCACACACTAAGCTCAAGGATATGATTCATCAGTCCATCTAGTTTTCAAAGGTGTTGGAATATTCTTAACGTGCTCTAGAGCTGGAAATCATAAACTTATATATATTATTTAAAGTAGTCACCACATCATATAGTCAATTCTACAAAATCATCATCCTATATAAATATATACATTTAACACTTCACCTAAAAGCTAATTTATCTTTTTAAGTGCTCTATTTATTATTTTAAATCAAGTTATTTTCTTTCATTATTCAAAATTTTAAATTTTATAGTTAATTCATTTAACTTCCATATTATCTTTATTCACCATATAACTAATGGGATATACGTAGATCAATTCTTGTATAAATAATAATATTTAAGTTATTTGGAGTATTCTACCAAACAATTAATGTATATACTTCATCCTACACTATATACATAATTTGATGTTTGTATACTTAACTATTACCAAGTTGATTACAATTTGACTAATGTGCAATTCAACATTTAATTGCCATGAACTATCCAAAATAATTTAACCAACTCAATTAGACCTTCCTACCAAGCTTACAATTTAATTCTAATTACTATTATTTTCAATTCATTTACTCTTCCTTCAATTAGTTTT
This sequence comes from Quillaja saponaria, assembly GCA_029379385.1. NCBI lineage: Eukaryota > Viridiplantae > Streptophyta > Magnoliopsida > Fabales > Quillajaceae > Quillaja > Quillaja saponaria. The sequence continues at coordinate 13,924,295 of CM055617.1, forward strand.
AATTAGTTCTTACTTTAATTTATAAATCCATAAACCCCTAACATGCACCCATATGAGAATAAGTAAAATTCCTATTTCCCATAACCATACTCAATCACTCAATTTATAACCCAATTTACCCTCAACCCTCTAGTCTACCCTTAACACTTTTAAATAAATTTTCAACCAAAGCCACCTCCTACTGCTACGGCCCCAAAGTCACGGTTAATAGGAAGAAAAACTCCACCAGTTTCAAGAATTAAGAAAAAATATAGTAATTCAAGTAGAAATTAAATATATTTTTTAAAATATATAAAATGAGATAATGAAAACTTTTTGTTGATTTTAGAATTTTTTATGCTTACATTAATGATTAAATAATGGATTTTTTTTTCTAATTTTATATTATGCAATTTTAAAAAAAATATATTTCAATTAATTAATATTTAAACTTAAAACTAAATTAAAAAAATAAGGGCAAAAATAAAATAAAGTTGCAAATCCAAAAGTTAGGACTTATTTAGAAAGAAAATTTAAGAGTAAGAGTTATTGGAAATGTAAACTTATCGTAGGACTTATTTAGAATGTAAAGAGAAAAGTAGGGCTTATCTATATTTTTCTCTTAAATCTATTTGCTAGGACAAAACAGAAACCTAGCCATAAGCAATGAATTGTGTAATTTTATTATTGTCATTGTGGTAACTCTCATATTGAGTTTATGGGCATCTCCTCCCAATACTAATTGATTAGTTAAAAATAAGTTAACAATGTGGTATCAGAGCTGGACTTTAAACTTGCTCAAATACTAGCCCAGTACCATAACCTGAGATTGTACCAGCTTGAGAGTTAGTGGATAAATTACTATAATATAAAGGTTATAATCGCTACAAGAAATTATTGTACCTCTGCATCTGTAATTTCATTACCTAACTTTGCATTTATGTAGAAGCAAATACTTGTTTAAAAATTTTTAACGCAGACGCTGATAATATTTTTTCAAGCGCAGATAATAGTTTGAGTTTGATGCCATTTCTTGCGAGCATATCTGAGTATGCGTAATTTCTATTTATGTTTTCCTTTGATTCAAGTATAAAATATATATTTTAAAAATATTTTTCAATTTGCGTTTACCATTTAATGTACCTGCATCTGTGGTGGCAAACACAGATACTTTCCCCAAGTCAAATCCTTAACCGCAAAGTTTCCTTTCCAGTTTCACTCTTATCCTCCATTTCTGAAATTTAGACCTCTTCTCCCTCTATACCCACTGCCCATTGTCGTCCTCGAGTTTGTTGTCACCATTGAGAATGTTCATCGTTGTTGTCAAGGCTCACCGCCATTGAGAAAGTCCATTTCCCTGTCCATGCACAAAGAACACCAAGCATCCTAGTTGCAGAGATTAATCATTTTTGTTAATCCAGCTTCAAATTCGATCTCTAGGGAAGACTAGTGTTCTCCGAGCTACAACAATCAATAAATCCCTAAATGGAAACCATCTTATGAAAAAAACAAAACCTCAACCCAGTTATCTGCTTCTAAAAGGGTTTTTGAAATTCTTTGTTTTCTAATTCTAAGGTTCCTATGACAATGACCAAAGTGAATGATGGAGTTTAGTTGAGGTAGAAAAATACATGTTGGTGGTGTTATTTTTGTATACAATTAAATATAATTTGTGTTCTAATTTTTAGTGGTTTTTGGCAAGATGTACTGTTGTGAAAGAAAGAAAATGAAAGGAAACAAACTCTGATAATTACTTATTGATATTACACAACTTATATTTTTGGTGAGAGAGAAAAGAGAAAGAGAAGTTATGTATGAACTTGTAAGATACAACAAAAAGGAAAAAAGTATAAATCTGGAAATGGTACTGAAGCAAAAGAAAATTTATGTGTGATTAGATTTGTTATAACCCGATATTTAGTAGTGTGTTTTCAAATTTTTCGCATAGCTCGTTGATGTAAAGAAAATACTTAGTAAGGTGAAGGGATAAATATATAAATATTTATATATACATGGAATGTAATAATTAAATTTTATCACACTATTGGATGATTTAGAATATGTAATCAATTGTACAATTTTTATAATTAGGCAAAATAAACAAGTAAATATAGATAAATTAGAAAGTGTATATATATAGTTTATAGTTTATGTATATACCTATAACTAAGATGAAATTATAACCATAAGTTTAAATTTCATGATGTTAGATTTAATCATTATTTTATCCCTCTGTCTCATCCTTTCTCTCTTTTTCCTTCATCCACCGCCTCCTTTGTTTTCCTCCCCTGCTTTCGGTCATTCTAGAAAAATTGGGTACTTTCTCAACTTTAGCTGAGACAGCCCAAAAGAGAAGCTACTATGTTTGTGCTTTGCAACCGCCTCTTGTATTTGGTAAGCAGTCTCTTTCTTGGCCAAGATAATAGATTGCACGGGTGGTAGGAGAATGGACAACAACTAGCCGACTGGTCCCTGTTTAGTTTCTTGCTCTGTGTTTTGAAGCTGCTGGCGAGAACCTTCTATCCTTTTTCTTGTTTTAGGCTATTTTGGGCAACTTGATCTCTTAGTTCTTGAGCTATGTTTGTGTGTGGAGTTGAGGGGGAGCACTTCGCTTAAAGGTTCAGTTACTGTCGAAGTGTTAGAGCCCTGTTTTGGGTGGTGTTTGGCGTCGATTCCCTCCTTTATGGATTGACCATGCTTGGACTGAGTTTAAGACTAGGGGAGCATGTGTCTTAGTGCAAGACGTTGGCTCATTTCCTTCCAATTCAGCCGATTGCAACTTGTGGTAACTCCCTGCTCCATTGTTTTAATCTTCTTGAATCCTATCATGTGCCTCTTTATAGCAACCAATTCTCTATTTTTTCCTTTGCCGTGTATTTAATATCCTCAAACCATACTAGTTCAGCCTAGCTTACACCTTAGATTAGTATTATATTTTCTTGCTCTTGATTTAGCCGAAGGTTGAGTAAAAGTGGCAGCTGGTACTGTCTTGCTCAAATTATTTCTTAGCATATGTTGAACTTGTATACCTTTTTGTTCTTTATGAAGTTATGGATATGGGCTTGTAGTGTAACTTGAATTGTTTCTTAGAATATGAAACCCTAACTAAGAGAGTTGTGGTTGTAAGTGATAGGTTAAGAACTTAAATATAGGAAAGTTAGAGCAGTCGTTAATTGTAAATCAAATATTACTATCAAGAAATATATAAAGTAAAGATTATGTTTACAATTATCAGAATTGAAAGCTTAAGGTTTAATCATGTTAATTTAGAACTTGTACGCCTTAAAGTTTAATCGAGTGTCTTTGGGGCAGAATTAAATTGAGAGTTTATAAGATAAAATGTAGCTTATGGTCTTGAAATGTTGTCTGCAAAATTTCATAGCTTGGTTCTAATTATGTTGTGAGTTAAAGTTGTTAGACTCCGACTAGTTCATACAGGATTTTTAGTGTCCTGTTTTTGGTTCATGTAAGAAATTGAGTAGGTTAATGACATATTTTAGGAAAAGTTTATAAATAATAAAGATAAATATACTTGTCTATTAATAAATCCAACAAATGGAATTTGATTTTGTTTTTCCTAGAGAAAGTTATGTTCGATTAACTAAGGTAAGGACAGAGATGTCAAAAATCCTGCGTGTTGTACAATTTGATGTAACTTCAAACAATAAAATGTATTGATATACAAATCCAAAAATTACAAATGATATACCATTGGAAATCTACATGTGTCTAGTATTTTATAAATTTTACAAAACTAGATTTCGGAATTTCTTGGAGAAAATTATGACCATTAAAGTGAACACTGGTCCAAACCTTAAGTTTGGACAGTTTTAACATTTTTAACTCACTAAATGCTTTTAATTCTTTTCTAATGGTTTCTCCTACCATATGCTTTGTCAAGATATCTAAAAGCCTAATGGTTTCATTGTTAACCTTATCACCTAAAGTCTAATCCATATTAATTGACATGAAATAGCTTAAAGGAAAGCTTACCTAAAAAAACCTATATGAAGTGAGATATAAGTTTAGTAAGTAAAAGAGTATAACAATAACATTTATGAACTAAGTAGTATTTGGAATTATGAATTTCAATTCCGGATTCTAATGTGAACCTGATGAGATGCGTGGACGCAAGTGTGAGTGACAAATGGAATTGGTAACAAGTGAGTGGTTAATTGCTACCTTTAGGGGTTAGATTAATATGTGTGATTATATGTTTATTTAAATAGGTGTGATATATGGAAAGTAAGCTAGTGGAGTATTTCAATAATTTGCTTGAATAATGTTTGCTTGATATTGGTTACTGTGTTGACATTGTTTGTGTTTGATAATGGCCAACTTGTGAACATTTTCTGGAAACTTATTTTCATTTCTGAAATTAAAAGTCTAGGTGCACCTAGGATACCCTGATTTAAAAGCACGAGAAATTCTGATTCTGATAAGTGTTTTTTTTAAATTTAGTGCTCAGCCCCGGTGGGATAGATTGTGTACGAAGATTAATTTGTTGTGCAGGTACGTAAATGCCCGGTAGGGGGTGATATTGTTGTGCGGGGCTGGATCACTCGTTGGCCCTTTGGTTGTTTTGTTTGATATCATTGCTCTGATAAATTTGTGATCTTGTGTACTATGTAAATTGTGAATTTATGACCGTTACAATGTATACGTGCAATGTGAATTAAGATATGAATAATGTTACGCAATGTTATTACGTATGTTATATGCTTGTGTTGTGTGATGCAAGTACCCTTTGGGTATGATTTTCCACTCACTGAGTCCGTAGGACTCACCCCTTTCCTGTGGTTATATTTTTTAGTAGCAGGACCTCAAAAGAAGTTAACCACTAATGCAAGGTTTTGCTAAGGATTTGACGACAAAGTATGCCTCAGAATCTCATACTTGGAGTCAAGGGTGAAAGTTTGCAGTCACATTAGAATTGTGGGTGTCAAATGTGGTATGATGTAATATTCTAGTACTTGTTTTGTTGATGATGTGAACAGGAGCATAGCTCCTTATGGTCTTTGTATTATGTTGAGTAATAAAAAAAGTTTATAAGATTGTATTAAGGCATGTTCCATATTGTAAGGGACATCTGCTGAAATTTTCAGTAAGTTTGATTTGTTGTAATCAATCTACTTTTAATGTTAACTTTTGTTTTTATAATTTCTTGATTTTATTCATTGGTGAGTCAAGAGTCATGGTCATTCATTTATTTAAGTCAGTGTTAAGGAGGTTTGGTTACCATTCCTTCGGCCAGTCATGCCTCCATGAAGGGTGTGACAAGATTGATGGGAGAGATTAGCTAGAGATAGTACTATGTATATTTCTTAATTTGTTTGAGCAATACTAGAAAGCTATGAAGCAATGGTGGAATTTTTAATAGCTTTGGTTTCTGAAATTGTCAAGTGATTTGTTTTTTTTCCTTAAAAGGGTGGAGCAAACAAATTCTTACACGTTAATAGGTTATTAATATTCTGCACTCTCTGTGTTCTATCTTGGTATTGAGTGAGAGTGAAAGTAAGAGTGAGAGAGATAAAAAGAGGAAGGGGGGCTTCTTGTGGAAAACAGGAAAGGGGCTTTGGACTGTTGGTTGAGATGGACATAGGAATTAAAAAAATTTAAAATGATAGAATTATTATGACAAAAGAAAATTAAACAAGTGAAATACCAAATAGAACAAAAAATAATACAAGAATTTTAAATGATTGGACTTTCAATGCAGAAAACTTATATTTACGGACTAGAGCGACTAAAATCTTATATTATTAGAGATGAAGAAAAAAATATAAAATATATGTAAAAACAAAACCTTGAAGGATGAATTTGTAGAACATGCTAAAAAACCCCTTATTTGAGTAGAAAACGAGTTATAAAAAAGTTCTATGTTTTTCTCATTTCGAGTCGCTTACAAATTATGAGATAAATTAGAAAGTAACAACTAGGTTGATTTTGTATTTAGTTAGTTCTTTTTTATTTTCCTTTAGTGAATCCGATGTTA